>CM031237.1:511658007-512258007 GCA_018340775.1 Taxus wallichiana var. yunnanensis | reverse complement strand
GCACGCAAATATTCTCCATGTTGGATGAGTACTCAGATTCAATCAGATCCTATTCAAGGAAGAGGATCAATTCAAGACAGTGTTTACAACCAAGTGGAGAACATATGTATATATGAAGATGCTCTTTGGTTTGTCAAATGTAGGCGCAACATTCTAGCGTGTCATGGACATTACCTTCAAAGGTTACATCAATGAGTTCATCTTGGTTTACCTTCATGATATTACAGTATTTTCAAAGAAGATCACAGATCACATGACACACCGAAGAAAATATTTGAGAGATGCAAAGATTTTAGGGTGTCTCTTAACCCCAAGAATTGAAATTTTGCAGGTGGTGCAGGGAAAGCTCTTGAGACATGTAGTTTCAAAGGATGGCATTTTAATTGATCTCGAGCATGTTTCAACCATCCCGTATTTTTCCTATCAAGTACTGCACAAAAATCCTTACACTCCTTCCTAGGTAAGATCAATTTTTTAGGTATTTTATTCCTAACTTTACATGATTGGTTGGTCCCATCATCCCGATGCTCAAGAAGGACATAGCCTTGGATGGGAAGCGAGAAGGAAGAGAGAGCTTCAAAAAAATCAAGAAAGATATTTCTTGTGTGCCAACACTCATCAACCCAAATTAATCCAAGGATGTTATCCTTTATGCTTATGGTGGTGATGCAAGTGTTGTTGTTTTCCTAACACAAGAAAATAAACAAGGACTAGAACAACCAGTGGCTTTCTTCACCAAACACTAAAGGATTATAAATTAAAATATAGTCACAATGAGAAATAGGTATTTTCCATCATGCGCGTGCTCAAGAATTTCAAGAGCATGCTCACTAAAAATGACATCAAGGTGTTAGTCTCTCACTCCTCTATTAAAGACTTCATCATGGGAGTAGAAATCAGTGAGAAGAGAGTAAGATGGGTGACCAAGATCATGGAGTATGCTATGACAATCAAAGCCATCAACTTTGGTAAGAGGTAGTGTACTCTGTAAGCAGATTGTGGAGGATTCACAAAATGAACCTGAGACTTCATTGTTTCTAGATGAATATCTCCCACACATAGAATGTAGATCATGATGCATGGTTCTGGATGAAGGACATGATCACATTCCTTTCCCAGGGTGCATACCCTCCTAGTTTCAACAAATCAAAGAGAATACATCTAATATTACAATATATTCCTTATGTTTTGGTTGATGTTCTTCTCTTCATGAAGAATCTTATGGCATACTTGTAAAGGTGTATCGACGTCCCACAAACTAAAAAAGTGTTAGCAGAATTTCATGACGGATTCTCTAGTGGACACTTTTATGCCAAGACTACAAAGCAATGAAAATCATAATGGCAGGTATCTTTTAGCCTACCTTGTTTTTAGATGCACACAAGTGGGTCACAAAATGCAAAGAATGTGCTTTCTTTGTAGGAAATAAGAAATATGCAGCACTTCGCTCTCGAAAAATCCAAAGGATCATAATTTTCTACAATGGGGTATTGACTTCATAGGCATGATCAATATGCCTTCAAGTGTTGGACACAAGTGGGTGTTAATAGCTACAGATTACTTCACCAGATGGACAAAAGTTTTCATGCTCAAGGAATCAACTGAGTCAATCATCCTTGACTTTCTCGAAGGTATAGTGACAAGGTTTGGCATTCCTCAAACCATTATCTCTAATAATGTAAAATCCTTCCTTGGTACTAAAATCATTGATTGGGCTCTTAGCCTCAAGAAATATTCAAAGACTTCTTCCAACAATTACCCTCAAGAAAATGGTCTAGCAGAATTAAAAAAATAAGAACCTAATCAGGATCATGAAGCGCACAATGAACATCAACCAAAGACAATGGCATACAAATGTCTCGCGTGCGCTTTGGGTAGAGAGAATTACACTGAAGAAAGAAATAGGAACTTCGCCTTACAATTTTATCTATGGAAACGAGGCTACACTTCCTTTGACACTTGAGTTGAACTCTTTGCCACTTGCCCAACTGCTGGAATTTAAAGGCGCAGACTATAGAGAATTCAGAATGGCAGAGGTTGTTAGTCTTGAATAATCAAGGAAATCTGCCATGATCAAGCTAGAACAACATCAACAAGCAACCAAGAAGTGGTTTGATGGAAATTCTAGGCCTCAAGATTTCAAAGTTGGGGACTTGGTCTTAAAGTGGGATGCTAATAGAGCTAAACCAGGGCGTTATGCAAAGTTTGATGCACTTTGGAGTGGCTTGTATACTATCAGTTCATGCAAGGAGGCTAACTCTTTCGAGTTGTCTCATCTTGATGGAGGCACACTACCAATCCCAGTAAATGGGATCTATCTTAAACCCTTCCATTAATTCTATGGATCATTTTGTAAATATTAAAGTAGTTTCAGTTCTTCCAAGTGCATTACGTGCATGTTGTTTGTTTGTACATAGTTCTTTATTCTTGTGTGCTTTCGCACGCACTCTTTTGTTGCTTCTAGGATGTCAATTATCTTCTAGTAGTTTCAGTAGTTTCAGTAGGATTGAACAAAGTTTCAAATGTTTCAAAATGACTTCAAGGGCAGTTCTTCAAGGTCGTAGATCAAAGTCTCATGATTATATATCAAAATCCATGCCCAATGGATTCTCCGGTCTATTTATCTCCTTCATATAACGGGAAGATGGCCTTGAAAATCACCAAATCTATTATCCACAATAACTCTCCTAGTTATTTGGATAACTCATCTCCCCATTCTGGCTCTATGGTTCTACATGCAATATGCGCACACTTCACTTATTCACTTTGTACATTTCCATAGTTGCATATTCCCTATGCGCCTTGCGCGCATCCTTACCTTTCATATTTTCTTCCCTTATCTTCCATTTTCTTCTCTGCATTGCTTCACCTTCAACGCACACTTTGGCCTTTGCTTCCCAAAATTGGCTAAGTCCTTATCATCCCCGTGCGCCCTTCCTCACGCCCTGCACATCATTATTTAAAAATTTCTCCTTGACATACTTCTCTTCTTCACCCATTCATCATTTTCTACCCGCATGTGTTGCCTTTGTGCATGCCTTCCTTCTTTCATCCTCTCGCATCTCATTCTTCTATGTGCATGCCTTTTCACCCTCCTCTGTGCCATGTCATTCTTTGACACATTTGAGTGTGCCACATGCAACCTATCAAAGCACACTAACAGGTCATCAAATCCTTGCAACAAATTAATAAGTGACACATGGAAAAAATGATAAGAAAATTTACACAATTAGTCATCCTTTCATCCAATCTGCATGCGCTACGTGTCTTTTGTACGTCGAGGGGTCTGATAGCCATATATTTTTTACAGAGATTTGATCAATGTGTACCTAGTCTCAATAGATAGTTGCTAACATAGGATATAGTTCTTGACATTCAAATTCAAATTCTTAGCAGATATGGTAGGTGAGAAGATGGAAAACGTCTTTCTGAGCATTGATGAGATGATCATATTGCTCCAACCACCCGCATTTGATCCGATCTACCTTCCCTCCTCCAACACACCAAAAAGACTTATAGAACGCACTTGATAGATTGTTGGTGGATTTACTGAGCATTAATGGTAGGTGGTTGATTTTTTCAAATCAGATTTTCCCTCCTTCTCTTCTTCTTCCATTAATTCATCTATAAATGTAAGAGTTGGGCTCATTGTTAATGTTGGACATTTTGGATCCTTACACTTTTGCTAAGGATTTCATATCTTTGTATTTTGAGTTACATACCTCTAGATCTGACTCATGTATGTGAATATCGACCTTCAGTCGCCATTTTAACAATCAATGCATTTCTAAAAGTAATGAAGCATCCTTTTTGTGGTTATTCTTTGTCCTAGCGTGTTTTCATTCCTTCTTCTTACCTTTCTTTTACTCTGTTTTCTTGTTGTGTCATTTTATGTTCCTTGCATTTCCATTTTCTAGTTGTGTTTCATGAAAAATGATCGTGTAAATGTGTGTTGGTATGTGTTATGCATGCCTAGCCTCCCTTGACGCATTTCCCTTCATTTTCACTTAGAACAGATAGTGTTCATCCCTCTTTTTCTGGTGTTATCACCTTCCTTAGATTATTTTTCCATTATGTTATCCTTCTATCCCTAGTCCCTTGGCATTGTTAGCTTAGTTTTCCCTTCCAACATTAGGAGTAGCAGTAGCAGTAGAAATAGATAGAGGAACCGGACTTCTCCAGAGATTTATCTCAAGCACACAAGGTCCCACAACTTGAAGACAGTTTCATTGTTATCTCAAACAACTCGGTTCTTCCATATCCAAGACATTGGTGCAATTTTGAATGAACAAAAGTACTAATGTAATATTTTTTTGTGTTTTGTGTTATGTAGAGGGACATACACTCCAGAGAGTCTTGAGTGGTCCGTCACTTGAGTACATTGCTTATGTTGGGGTTGTTAGATGTTAAGTGTGATATACTAGACCGTATCATCCTACGGAACATTACTAGATTGGAGGAGATACCCATAATATTCCTATGTTGACTGCTTTGTGTGAATGATGGTGCACGGATAGTTGTACATTCTGGTTTCCAACAGGTGAGATGACGTTGACACTAGAGGATGTATATGGGATACTACAGCTTCCTATAGTAGGAGAGAGACTAAAAATTATGGCCATATTAGATGCCCAGAGTCGATTAGGTCAAGACGGTAGTATTTTACAAGGGCACGAGTACATGTTGAGCCACATATTAGTTTTGAAGCTATTTTATGAGCTAGGGTTTTACGATTGCAGAAATTTATAGCAGTGGTGATAACTTCGTCGGTGGCAATGGAGGGTGGTGGAGTTCAGATTTTGTACATGATACATGATATTTGTCACAGCATTAAGGAGCATGGTACGATATATTCCTGGGCATGGTGTGTATTGGCACATTCGTATCTAGGAACTTGTATATATTTTCAAAGGAGGATCATGGAGGTGGATTTGGAGCGACGAAATTATTGCAAGTGTGGGCATATGAACACATAGTGATATTGGGGCCACTAAGTGGCCACAAGCTGATTGGGCTCGATTAGAGTTTTGTAAGTGAGAAGGTGTGTACCTACTGTAAGAGGTGTTGGAGGTGACAAGGACTAAGAGGGGGTGAATCAATCCCCAATAAAACTTTCACACTTGTGCTTCAAACCCTAACCACACAAACTCATGTAGAACACATATCAAAACATATAGTCTTCACAATGAAATATTCTCAATGCAAGGATCACAATGATAAACACATAAATCCACTTATATTGATAATCAAATCATATCCACACACTTATATAGATATTCAAATCATATTACAATGAGTAATGTCTTCAACAATGATCAACAAGATACAATCAAGTGCTCTCAAGACAATCAACAATGTCTCATGAATACATATGAAGATATATAACTTTGGAAGTGTCTTCAACTCAATATCAGATCTGAAAATGCTTCAATAACCTACAAATAACATCAACATGATATGAATATAGCATCCAAGCACAAGTCTTCAAATCAGCCCTCCTTCAACTCGCTCTCAAAGAAACATCACCAACTTTGCTTTTCTCAAATCCACCTCATGAAAACATAACCAACTCTGCTATCGTAGAATGGAACTCCAGGGGTTTTTGGCTAGGCCTAAATGGTTTTGATTTTCAGAAAAATGTTTCTTCAAAATAAGATAAACAAAGTTCCAAAAGATTGGCACCATTGTACCCAAAACTTCATTTTTATAGCTTCTCCTTGATTCAAATACAAAAGAGGTCAGTTTCCATCCACTTTCATGACCATACCAGCCTACAAAAATCCCATAATAATCACTAGAACATTTTGATTGACCCATATAGGTCATCCTAGCAAAAACACTTCATCCATGCACCAAAAATCTCAAAACCCTTGCATTAGGATGACAAAAATCTCATAATCCAAAACTATTTTTAGTAAATCTCTAAAAATCATCACACATGTCTAAAATAACATTTAAACATCATATATGGTCTCAATTTATCTCAACCAATAAAAAAAAAAATTTACTTGGGCCCAAAGTGCTTTTGTACTTATCAAAACAGTTGTTTCTTACACCCTTCAACACCATGGAAACTTCATTATGCCACCAAATGGATTACAATAAACCAAAATATTTCATGTAACCACTTGATGGAATTACCATATCCTGTAGAACACTTCTAATAAATTTATAAACCTTGAAAAAATCTCCTACTCAAACCACAGCAAATTTTGTCTTCACCAAATCATCATGCCCAAAATGTTGTTTCCAAAACTCAGATGATAAAAACATTTTTGAGAATATTAAATACCTCTAAATGGATTAATTTTATGCCAAATTCATCCCTCTTCACATTCTTTGTGATATAAATCATCACCTAATCCATATCATGCTTAAATCAACACAAAACTTCAGAAATAAACACATCATGCCCCGAACTAGCAAAAACCTTCTTGTCCAGAGAATGACCCTGGAAACCTCATCATGAGAAAAAATTATATCACTGGAAATATTTCTAAATATTCTTTCCAAAAAAATTAATCACCCCAAAATTCCATCTTAAGCTTTTGTTATGGCCATTTACTGAACACTTCTTTTTATGGCCTCAAAATTGCCCTTTGACTAGTCAACCTAAATAGAGCTCAACTTGCACTTTTTAAGAAAAACCTGATCTAAAACATTCACATACATCAAGATAAACTCACATACATTCCATAACATCAATTTATCTCATACCTCATTTGGACAACTTTTCCACAAACTATAACTCTTCATAAACTAACATTTTTAGGTGGGGCCCACATATTATCACATGATCTATCCTACATTTATGGAAATATGGAAGAGTCCTATACAACATCCAATCATCACATTTTCATAAACAATCAAAATTGGCTCACTACCTCTTCTTTTGCAAACTGGTCCTAGCTAGGGTTTAGCTAGGGTTTTAAAGCACTTTGTCTTTTTAATCTTCGTTCATAAAAACGAGATGATGAACTGACCTCATTCTTTTTGAAAACTTATATACTTATCGTAGAACCATCCTTGAATTCAATAGGATCCCATGCAAAGCCTAAAATTCATGGTGAGCATCAAGTTTGAAATCGAGTTGGAAATTACCTTGTTTTCTACCATGATACATCGTGATATAACTAAATGCATGCATCCATTAGCTCACATAGCTCCAAAACACAATCTCATACCACCTAGAAACCATAACTACTCTAAATGAGCACTTGTAACATATCTAAACTCCTTTATATACACCATTCCACTCTGTTGTGAGTGCCAAAACACTCTCCAAACCTTATATCCATCATGTCAACATGCTTCTCAATAATCCAAGAAGCTTATACCTCCATCCAACATCACATAGGCACCTGAATAGGCTAGCAAGAGCAAGCGATACTCACCGAATCTTAGTGTACCAACATATAAACATCTGAACCATCATGTTAGCATCATATACATCATCAACTAATCCTAACACATCATCCACTTTATCATTAATGTGGTTTTGCATTAATGACAACACCTAATAGGACCACATGCCAATAAGAGTATGGGTACATCCACGTATAGGTAGATGCTAGATCATATGGGCCCTAGGGCCATTATATGGAGACCATACAGATATTATGGTGGATGGGTGGAGGTTGGTGTGGAGTTGTGATGAATTCAACACACCATGCGGTTATTAGATCGATTCCCAGGGATGACAGAGTTGTTCTAGGGTGAGCGGGTGTCTAGACGATTGAATGTCCCAGGATGTGCCTCTAGAGCCATATATATAGTTTCAAACTACTATGGTCGTGATGTGATCGGGGTTGAGGCTAGTCCCGACAGTGCACAGCTTATTCATACAGGCCGACGAGGCGGATCTCGGCCATAGGGCCTATACAAGTAGATGATGTGGGGTGCACTACGGTGTATAGTCGGTTGTGGGTGACACACCAATGGGTGTTGCTATTTACAGTGGTGGTAGATGCAGCAGGTGAGCTAGAAGGTGGAGGAGTTTAGGACTAGGCACTTCCCCCGAGGAGAATGGTATAACAGTGTGGCGCGAGAAGAACATGAGTATCATTCATTTTTTTGGTATTTTTGATTGATTGATATAGTTAATAGATACGAAAATGTGTAGTAGTTAATATTTGGTGTATGACTATAGGTTATGTGTATTGGTCATTGATTATATATACCTTCATATGCACATTGATGCATAATGTTCCACCATATGTGCTCATGGGAGGAGGAATGTTAGAGGAGGAAAATGTGATTACGAGTGAGCATGTCCATTTGTTTGAGCCGGTGCTTACAAAGCAGAAACCACATGTACATTTTTTTTTAGCGAGCACGATGAGTTGCGTGCGCAGAGACAGAGAGTGAGCAAGAGAGGTCTTAGGAGGAGGGATCCTAGCTCAAGTATATATTTGCACAATATCTAGAGTCAGTAGGGTTGATATGCATATCGACGGCCCAGCTTTTCGTATTATGAATCCATCTCGAGATATATAGAGGTCGAGACCAAAGTGACACAAAGTGAGCAATGAAGCTTTAAGTTTGAGAGCTCCGTGATTATAGATAGGGATTGCGAGGATGCTAGATAATGTATTGTATATGTTGTATTGATGCATAGGGGGTGATTGTATATTGTAACTTTGAATTGACGAGATATGTAGATATGTTGTTGATATTGTGTTTGGTGGTTGTGTTAATTTGGATACTATGCAATGATTGTGATTTGTACTTGGTAGTTATTGTTTTGTGTGTTATATTGTATATGCATTGTTAGAATGGTTTATGTGATAGATATTGTTTGATTATTGCAAATTGGGTAGGATGTGAAAATATTTGCTAAATATTAAAGTGAATAAGATGTGCAAATGAAAATGGGGATTATTACAACATATAATAAATAGTAATGTACATATGTGATGCAATGTGGTATGTAGGTGGTAACGTGATATAAGGTAAAAGAATGAACTAAAAATGCATGGATACTTGTATAATAAGAAGAGGTAAAATAATGTTTGCAATGGTGTGTGATTTAGATGAAGTGGCAGAGAGTGATTTCCCCTAGTGTGAGGATGAGGTTCATTTATAAATTCCCCCTCGAAAGTCAAGAATGAACCATAGAACAATAGTACATCATCGGGAAATGGTTTTTTCATGTGTAAGGAGTGGATAGAAAAGATATGTCATGAAGCACAGATCCAGAAGTATGGAATGGGAGGTTCGTTGATGTAGTATACCCTTAATATTCAAGTGTGAACCGTAGCACGAGAGTGCATCATAGGGTAATGAGATGGAAAATAAATTTCATCTACCATACATGAAGAGTCATGTGAGGCATGGAGGGAACATGTGAAGCAACATCCATGTGAGGATAAGTGTTGAATTGGATGTCAAAGGGAATGGTGCCAATAAAGGGAGTTGTGGTGTTAGGAAGTGTGGAAGCATGAGGCTTAGGAATCTAATGAGATGCGGTAGCAATGTGTGAGGGATGAAAGTACATAACTATAGGTGGATTAGTTAAGAGTACGAGGATGGATGATGACCTTAGGGGGTGGGCGAATGAAAACCTTAGATGGAGGTGAAGGAGACAAGTGAACAGTGGTAGAAGCTTGCTTATGTGGGATAGGAGAGAGAGAGAGAGAGAGAGAGTTCTCACAAGAGAGAGAGAGAGAGCGGAAAGAAATGACACCTTTGTCTTCTAATTGTTGTAGGCAATCATAGAGAGCATAGCACTCATTGTCACGATGGTCAATGATGTGGTGAAAATTTTAGAAAGGATGGTCACACTGGCGGTGCTCGGTTGGTTAGGTGGATGATGTTAGTTATAGGGTAGGTGGATGAGTCATTTATCAAGTAAGGTTCGCAAGACATCATGTGGTTTAGCATTATGTGAGAAGTGTAATGGTTCACGAGTGGGAGATGAAGAAGACTTAGGTGAATACCTATGTAATGGAGGGAAGGAAGATGTTTGTGCAGAGGTGGAGATGGGGATCGATAAAGGGTTCAATAGATGAAAGCGGGGAAGAGTTAATAGGCATATGAGGAATAGAAGAAGTAGAAGCAATTAATAGATGATCCATAATGAGGTATTTTTCTAAATCAATAAATTTATAGCACAAAGAGTAAATGATTCACATGTATCATATAATAGATTTTATTTTAAAGGAGGAATTAAGCCATGGTAGAAGATAAATTGCATTTCCAAATGAGTAGGCGGAAATAATAACTTATGCATGCAGGAATTGAAGCGTAAAGTGTAATCTAAAAATGGTTCATTCTTTCCTTGATGCAAAGAAGGAAAATGTTCATATGTAACTTTAGGACCATTGTTAGAAATAAAATTCCTAAGAAAAGCATCCTCCATATTGTAATAAGTACTAAGTGATCTATAAGTAAAATGATTATACCATTGGAGAGTATGATCAACAAGGATATGATGAAATTCTTTGAGTAACAAGCAATCATTGGAATAAGAAGCCATGGCTAAACGGTAATGCTTGAGATGTAAATAAGGATTGCCAGTACCATCGAATCAATATAAAGTAGGCATGATGAAGTCCTTGGGGAAAGTGGATTATGAATCTTTTTAGGAATAGGGTTGTCATGAAGGGAATTATTGTCAATGGAAGTATAATAGGCTTTACTTTCGAGGGTGAGGGTATGAACTTGAGATTGAAAATTACCAACAACATGCATGAGGGAGAGGATATTGTGTGAAGGAATGGTTGGTGAAGTGAGAGGCACATTTAGGGGTTGGATCTTGCCATTGTGAGTGAGTATGGGAACTTGAGAATGAGTAGTGGATGTGGAAGGGAAGGAGGTGGAAGAGTGAGAAGGAGGAGTGGATGTGGAAGGAGAAGGAGGTGGAAGAGAAGGAGAGGAACATGGAGGCTCTATAGGAATGTTAGGTATAAATTCAGGAGACAATAAGAGGAGCATCAAGTGTAGAAGTGGAATCATCATGGGAAACATTGGAAATATCTTCATAAGCAGAAGAAAGAGGAGTAGTAAATTCACATTCAACAGTCTTAATAGAAGTGACTTCATCATTAACATGTTTATGATCAGAAGCATAATCACAATCACAATCAGTCATATTCTTACAAGAAAGGATTTCATCAAGAGTATCATCAACATATAAGGAACTTGTCTTGAGTACTAACATATAAGGAACTTGTTAGGAAATAAGGGATAAAATATGCGGAATAATCCCTCGCAGAATCATAACAGAAGAAACTAATATGCGTAAATTATTACAGATCTCAAATAAAATTGCAGTAATAAAATAACACAACACAAAGAGACAAGATTTAATGTGGTTCACCCAATTTGGGCTACGCCCACCAAGAATCACTTGCTCGATTTTATTACAAGCCACCGCTCTCTCAATACAATACAGATCCGTTTGGAGCTATGCTCAACAAACTCTCTGCTAATTCACACCAAATTCAAAACACATCTCGCATACATTTGCTTGTCTATATATCATATGCATAATACCATATAAATAGACAACTACTTAAGCAGTTTGATACAAAACCGTGGGTATCAAAACCAAGGGCAAAAACCGCATGGGTATCAAAACAATGGGCAAAAGACCGAAAAAACCATGGGCCCAAAAATGCCTATAACGGTTACTTCATTACCCATGGGTTAATAAACCACCCATGAAAATTTGCTTGGGGCTTCGCCCCGAACCCCCCTGACCCACTCACCGGCGAGCGGGACAGCGTAAAAATACCCGAGTGTAACACATGGAAGGTGTACCATACTCTAACATGAAAATAGGCTCCACAAACATAACAATCTCCCACTTGGAGACTAGTTTCCACTGAGCAAGCTTCTCAACCCTTCACTGTCATCCGCGAAGGCCAACCAAAGCTGAACATAGCTTTAGTTTATCCCTTGTGACCACCTTGGTCATCATGTCTGCAGGATTCTGACTGGTATGAATCTTCTCCAACTTCAACTTATCTTCCTCCAAAGCTGTCCTGATGAAGTGATATCTCAACTGTATATGCTTCGTCCTGGAGTGGAAAGCAGAGTTCTTAGCTAGGTGTATAGCACTCTGACTATCACTATATAGCTTACATTCCTCCTGCTTATGCCCCAACTCCTCAAGCAAATTGTTAACCAAATCATCTCTTTGCTTACCTCTGTGGCAGCAACATACTCAGCCTCCGTGGTTGACAAAGCCACCAGCTTCTGTAGTCGTGAAATCCAGCTCATTGTTGTCCCACCTACAGTGTAAATATAACATGTCGTGCTCCTCCTGCTGTCTACATCTCCAGCCATATCTGAATCTACATAACCACGTAAAGTGGTGTTTGATCCACTGTAGCACAAAACTGTCCCCATGGTCCCTCTCAAATACCGAAGGATCCACTTTACTACTTGCCAATGCTCTTTACCTGGATCACTCATAAATCTACTCACAACTCCCACTACATGGGCAATATCAGGCCTAGTGCATACCATAGCATACATCAAACTACCACCGCCGATGAGTAAGGTACCTTGACATTTGGTTTTTTTCCGCTGCTCTGTCATGGGACATTGCTCCTTTGATAACTTGAAATGGCCTGCCAAAGGAGTCCCAACCGGTTTAGCATCCTACATGTTAAACCTATCCAATACCTTCTTAATGTACTCTTCCTGAGATAAAGTCAACTTCCGTTCCTTCCTATCCCGAGTTATCCTCATACCAAGGATTTGTCTGGCTGCCCCCAAATCCTTCATATCAAAGGATTCACTTAATGTTTCTTGAGTACTTTTATTTCCGCATGTTTTTACCCGCAACCAACATATCATCAACATACAAACACAAGATAATATAACTTCCATCCTCAAATTTCTTTTATACACGCAATGGTCGTAATGACATCTAATATAACCTCGCTCCATCATGAAGCTATCAAACTTCTTATACCATCGACGTGGAGCTTGTTTCAAGCCATACAAGCTCTTCTTTTTACACACCATCTCCTCTTTACCTTTGACCTCATAGCCCTCTCGGTTGCCGTGCATATATAGTTCCTCCTCCAAATCACCATGGAGAAATGCAGTCTTTACATCTAATCTGTTCTAAGTGCAAGTCTTCGCACGCCACTATTCCAAGAACAGCTTCTAATAGAAGTCATTTTTACTACAGGAGAAAAATCTCATCAAAATCTATACCTTGTTTCGTGCAAACCCTCGACCACCAACCGGCCTTATATCTTTCTTTCCTCCTTCTTCATCTTTAACTTTTACACCCACTTGTTCTCGTAATGCTCTTTTCCTTCCGGTAGCTTCACCAAATCCCAAGTCCTGGTTCTCCATGAGAGACTTATGCTCCTCATCCATGGCTTGCTCCCACTTCTTACCGGCATCTACCCGCATTGCTTCATCAAAGCTCTCGGCTCTCCACTATCAAGTGAGTAATAAATAATAAAGAGAAGGAGAAAACATTCAAAGTGTTCTTTTCTTTACCCTAGAAGACTCCTCCCGTAGGAGTTTGGGGTTCCCTGCTGAGTAGGTTCCCGAACCGATTCATGGGTCACTTTCCCATCCGGAAGATCCTCTACCACCGCATATTCTTTCTTGGATTCTTCCTGTTTTCCCGCAATCGTTGTTTATACATGACTTTCTCATTAAAGACCACATCCCTAGACCGAATGATTTTCTTGTCCTTAATACTCCAACATTTAAACCCAAAGTCATCACCACCATAACCAATGAAAGTACATTTTTCTGATTTAGCCTCTAGCTTGGTCCTATCATCCTTGTCTATATGAACAAACACTTCACATCCAAAGACTCTAAGAAATGAATAATCAACTTTCTTACCATACCATGCCTCCTCAGGTATGCCTCCATCCAAGGCACTTGAGGGTCCTCTATTTATCAAGTACACAATTGTGCTCACCGCTTCTGCCCAAAAAGAAAGAGGCAGTCCTGCATGTAACCTCATGCTCCTAAGCATGTTCCATTATTTTTTTTCATCCTTTCTCGATACCCCATTCTCGTCGTTGTGGAGTTCCTCGAACTGCTCTTTTCCTCATGGATTCCATTCTTAGAACAGTAATCATCAAATTCATTGCTGCAATACTCCTCTCCATTATCTAACCTGAGACATTTTAGCTTAAGACATGTTTCATTCTCTACCAAGGCTTTCCATTTAACAAAAGTGTCAAATACATCAGATTTGTTTCTAATACAATAGACCCAAACTTTCCTTGTTGCATCATCAATAAAACTAACATAATAATTTGAACCCCTAAGAGATGATACCTGAGTCATCCCCCACACATCTGAATGTACTAGCTCTAACTTACAATCTTTCTTCCTAGGTCCAACCTTGAGAAACCTTACTCGCTTTCTATTTCCCATATATGCAGTTCTCACAGTAAATCCAAACTGTTTTCGTATATCCAGAAAATTCTTCTTTATGATGTTCATGCCCTTATGGCTCATATGACCAAGCCTATAGTGCCATAATGTTGTATTCGCATCCAAGCCACAAGATTACAATCATTAGTATTATCAGTGGTTAAATACAAGGTTCCAACCTTCTTACCTCTCACCACAAGAGCACCCTTCGTAACCTTCCAAGAGTTTGTTGTAAATATCACAAGACAACCATCACTTCCCAACCGCCCGCCGATATCAAATTTCTCCTTAATGTAGGCACATGTCCGACATCCTTCAATAGCCATGTATTCCCATTCTCGCATCTTAACTCGAATAGAACCTTTTCCAACTATGCCGCAAGGCTCATCATCACCAAGAAAACATGCCCAAAATCCTCGAACATAATCAACAAAATAATGCCTATGTGGAGAAGCATGAAAAGAAGCCCCCGAATCTAAAACCCAAGATTCAATAATATCATGCAAAGAAAGAATCAAAGCATCCCGACATACATTACCCGATGCCACATTTGCCTCCTTGTTTTTTCCCGTTGTTTCTTCTTATCCCGAAGCTCCCAACCTCTTCTTCGCATGCCCAAGCTTTCCACAATTCCAAGCATACAATCTTGTTCTTGGATTTTGACCTTGCCCGATCTTTCGATTTTCCACGGTTTCCTCTATTCTTCTCGTCTCCTCTAGTTTCCATCACAAAGCATTCCTCAAGTAGAAGATTCCCTGAGCTTTTTCTTCGCATTTCCTCGCTTAGAATCACCCCTACAACATCCTCAAACTTCAACTTCGAGTTAGCTGAACCGAGTTACTTACCACCATTACTAGTGCTATTCCAACTCTCGTAAAGAGCATGAATTAATAAAGCCCTAACTTCTTCATCAAATTCTATCAGAATCAAGCTAGCATATTCACAACCGTATTAAAATCATTTAAATGATCTGCTACTGAACTATTCTCAGACATCTTCATATTAAACAACTTTTTCATTAAAAATATCTTGTTAGAGGCAGAGGGTTTTTCATACAACTTCCCTAATGCATCCATTAGATCTTTTGTAGTCTTTTCCTTTGAAACATTAAATAATACCGAAGATGCAAGACACAAATGATCGTTCCAAGTGCCTTCCGATCCAACAAATCCCATTCCGCATCTGTCATACTCGAGGGTTTGTTCACCTTCTCAGACAACGGAGTATAAAGATCCTTCTGATAAAGGTAATCTTCCATCTGCATCTTCCAAAGATCGAAATTTTGCCCGCTGAATTTATCAACCCTAGATCTTCCATCATCTCGCCATAGCTCCCACTCAAGATAAAACTTTCCCGCGATTCAACACTTCAAAGAAACCAAACCAGCTCGATACCAATTGTTAGGAAATAAGGGATAAAATATGCGGAATAATCCCTCACAGTAATCGTAATAGAAGAAACTAATATGCGAAATTATTACAGATCTCAAATAAAATTGCGTAATAAAATAACACAACACAAAGAGACAAGATTTAACGTGGTTCACCCAATTTGGGATACGTCCACCAAGAATCACTTGCTCTCGATTTTATTACAAGCCACCGCTCTCTCAATACAATACCAGATCCGTTTGGAGCTATGCTCAACAAACTCTACTGTAATTCACACCGAATTCAAAACACATCTCGCAATACATTTGCTTGTCTATCTATCATATGCATAAGACCATATAAATAGACAATCGCTAAGCATTTGATACAAAACCGTGGGTATCAAAACCAAGGGCAAAACCATGGGTATCAAAACAATGGGCAAAAGAAAAGAAAAAACCATGGGCCCAAAAAAATAGCCCATAACGGTTACCCATTACCCATGGGTTAATAAACCACCCATGAAAATTTGCTTTGGGGCTTCGCCCGAACCCCTTCCATCGGGGGCTTCAACCCCGACCCGCTCACCCTGGCGCGGGACCGCCGTAAAAATACCGGAGTGTAACACATGGAAGGTGTACCATACTCTAACATGAAAATAGGCTCCACAAACATAACATACTTCATCATTAACATGTTTATGATCAAAAGCATAATCACAATCACTATCAGTCATATTCTTGCAAGAAAGGATTTCATCAAGAGTATCATCAACATATAAAGAACTTGTAGGAGTACTAACATCAAATTTATCATGCAATCATTGGAAACAATTTCAAAAGTAGGAAGAGTAGGAGATATAGATTTACATTCATCTTGACTAGAAGTAGGAACATCATTATGCACATTTACATTGTCATTATTAGAAGTAGAATTATTAGCATCTATGTTTTCACAAGCAAGAACCTCATCATGCAAATATTTTGTATTAATATTATCATTTACTAAAAGAGGAGGAGGAGAGAATGAAGGAACATTAGTGACTATGGTGAATGAGGGAGAACATGAGGCAAAAATTTTATCAGGGGAGACTATGCAAAATCAAGGGTTTCGTAGCCAACAGAAAGGGTTTTGGAAGTCAAGGAGTTGTTGGAGGATTATGGGATCATATTGGGGATTATGCATGAGGTCACAAAATTCAGCTTCGCAAGTAGTGGCATCGTCAAATACTAGTTGCATGCGTGTATAGGTCATATCATGTTTGGGATATGGGAACCTCTTTTTAGCCATGAGGGTTTTAGGATCCTAGGGAAAGGAGTTCAAATAAAAGTGGGTTCACCAAATGATTTAATTAAATATAAATTAAATCTATATTTCAGAGTAACTAATATGATAAAATACAGTGAAATACAAATGTTAAGCACTCAAGCAATGTAATACTATAAGAAAATGGGAAAGATAAGTGACTTAAATTTTTCCCGTGCAATTTGTAGGTAGTCGGGATTGTGTATATATTGGATCTTCTTGGAAATGATGTTACGAATCTCGCTAAGGATTATGGAACTTTGTATCGAGGCTCAAAGGGGCGCCCACAAGGGGACAGAGGCACCTAGATGCTAGTGTCGATTTTGGGCACCGGTGACTTTTTAGCTAGAAAGTTTGTTGTCCTTGAATAAGCGGACCTCACATAAGTACATTGGCAAAGGTTCACCTATCCACCTTTCCTAGATAATTATCCATTTGTCTTCACATCATCCCCATTCACATTCACATCCACATCACCTACATGTCGGCTACCTCAAACCAACCTACAAGGAGTCAAGTCTCGCACGAAATGCCACCCTACACTTTTTAGCGCATACAATAACTATGCATCCACCTTGTGATTGCCTTATCCCATAACTAAGATTATTTGTACCGCCCAAAAATAATTTCTTGTATCACTTTTTAAATTAGGTACTCGCCCATCTATCCATTTTTCCTTTCTCATTTCTTTTTGTTAGAAGTCAATCATACTAGACATCGACCATGCATATCAATATCCCCAAATTTTAAATTTAATTATCTATAAATAGACAAGTGAGTTAGCTTCTTTGATCATCTAGTACGTATCTAACATATTGTTTCATTTGCTTTGTATTGATACTATGTGATTCTATGTACACTTTAATGAGTCTAACAAATCAAAGGGGAGAAAATAATCATATTCATGCATAGCCCCAAAACCAAACTCTCACCAATTTCTATGTTATATGATTAGCTAATTCTAAGGAGTTAGAAGTCAAAGTGCATAAAATTAAGGCAAAATACTAATGATCCAAGGCAAAAGGAAATGATGGATATTCATTCCACATGTCACCCCTAACCAAGATCTTCCATATAGTACTAGTGTTGTGCCAAATCCAATTTCAATTGGCAGCATATTCTACGTTGCAATTGCAAGTTTGTATGGGCAATAATAAATTGCAACAAGAAGTCTTCAAATGAATCAAAAATCTTATTCACTATAGCAACATTTTAAAAAACTAACTCTCTTATCTCCTATATACTATTTTGTAATTAATTAAGCACTATTTATTATCGTTTACATGTCTTATGATGTTTAATTTAAGGTAGGTGTATTTTTATGCATATACCAATAATAGCATCAAAGAAATATAAACCCAACATAACTTAATGTAATTGACAAATCAATTGTGGTCAATGGTTTTATAAAATATGTTTTGTTTATTAGTCTAATTTGTCCTATCAGTTGAGGCAAATGAAATAATAGATTTGAGCTCAATTATATTTTCAGTGAAGACCAAATTGCTAACAATCACACATTTTCATATTGATGCTTATTTAAAGAACAATCCGACATTCAAAAAATCATATATGTAAACGACCATATCTTATAATACTTATTGAATTTTTAAAAGAGAGAATTATTAGTATTTAGCATATTGTATCTACAAATAAGCATGACCTACATAGAGAAAAATTATCCTTTTGTCAAGGGAAACAACTCCAAAAAAATTAGATAGATAAAATACTATTTATAAGAAACATTATTAGTTAATTAAAAAATTATATAGCATTTGATAATTAAAATACTAACAAGGGATTTCCATGTTTTTCACTCACTTAGATTAAAACACGATCAATAATCATTTCAAAATATTTTGGTATCATATTTTTTATGCATGATTGTCGTGGAGGAAGCCAAGCGGCACAAAAAACCAAACAACTTATGCAATAAATCCCATCTTTATCTCTAACTAACAAGTTGACTTTATTCTACTCTACTCTACATGCAAAACAAGTTGACTTCATGCTAGTGCTCACTTATAAGAAATTGAATGGCTACAAAAATCTTATTGACATTGTATATCAACAATTGCCTTGTTCTCACTGATTTTAGAGAGATTTAAACAATAAATGTTTGTGGAGTTGTTTTTAATGTATCTTTAATATGTTTCCTTAGCTAGCATCTATGTCAAATATTACAAGCAACTGGAAGTATGTGTGGGTGTTGTTAATAGATATTACGATTTTACTAAATGGTTTCTTGGTTGGGTGCATCGATGGAAGGTGTCATCATGCAACTTTGTACGAGGGTTTGTCATTCACATTAGATGGAACTCGAGTTTAAGGTGTATCAACATGAAAATCCCTATGATCGGATGGCCCTATTTTGATAATTAGTTTTTGAATTTCTTAAAGAAAGGATGTGTTGAATATTGTAACAAAATTTTAAGGAGTTAATGTTAAGAAAAATATGTTGACAAAAGCAAGGTGAATAAGTATATTAAGTAATATGTAAAATCTTAGAAAGGAGTTGAACAATATGGGATAAGTTGAATTGCATTTTATACAATTGACCGGGTAGGTTCTTTCCTCAATTTGAGAAGGTTTGTCCATAATTACAAAATCACTAACATGTTCATCAAAATTAGTTAAGCAATTCATCATTTAGTCATAATTAATATAAACTAATACAAAAATATCAAATGCTTTCAACGATCTTGGATTTTTGTGGGAATTTACTAGTGTTTATTTTGTCATTTAACCAAATGACATCCATGAGTGGTCATTACCCATATGACCTCTATAATTAGTCATTACCCATATGACATCTATAATTAGTCATTACCCTAATGATAATTTTCCTCGAGTTAGCCCTTTTTGCTATGTTTCTTGAGACGTGTCCCCTACATTTTTAGGCCCATCCCCAATAGGGGACATTTCGGGACATGGGGACAAGTAGGAAACATCCCCTACCCATCCCCAATTCATGCAAAAAAATAGGGATGTCTTTGGGATGCCAACTTTAGGAAGGGGCGATAAGGGATGCTCGAGACATCCTCGATACGGCCAAGGGACTTCTACAAGTCATATGACCGCACCGAGGACGCCCAGGCATCTTCTACGTCCCAAGTAAAACTAAAAATTAATAACAATAAAATGGATGTGGGGGCCCACAAGGACCCTCACAATCATTCCTAACTAACCTAAACCTAAAACAACCTCTTTTACAACTAAAACTAAAAAAGGAGCTCATTTTTGTCATTTCTCGTATTGTGAAGGAGAAGACAAAGAAAGAAAACAACAAAGAGAAGAAAAGATAACGGGACTGAGGAGAAGGCAAGAGAACGTTATTCTACACCATTTGAGGTATGTTTCACATCCATTATTCATTTTGCAAATTTGCACAAAATATTTTTCTTTTGCTTTTGTTTTTTTCAAGGTTTCAAACTTCAAAGCCTTTTGTTTGTTTTTTGTTTACACTTGCAGTGACATCTGGGTTTTGTATTTTCAATCAAAACAATGAGCAGCTTGTGAGGGTAGTGAGGGTGAAGAGATTCAAATGCAACATAGAGGTAGAAATAGGGTTTCTTCGAGGAGTGAGAGTGTTGTAGCAACTATGGGTTCAAATAATCCATTTGAATGCCTTTCTCATGTTCTTAGATTTCTTATTTCCATTTGATTGTACAGGGAAGAGGAAGGATGCAACATTTCCATTTTCAAATTTTGAAGGATGTCTTAGAGGAGATTGGGCCCTCAAATGTTGTACAAGTCTTTGAATAATTCAAAGCATGCATATGTAAGTTAGCTAGCTTGATGGTTGAGAGTGCTCACAAGCACATTTTCGGACTCCATGTGTTCATGCGTTGAACAACGCATTGAAAGGCATTAAAAAGATAGATTGTGTGAAGATAGTGGTGGTCGAGGCTAGAAACATACATGCGTTCATTTGCAACCATCACACCTCACTTGCTCTATTTAAGACTTTTTTCGAGGAAGGAGTTCCTCAAGCCTGTGGACACTAGATATGCCAACTATTTCATTTTGTTAGAGATGATGCTTGAGGTGCAGAAGGCTCTACAATTAATGATGGTTAATCAAGAGTGAGGTAGATGGTCAAAGGTGAACACTATTGAAGGAAAAAGTGTGAAACAAAAGATCCTCAACGATTGTAATGCAAGAAAAGACTAGCTTGTGAATGCAAGAAAACAAAGAAAGTGTTCTCCTACTCTAATCTTCTCAAACAAAACCTCATATAGAGCAATGGATTGAAAAGAGGAGAGAAATTATACCTGCACTTACCTATAAGATTCCAAGCTCCTCCTTTGATGCTTTGGATTTGCTCTTGGATTTTTATGATTCTTGGATTGCTTCTGATTTTGGAGACACTTGGGCAGCACCTCCCCTTAATTGGTTGGTTGGTTTGATTGATGAAAATGAATGGATTGATGGATTGATTGGATGAATAAAAGAGCATAGTTTTGATATGGATTCTTAAGCTTGTTCTAAGCTAGCTCTCATGGAGGAGGAGAGCTTGATTTATAGCTTGTGGGTGGAGGATTGGAGGGTCAAGATTGATCCAAGTAGGATGAGGATCAATGGAGGATTGATGAGAAGAATGGAGGATTCTAGAGTGGAAGGCTCTAGAAATTTGAATTCAAAATTCATTGAGGGAAGAAGCCTCCATTGAATTAAAAATTCAATGGAAGGAGAAGCTTAGAGAGGCTTCTAAAATTAGAAGCCTCTAGATTTAGAGGTGTGAGGATGTGATTAGATTCAGATTAAATTAGGATGATTAGGGGTGAGGTTACATGGAAAGGCTAGGTGTAGGGTAGGTGGTAGGTGAGATGTAGGAATATTAAATTCCTAGAAAATGTTATTGAGGATTTAAATAGGATAATATGATATAATAATAAAATAAAAGGGATTAAGGATGAAATGAGATGTAATAATGATTTAAAAGAATAATGATGAAATGATATGATGAATTAAAAGGGATTAATGATAAAATGAGATATTAGATGAATGATAAAGGGGAAGTATGATAAAATGGATTAATAATAATAATTAATCTTGTGATTAATTATTATATGGGTGATGTTGGGATATTTATGAACAAGTTAATCGTAATTAACCGTGTCGACATTTTAGATGTCTACAACGATGATTGATGTCCACGGTGAGGTAAGCAATTGTTGATTTCATACATTTAATATTTAATTTTATATTTTAGTTTTTTAATTTTTTAATAATTTTATCTATGTTTCTAATTTGCAAATTAATTCAATTTTGCATCCTTTGTGATAGCATTCGGGTTCACTCTTTGAGTCTTAAATTCTTAAATTTTTTTCTGAATTATTTTGTAATTTGTTTACAGATATGTTTAATCCATTATGTCACATGTTGTGGGGGTCATGAGATATACTAATACAGACTCCCCTAGTCTTAGAAAGATTTATGAAACATTTGACAGATGATTGAGCAAATGAAACAAGTCATTTGTAACAATGATCCTACTTTGGGATTTTATGAGGAGCATATCACACCCATTATGAGGAGCTTATGCTCTAAATCTCAAATGGTATGCAACACGGCCTAGGAGAATGCCTTCATTTGATGATGAAGAGGTGAAAGAAAGGCTCATGAACATCTTTCGAAAGATGTACACTAATGAGGAGTCCACTTTACTACGAACACAATGGTTATCCTTTGTCAATCTTTGTGGTCCAACATTTAGCAAACTTGAGAAGAGAACAGATGTAGCTACATTAAGTAGACCCTATTGGATGGTGGACAACATAACAAGGAAGCAACAAACTTGAAGATTCTTTCCAATCACCTTCTTTCACAAGTTGCTAGTTCCTCTATTGCAAAGAGGAATTGGTCCACATATGACCTCATCCACTCAATTAAGAGGAACAAACTTACCTCTCAACCAATAGAGAAGTTAGTAGCCATGCATAGTGACTTACGACTTGAAGATCAATGAAATCATGAGTATCGTCAAACTCGAACTGCACGTTGGGATGTTAATCCCAAAAATGCCACACATGTTGATGAGGAGGCTCTGGTGGCAATTGTTGGAATTTCATTAGATGAGGCAATCCCTCATAATTTCAGTGACTCGTACTCGTGGTCTAATTTTGATGTCTTTTTAAGGGATTTTGATTAAGGGCAACAATAGATTTTCATTTTCTATGTTTTAGACATTTTGTATTTGAAATTTACAGCCCTACATCTCATTGTAATTGAAACTTGAATCTTATGTGAAATCTCAATTCAACTCCAATTTTATAATGTGTGTGATGAGTGCTTTAACAATGTTATCATATGAATATTTGAAATTTCCTATATTTTCAAAATTTTCCTTATTTTTTAAATAGTTGTCCCATTTCATCCCCTACAAAAAGGCCTCCTAAATATTCATCCAAAAACTCATACCCCTCCCTTTTTCATTCTCATCCCAGAAACTTGGTGTAACATAGCATTTTGTAATGACTTGAACATAAGATAAATACATAAGATACCATTTTATACTTGTATGTGAATTAGCAACCAGAAGCATCTTAAAGTAATGTTGTCATGATAAAAATAAAAAGTTTTATATTTCCATACATTTCGCCATGTTGTAATAAAATGAAGGATACATGATAAGCAAGAAAATTGAGACTTCAAATGCTTAATCTAGAACACTTTCCTACCATGCACCTGCCCATGTTGTAAACAAAAGGGAGGATACATGATAAGCAAGCAAATTGGGAATTCAAAAGCTTATTCTATACACTTTCTTTCCATGCATCTCACCATAATGTAAACACATGAAAGGATACATTATTAGCAAACAAATTGGGATGTCAAAAGCCTAATTTAAAAACACTAAAAAAGTAAGATATAACAGCCATTCTTCGTAGGTATGAATTCATGCCAGATTTAACTCCTTTCTCAACATGAAATATTTTGTCAACATTTTTACATCATTCACTAGAACTAGATTGCAAGGAGCACTAACTGCATTCTGGTGGAGGCTATTTTAAATCTAATGTAAAAGGTTTGCAATTCACAAATGAATTAAACAAGTACAAGTTGAATAGCACGCGTGAGTCAAATTTGATAAAGCTCTACACAAAATTTGCAAGCAAGAACACGTTTGTAGGTATGAATTTATGCTAAATTTAACTTCTCAAAAATAAATCTCTTATCAACACTTTAACATTATTCACTAAAAAAATGTCATCATCAAGAGACACTTCAAAAATTAAGCCTCGTAAATTTTGGTATTGGCATGTTTAAAATATTGCATGTCCAATTCCTATAGTCAACTATAACACAACCAACAAGGAAAATTTTAACATTAAATCCAATGCATCCTATAATACAGCAAAAATATCAAACATCCAAACTTCAGCTTAATGTGTTGGTTCTACACTGTGCAACGCAAACAAAAAACCAGCCTTGATGGGAGCCACAGAACATGACCATGCAAGATTCAATTTTGATAAAGCTCTTCACATAATTTACAAGCAAGAACATGTTTGTAGGTGCAAATTCAACACACTTCAAGAACATGTTTGTAGGTGAAAATTGTCATCATCAACACACTTCAAATATAAACCTTGAATTTTTATGATTGGCATGTTTAAATAAAGCATGTCCAATTCCTATAATCGCCTATATAAGCAGTTAAAAGGGACAATTTAACATGAATATAATTCACTGCATCCATCCAAACTTCATCTTTATGTGCCAGTTTTACGTCGTGCAACACGAGTAACAAAACCAACCTTGATGGGTGCCACAGAACGTGAACATCCACACTGCAGAAGCAAAACAAAGACAACGGTTAATGAGCCTTTTTGAGCTATTTAATCTTTTATACAATGTCACATGGTCATAAGGAGTCCCCGTCACAAAAGCCTCGATCACATCACCAACATAATTATAGTTACTAAGTTAACAAGTCATAAATAAGCTTTGCACTGCAATTGAAAACACATTACAATTATATTGAAGCAGATGCACAAACAGATATTTTGATACTCTCTCTCTAGACATGTAGATGGAGCATTGGGATAGCAAAACAAAAGTATCATGTTAATAATATGACAGCACAGAACTCAAAAAACAAAATAAAGGCAGAAAAGAATAAAGAACAGATCCTGAATGTTTTCCTCGCAAGAAGTAAATTAAGTATTAACCGACTATAAACATTCAATTTATAAGATTAATCCCATGGCAGTTCAGAACAGCAAAATGCAGACTGCATTCTAATTCGAGTGGCGCTCACTAGATAGTAAATATTCCTTGCATTTTGGCATACTAACTGCAAGAAAACATCACGTGGGGGAGGGAGCAGCAGCAGCCCTTCCCACTCCCTGTTAAAATATAACACATTATATAGAATGTATAAACAGTTATGTAGTTGTTCGGTTGGTAACTGTTCAACCACCTCTCTCTCAATAAATAAACCTCTGCCTGTATCATTTGGACAGTGCAGTTTGCCTTCTGTATTCTTTCTTCTCTTTGCATATTCCAACATTGGTATCAGAGCGTCCAAGGTTGCAGTTCGAGGAAGCCTTCAAGAGGCACGAACAGAAAATTCGAGGAAGCCTTCAAAAGGCACGAATTTGGAAAGTGTGAAGGTATTTGGAGAAAAATACCAGACACAAGGGAAAACCGAGGGCACAGAATACGTGGGTCATCACAGAAAACGAGAGCAAAGTCGCTGGAGATACGTGAGTCAACACAGCAAAATCGTGGGCAACCCCAGAACTTGTGGAGAACAAAATCGTGGGTTTTTTCACCAAAAACGTGGGCACGTGGAAAGGAAAAACGTGAAGGGCCTAAGCAAAGGAAAAATGTGAGACAAAAGCGTGGGCACCAGACCTGCTAAAAAAAAAAAAACTGTTAACAGTGAAACGTGAACAGTAAAACGTGAACCCTGCAAAAACGTGAGCAGCAAACTGGAAAATCGTGGAGAAGGGCAGAGGTAAACCGAGCAAGGCAAAAGATTTTATAAAACTATTTAGTGTTTTGCAAACTGGAAAATCATGGAGAAGGGCAGAGGTAAACCAAGCAAGGCAAAAGATTTTATAAAACTATTGAGTATTTTTAATATTTCCTTGCTATTCATAAAAATATTTGCATGAAGTAAACTGCCACATATTTGTATAAAGTATTTTAGGTATTATATGCTGGAGAAATTAAAATAAATATATTTGCTGGAAAAAGGTATTTTATTAAGTGTGAGGCAAAGTTATTATTTTATTATTTTCCGTTACTTTGGAATAATAAAATGGCAAATATATCACACTTGACGTTGCCGGAGACACAAAAATTAACGGGCACTAATTTTAATGTATGGAGTCATAAGATTTTAACGGTCGTGAATTTCGGGATTGTGATAAAATAATCAAGGGTGATGAAAGTCGACCAGCGACGAACTTCGAGGATTATGACAAACGTCATAAGGAAGCATTATTGCTTCTCAAGTTATCGGTGTCGGATGATTTGATACCGGAAGTGCGGAATGCCACTATGGCAAGCACATTATGGGTCAATCGAGGGATAAATATCAGACGTCAGAGAAGAGTCGGGTTTTATACCTGAAAAATATGCTCTTTTCCGTAAAGTTACAAGGTGGATCGCTGTCTGAGCACCTACTTCGGATGAAAGACCTCCGAGACCAGTTATCTTCCATCAACAAAAAGGTGGACGACGATGATATGGTGGCTCTGGTTTTAAAAACTTACCTTCTTCGTATGAGTCATTTGTGGAGGCACTCCATTTAATGGCTGAAAGTCAAACACTCACGTTTGACAAGGTGAGTTCCTACCTGTTGCAAAAGGAGTGGAGACAACTTTAGGCAGAATCTAATTGTGACCATTTAGAGAGTGCTCTTGTCACTCAGTCAAAGGGAAAGTGGAAACGTCAATCTAGTGAGTCTTCCACTCGGTATCAGGTCACATGTTATTACTGTCACAAGGTTGGGCACCTCAAGAAGGATTGCCGGAAGCGGATGTATGATCTTTCGAAGCAAAACAAAAAGCCATGTAAAGAGGAACATGTGGCAGCACTTGCAGAAGAACAAGATTCGGATGACGAGTATGCTTTTTTCTTGTCTTACGACATCATGCTCAAATGATAGTGGTACCAGTTGTTGGATCATTGACTCTAGTGCGTCTGCACACTTTTCATGTCGTAGGGACTGGTATGTTTCATTTACTGCAAATATTTGTTTTGAATCAGTAGTACTAGCTGATGGAGAATCACTTGCAGTAGAAGGGATAGGAGATATATGCATTGTATTGAATAATGCTCATAAATTGTTGGTACAGAATGTCGATATGTACCTTCTTTACAAATGAATCTTCTATCTATTCGTCAATTAACTGAAAATCCCAATATTTTTGTGGATTTCTATGGGAAGAAGTGTGTTGTCTTTGATGTGAAACAGAGACGGATATTTGCCCTTGGTATTGAGGTAGGTGGTCAGTATCGGCTTGTTGATCCGGCTGCGATGAACATGAATGCACGTGTGGAGAACAACTCCACCATTCAGGATGTGTGGGGCGCTGCAATGCCTTGGGAGGAAGGCATTCCTCACAAATCTATTGACTTGGATACAGTCAACCTACATGCACCTATTGTGGAGGGAATATCCACTATACTAGGTGTACGGGAGGCGGACATGCCTTGGGAGGATGGATTTCCTCATTCTGAAGAACAATTTGTTGTGGACGGAGACTCCACTATTCCAGATGCATTGACAGTGCATGGTGAGATGGCATGCCCAGCCACTCACTCAGAGGTTTTTGCTCGAAGGACAATAGAGCATGAACAGTTTGCTCATTGTGTTGTGAAGGATCTTTCCCAACAGAGGGGGATAGATGAGCAAATAGATAAGCCGGAGATGGTTATTTCTCCTGTTGAGACAGAGACCACTGCTGAGACGGAGATGGTTATTTCTCCTACTGTTGAGGAGTTGGTTCTAACTCCTGCACAAATGGTCACATTCCTCTTCTTGAAAAAGTTGGATGAGCACTACATGGTGGTGCAAGGACGTGATCGAGGTGACTTCGATCACAGGATAATTGAGTCTTTGTATAGACTCCAGCAGGCTACACAAGCCTGGAATAGATTTTTTAATCCACATCTTCGAGGTTCTGATTTCAGCACTCTGGAGATGGGGCTGACACTCTCAGCCATTGGTGATTCATCACTGGTCAATGAATCACAAAACAGAGAACCAGTGGACCACTTGCCATATCTTTTGTTCATGGGACCAGATTTTTGTTTTGCGGTTCTTCTTCATTCGACAACCGCAACACAGTCAAGGACTGCTGATTTTAAAGTACAACTTATGGCACAGTCTGTAAATGTAATGACTAAACATATGGGCTTTAGGAAATTTGTAAAATTTCGGGACAAACTTTGTCTTGTTTCCGGTTTAGTCATTAAGAGGGGGTGTTAAAATATAACACATTATATAGAATGTAAAAACAGTTATGTAGTTGTTCGGTTGGTAACTGTTCAACCACCTCTCTCTCAATAAATAAACCTCTGCCTGTATCATTTGGACAGCGCAGTTTTTGCCTTCTGTATTCTTTCTTCTTTGTGCATCTTCCAACACTCCCTGCCTTTTTTGAAATCTGTCTTGAAGTATGCTGACTATTTCACGTTTTTTCTTGCTTCAATCTTGGTCTGGGCAGGGTGTCTTTCTTGCCTGGTGTGGGTCACACTGGGAGCAACCTGCTCAGATTGTCTGCCGTTTGGTTGGGAGACTGTTTGCTTTGGTGATCTGGGCTGGCCCTTCTCTGCTGGATCAAAGTTGTTACAATTGAATCTCGTGGGTTTGGTTCTTGCTTGAAACTCGGCAGATGGGACGCTTTGGAGGGGGCTTTGTGCATGCCTGTTTCACACAGCTTTGTAGTTTGTGGGTTTGCTGGCACTGTTCGGTCTGGCCCATGCGGGTTTTGATCTAGGTTTGCTGGTCTGTACGCTGCAGAACTCATTTTGTTAGTGGCTTCATGGTCTTGCATCTTCTTTCTTGCTTTTTGGCCCCCATTCTGGATGGGGTTGCTCAGCTTGTTGGACAGTTTGAGATCCAGGGGTTGTAAGGGGTGGCCCTTTCTCCCTGTTTCTGGGTTTTATGGTCATGGGCTCTGTTGACACTCTCCTCTATGACTGCTCGGTTTGGAATCTTGGTTCCCCTGCTGCTGCGTGTGGTGTGTGATGGGAGTTTGATTCGCATGTGGTTTCGTGGAGCCCCTTTGGGGCAGCTCCTTTTTCAAATATTTTTAAAGTGTGACAACATTTCTTTGTGTATTATCTGCTCTTTTTCAGGATGGCTTGAGGTGGTCCACGCTGGTTGTTTTGGTTACGCAGAGCTCGTTTCACAGTTGGATTTGTCCTTGGGAGGCAAATATTCCTTTTTTTCTGAATCATGCTTGGTCTCAGCACCTTTTGGGTGCTTGTTTCTTGTTTGTTACACAGAGGCTCAATGGAGCCAGATTCACGTTCTGGTCCATGTCTGGCTCGGGGTGGACTCTGTTGTTGCCCTACAGAGCCTGATTCTTTTTGGTATTTTGTTCCCTATTTCGATGCCTGCTCTGATTCATGGTTATGCCTCAGGGAAGCCGTAGCTCTTGCTTACAAATGTATCTATTTTATGGAGCTGGTTTCAGGTTGATGCTTGAGAGCTTTTTATGCATGTTTGGAGGGTCTGGACTTGGACCCTGGCAGACTCAAGTTTGAAATTGGTAATATTGCTTTGAGTCAGATCCATGTATAAGGAAGGGGGTCCCTTCCAAAAAACCCTGTTGTTTGTTCTGGTGCTGCACCCTTTTGGTTCTGTGTTGCTCGCAGAAGTCTTTGTTCATACACTTTGTGAACTGGTTACTGTTTGCTGGCTGGACACTGACCGAGGGCAGACTGGTCTGGTTGCTGGGTGTTTGTCTTGGTGTGGTTTATTGTTCCATCTCTCTTGACATTGTTATGGGGGCCCTTTCAAAACCCTTGCCTATTTACCCTTACCAAAAACAAAAACTGCAAGAAAACACTCAAGAAAGACAGTATTTAAGTTACCTGTTCACAGCGAAGGAAGAAAAGCCGATTTTCCTTTGAGAGAATGGTATCAGGACTTTTACAACCATTGCATATCACATATTCATCTGCATGACAAAAGCTTCACATTAGTAAATATTTAATGCATAAAAAGGAACCCAAACAAATCCTGATTAACACCTCTAATACCCCCATGCAACCCCCTGTAATATGTAAGCCCAAAACAAAATTCTGTGTGCATTTTTTTTTCCAAAATGCTTTGCAACTATATACACTTTTGTTCTCTTTTCAAAAATAATCAGTAGTTCCATTCAGTAATTTTCTTCAAGTTTGTGACATCCACCCAAAGACATTAGGCTTAACCTAAAAGCCAGTACAATCCAGTTATGCATATCAAATAGTTAAAGAAACAGAAAGTCGGTATCTTACATCTTGAGTACCATTCAAAAGGAGCATGTAAACACTCAAGGCTTCTTCCACACACAGTCCTCCCAAATGATTTTATAAGTCAGTCTATCAATTATTGAATTAATCAATAACTGAATTAGAGATAATGAATTGGCCTTTACACAAGGTTTCCACTGAATATTCTATTTCATCTCTAAGCCTTTAATACATAGTTATATACCTCATGTTGAAAAGGCCAACACATTTAGAAACTGCTTCCAAGGCCAACACATTTAGAAACTGCTTCCATAACCATACATAGCAACAGAGAATCCCACATCAAGGTTTTCTCTCTGTACCAAGATCCTTACAAACATGCATCAAGGTTTACTCTCAGTACCAAGATCCTTATTAACACTTGATGCTTCATTCTTTCATGCTGTTTAGTCAACAATTTTATCATCTATTCAATTTTGTTGTTGGTATTGGAGATTAGAATTCCACCATAATAATAATTAAACAATGATCTTTAATTGAGTTTCATTGTTCTGAACAAGAAATATTATCTATTGTGCTTTGACTTATGCATTTTTCCTGGCTAATAAAATCAGATTTACAGAGATGAGTGGTCTCACATAATGTCCCACAAATAACCTTGTGGATCATCTAGTTTACAAAGCTTCATTGATTTGGGCCCTGAAAATTTCATTTTACATAGTATTTATAAGAGAAGAGGAGACTCACCTGATGTCCCATAATTGACCTCTCAGAGTACCTAGTTTACAGGGTTCGTCGATTTGGGTCTTGAAAATTCCATTTTACACAGTATTTATAAGACAAGCAGATTCGCCCAATGTCCCATAGCTGATCTCTCTTACTTAGTCATAGAAATTAACTAGTTTTCTCAACGTGTATGTTCAAACTTCAAAGTATCTCTCAGCTCTATACTGTGAACCATAAAATTTATTGCAGAATTCTGGCTCAAAATTTTATTAATAATCTGTAAATTAATTTAGCTGACAGTGGTAGGTAACCTGATTCATGGGCATTCTTGGCCAATGATCACTATCACATGGTTGACAGAAAATTTAAGACCGGCTTCACTTGCAAACTCATACACAAGCTTCCTCAAAAAACTATCAACCCTGAAGCAATACAATTAGCAAATGCTCTCATCCTAGTATTACTAAAAGCCAATAAACAATACATGTTTCTTTTCTTGCTCGTCTCTTCTAATCATTTTGTGAAAAATGACAGTTCATTAGCTCCATAGTGGCTCAAAAATGAGCTCGGTAATAACTTTGTTTTGTCATTTGTTTGGAATGATCAAAGTAAAAGATGAGGATACATTGCATCTTTCAAATTCTTGAATGATATTTGATGTTCTTAAGCATTTTGCTTAAATCTGCTTAATTTAGTTGGGAAGTCTTTTCTTCATCCTTCTTTGTAGACATGACAACTGCCTTGACATTATTCAAGCTTCATAAATCTCCATAAAAGTATGTTGTTATTCAGTAAGGGAAATGGGGAATATATCAATAATGAAAAGTGTTTGTGCACCAAGAAATGTGTAGAATAATCTTCGTGCAATCATTACCCTTCCCAAATTATGATTGTCACTGAGTATCCCATGTATTGCACACTATATAATGTTAAATTCACCTTCCCAAGCAACCCATATTTGCTTTATGCAGCTTTAATTAGAACACAAAAACCAACTTCAGGATGTTTAAAAAGTCAACAGATTATAATTTATAATCACTAAGCACATACTTCAAGCTAAGCCACCGCAGTTGTCGAATTCGAAAGCAGAAATTCAAAATTCGGCGGATTTAACAGGCCATGAAGAAATTTGTCTAAAATCGCAAATAAATTCATACCGGTGGCAGACATCTGATTTTTATGAAATCCGCTTTAAATTCTTGTCTAAAACTTGTTTCAAAAGGTTTTAAATTTGTTTCAACCTGATTTTCATTTAATATTTTAGGGTTTGTTGCCCAAAATGCCACTGATTTGGGTATTTAACCCCTATTGTGTCCCTCAATGTACATACCCCCTGCGAACGTTAAGCTTAAAAAATGTGAGCTGGTGCTGTCAGCCTGTGTCAGGAGCTGGAAGAAAGTTGATGTCTGGTTTGGCATCTGGACACAGGATATGTCGTGAGCAGGTGCTGTATACCTAATATTTCTAGGCATATGTCAGATTTAATAGATGGCCGATTATAGAATATATGGCAGATTTAATAGATGTCAGAATATGGTGGATGTAATAGATGTCGCTTATAATATGCATGTCAATAAATGCATTGGTTATTTATAAACGGTAAGTATTAGTAATATTCTAAGTCACGAGGTTCGAGTTCAGTTATTTATAAACGGTAAGTATTAGTAATATTCTAAGTCACGAGGTTCGAGTTCAAGTTTGACAAGGATAAAAATCAGTCCAAGTAAGTAAGCCCAATGGATAAAGTTCAAACAAATATTTGCCATTAAATTTAATTTATATATATATATATATATATATATATATATATATATAATTAATTAATTAATTAAAAATTAATATATTCAATTTAAATAAAATTAATATTCTTATTAAAAATTAAATATTAAATATTAAATAAAATTACTAAACTAAATTAAATTAAAAAATAACATAAAGGTTCTTAAAAAATCAAAACTTTAATAATTATAAATAGATAAATAAAATAAAAATAAAAAATAAAACAAAAGAAGTATAATTAAAAAACAAAACATTTAATGGAATAATAAAAAGATTAAAAAACAAAGTAAACTAAAAAACAAAAGGAAATGCATTAAAAGAAAACAAATTGTATTTCTTTAACCTAGCCTTAAAAACACATGGAAAGAAAATGTTAAATATAACATAAACTTAAGGACGGCTGCTCCCAAACTAGATCACCAACCAGCGGTGCCAAGACCTGCGACAAGCAAGCACGCCACTCCTCCAGTCCTCACTATAACAGCCACGCTTCTTTACTCATGGGCACACAAACGATGCGAGGGTAAGTCAAGGAAGACAAACAGAGGACACTTGACTCGCCCCTCAGACCAAACCCCTACTGAGTTCCTTCTACACGCGACTGGTTTTTATTTTCCCGCTCAAAACGGTTTCGCAAACACTGTACCGAACTGCATCGAATTTCAACAAATTTTTGGTCCCGCAAAAGGTTTGCCAAACTTGAATTTTTTTCATAAAATGCAGCAAATCCTGTGATTTACGTAATATTTAATAAGATATATAATAGTAAGTATATATTCATTAATAAATTACTATCTAATAATTATGAATTGATGATAGTAATAATATACTAGTTCATAACAATAATAATATATTAGTATAAAATAGTCAATAAATTAGAAAAATAATTTATTATTACTATAATAAATTTATAAATTAAATTGTGGTGGATTGAGAGCCTGAAATGTTTTGATAATTTATTCAATGAACATGAAGAGATCTAGACAATAACATTTAGGAGGACAATCAACTTGTTGAGAACTTGGTTTTTCCCGCTCTGCAACTTTTTGAATTTTTGTTGCATCTGGTATCCTGTGGTGATGTCGGATCCATAGGGACCGGCCCCTGACCCAGCTCTTGATGTCGTTGGCATCTCTCCATATGCTCCCTTTGGGTCCTAGCGAGATGTGACTGTTGGGTCCCCAAAATCTTCACAGTCTGTGAAGATTCAAGCAAAGATTCTCAATGGGACCCTGTCACTGTAGATTCCCATGATGATTAATGATGCTACTCTTGCTTCAAGGGAGTTGTCGCTGATTAGAAAACTCATGGGCCCCTATCCCCCTCTGGAGAAGATTAGGAAATGGGTTCGCATTAAATGGGCCCCATGCGGTCCTTAGGACATTGTTGTGTTGCCTAATGGGTTTATCCTTTTCACCTTCAACCACAAGGAAGATTTTGCGCGGGTGCTTTTAGGAGGGCCATGGTTTTTTGGCAGAAGAGGTTTCTATCTCAGAAAGTGGTCTCCAAGGTTTAATCTGCACACTGAAACCATGACCCAGGCCCCAATCTGGGTTCGCCTTCCTGGCCTCCCTCTGGAGTTTTGGCATGTTGTTGTCATTGAAGGTATTGCTTTATCTCTGGGAACTCTTATTGCTATAGATCAAGCCACTAGAGCGGGTTCTAGATTCATTCATGCAAGATTTTGTGTTAACGTTGATATTAGCAATCCTTTACCCAACTCCATTGAACTCCACTCAGACTTGGGAACATGGGTGCAGCTGATTGAGTATGAATACATACCTCAAGCTTGTTCAGTGTGCAAAAGTATAGGTCATAGGGCCCAGGCATGCCCATCCCCAAAGCCCAAGGAACATTTGCGTTCACCCAAATACAAAGGTAAATTCATCCCCAAAATATCCAAGGAGGTGAGCACATCCAATCCTTTCAACGCCCTGCTTGAGGAGGGGGAAATTTCTTTGGAAATGCCTAGCTCTCAACCACCCCCATCCTCCGTGATCCAGTTTGAACAACCTTTGGTGCAGCTGGCTGCAACAACTCCACCCCCTACATCTATGTTATCTGAATCTCTACCTTTGTTGAAACAACCCCTTGAGGTGATAACTTCTCCCTCCTCTAGAGATCCCTATTACCTTTCCATATCTTGAGCTTTCAACCATTTTCACTATTCCACCGACCTCCCCCTCGCTTCGTGAGCTTCCTAGGCCATCTATCAATATTGATATCCCCTTGCCAAAGTTCGAGGAGTTCATCTCTTCAATCCTTATTCTCTCTTCGGTTTTTCCTTCTTGGAAGATAAATCTTCTCTCTCCTCTCGCTCTTGCGAATGATCTTCTAACTGTAAATCCCGGTGGCTCTCGTTTTCCCCCCGAAAATTGTGTGCCCTAAAAATCGTGGCTCGTGAATGATCTTCGTGGCTTGAAATTCATGCTCGAGATGATTTCCGTGACTCGCAAATGATCTCTCGCTCGAATCGTGGCTCATGATTTCAGTTGATGCTCGTTTCTGAAGAGAGGCACGGATCGACATCCTAAAGCCAAGGCATTGTCGTTGGTCGTTGCTCGTGAATTCACAGTCGTGTTTCGCGAACCCTAGCCCGTTCATGCTCATGGCTTGGAGTCATTCATGAGCCATCTACAATTCAATCTCACGAGGAATTAATTACCAATTTCATAGGGCAAGTCTTTGTGTGCCGTTCCTCTTCCTTGCCTCGAACCCGTGCTCCTAGCCTGTTGCATTGTGGTTTTGACTTGGCTCTGCATTGTGCATAGAGAATCGAAGATCAACTGGAAAAATTGTGGGAACAGAATCTTGTAGATTCGAGGGCATAGGGAAATCGTGGGCACAAGGAATGCTCTGGTTCGCCTCTCGCCTCTCCCTCTTCGAGGATTTATCCTAGTGGTGTGGCTACAATCATGGCCCTGAAAACTCCCCTGGGCAAAGTGGCACGATCGGGAATCCTTGGGAAACACCTCTACCAAAGACACAGTGGAAATTTTATTGGAACTACTCAACCAAATCCAAAAAGTTGAAAATGCTAATCACCAACTCGAAACTGAGGTATGTGCACTTATTAATAGGGTCGCAAATGTTGAATCTGGGAATGCCATCTTGAGAGAAAAATTAGCCAACACGAGATAATACCAGCCCCCTAATGATGCCCTACATGCAGAAATTGTAGACCTCCGATCTCAACAGGAGGAAATCAGAAATAACCAGGCTTCCTTAAAACTGGAAACAGGAATCATGGACCAAGGTTGTTAGCGGGAAAGACAGTGTTCCCCACCTTTGGTTGCGGTAGAGGTCGTTGTGCAGGCCAAGTTAATTGAGGAACATACTAGGCGTGACAAGGAACTAAACCTCAAGGTGAGGGGTCTCCCACCCCCACACCGACACAGGACCCATTGACGGTTGGTAACTCCTTTATCACAAATACTTTGGGGATCCCTGACATTACACTAGAGAGAGCTTGGGTTGGCTATGATTCCACACTTTTCATCTGTTTCAGGACAACTTCTGACAGGTTGCGAGCTCTCAGGGCTAAGAGGGTTTTGTTTTCACGCCCAGACAAGGTCTTCCTTGATGAAGATCTTACCAGGACACAAGTTGGGGAGCTCAAACGCTCTAGGGAGCAAGTTATGGCAGCGAGGAAAGCAGGTAAATGGGTGGTTATTAGGAATCTCTCGGGTTGTTATTAGGGACTCACCTCCTCCTGGTTGGGAGCCCCGAGGGGCTCCCAAATGACGGGCCAAGTGGGAGAGGTATCTAGTCGAGAGGCTTATCTATCAGTTGTTGGAATGGGAATGGTTCCCTTTGGTCTTCCCCTGGCCTTATGTTAGATGCTCTTGGGACTACCGATATCCTCTTCAACACAGAGACACGCAAGGTCTGGTTCGTCTCGCCCGAGTATTTCTAGATTTCTTTGGCTATCAACTTGCAGATAGGAGACTCGGGGTTCGGGTGGTGTCAGGGGCTCTGGTGGGGTTGCTTGTCTTTATAGGGACTCCCCTCGAATCATGGATCTCAGTGGTCGGTACCGATGAGTTTGCTAGGTACATGTGGATTCGTATTAGTGGGGTCACTCGATTCTCTAGGGATTTCTATATAGCAGTTTGCTACTTTCCTCCGAAGCATCTTCTCCTTACGCCATTCACAATGGCCCAGATGGTGATCCTTTCTTTGACTTATACGACAGTATTAGTCAATACTCTGCTGCAGGGGAGGTTATCATTTTGGGTGATTTTAATGCCCGTACCAAGCACTTACATGTTCCTCTCCATGACAAATCAGAGGATACATTCTGCACACAGAGGATCGACCCAGTCAGTTAGTATGCATAGGATTTCTGAGGATACAAATGGCCCTTTAACTGCTTATGGGTGGTTCCTCCTCCAACTCGGGGAATCACATGAAATATCCCCAAATGGATATTGACTCCAATGGAATTTTAGATCTATTTGACCTCGTCAACACAAATTGCAGCGGAGAGAGAATAAATATTTTAACTGCAGATATAATTGGGCTCTAAAAATTATGATTTGGGCTGAGTATTAAACCCTCTCAAAACAGCACATTCCCAATCCAATAAAATGCAGATTTTTATGTGGTCAAAATTCAGTCCCTAATGGCATAGATAACCTTTCAAAAATCAAACTATTGACTGCAGTATTAAATAAGGCATGGCGACTAGGGTATGGTCATGATATCCATACAAACAACCCTCAAACAAACCAGATCTTTTAACCCACTGATCTCTGTAATATTTAAACTCAGAAGATGGAGAAATCTGAATTTTAGAGACTAAACATGACTGAAATTTTTATCAGAAAATCTGTCTTCTTAGAGGACTGGAATGAACACTTTAATGCATTCAAAAATTCTTGAAAATCATCTAATTTGAGTCACTAATTTCAGATTAATAGCTGGTATACAGATCAGACCTGGAAATGTTATTTATTTCATAAGAATCACCCACAACATGGGTCGCTCCAGCTAGTACAGAGAAGATACAACTGCTACCAATCAAGTCTTCAAACCCTTCATGCAAACTCCACAAAATAAGCTAGAAAATACTGAAATTCCTTGCAAGCTCGATGGAATTACCTAGGTGGAAATCCCTCTCAATCCCTTGGGGTTTTCGTCCACAAGAGGTATAAACTAAGGGTTTTCGTCCTTAGAATATAATTTGCAAAAGCTTCAGAGCTTAAGTGCAAAATCAGAAAATGATAAGTGAATAAGCATGCTTTCCTCAAGTCGACCTCTCCCTTTTATAAGAGAAATGACCCCAAAGAAGCCTCCACAATGACCAATCAACAAAAGGTGATTTCTTCTAGACATATGCCCCAAATTCTCCTTAGACTAGGTCGCATTTTTCTTGGGAGGAGTAATAATTTTTATCCTTTCTAAACTCCATTCTCCCTCCTTTGTCCAAGTCGCATTTTTGCCTAGGGATGACACAAAAATAGCATGGGTCTCTTTTCTACTCTCCCTAGAAAGGATACAACATAATATTAGACCCAATGCACCTATCTAGAGATTACAAATTTATTATTAAGTCAAATAAATTAATACAAGTGCTTTATTAATTTTATAAATATTTTTAGCACTTTGTAATAACTTATTGTGACTTAAGTCACCCTTATATTTTTCCTTTGGCCGTCGGGTTGACAAAATAGGCCAAAGGTCTTCGATTGGAAAGGGGACATTACAGTCCTCCCTTCCCAAAATTGTTTGCCCTCAAGCAATTCTGATTTTGTTTTGTCCAAGTGTCATGCACAATAGACAAAACATGTTGAAGTGATCCGCAAGCCTAGCACCTGTACCTGTCAAGTGAAACAAATCTTGCCACAAAATATAGCTCTCATGATGCTCATGAGTATGGACCAATGGTTCAACATACTCCATAATGTAAACATCGTCCTCTAATTTGTCATGCTTCTCATGAGGGAAAGAAATCTGAATGTGCAACAACAAATTACACATATTATCATCCACTTCATACCTTGGAGTATCATCATTCTCCATCTCCATGATGACTTGGCTTCACAATGCATCAAATTATTGAGCATTTTTGTTTACAATGGGCTGAACATTGTTGGAGTCAATTGCTGCAATATTCTCCCCTTTCTTCTTGCTGATCTATGCGGTGAACTTGTTCTTTGGCTTGTTGCAGATGCTGGTTTGCAAGGCAGCCACTAACTTAGCCTCATTGGCCCTTCATGACCACATATCACACAAAGTTTGTCTTTGTCACATCCTCCCAAGTCTGATATAAAAAATCAGAGTTCTTATGACTTGAATTCATCACACAAAACCCATTTTTAACACCCAATTCTTGGATGCCACCTATGGAAGACCCCATGGCATTGTCATCCTCATGTAAAATGAGCATCCTCTCATGATGGGGTAAAGAAACATGACTGCTGTCATAAAAATCAGAATACCTGTCATACTCTTTTGCCATGTCTTCAAGCTTCACAAGTGCATCTTCCGTGGAATTTTCATATCCAACACATGTACTTTGAATGCCAACACTTGTAGACTCTTCTTCATTCTTTTCTCCATGTGTAAGGGCTGCCATCTCATGAGAGTGGGGAGATAAATTAATGCTGTCCCAAATCAGACTCTTGGGATCCTCCTCCACGCTTTCATTGCAAGCATCAACCTCTTCCCAAATCATAGGCCTTTGTTCAGAACATCCATGGCTGCTATAATCTGATTTTTCTCCATGTGTAGATGATGTGACTACCATATTAGAAGATGCCTTATGATCACCCAACGAATCCATGTAATTGCTATCCATAACACTAACATGCTCTATGCTAGCCTCTAAAGTAGAAGCTTCCAGTGAAACTTCTTGCAAGGATGATGTAGGTAAGACATTTCCCATGTCTTCCTGAGCCAAATCAGCATGTCTATCAAATTCATCATATAAATTTTTGCATACCTCATTGGAACTTGAAGACACCAAAGCGCTCTCATGAAGAGTTGTATCATCCATCTGTGAAGATTCTCTATTCCTTCCACGTATCAACCATTTAGAAGCTATAGTGTGATATTCCTTCCTTGCCTGCTCAGTCTTGTAGCCAATACTTGGGTGCATGTCCATGTAGTCCATGAAAGGAAAATTCTCCTTAACATCTTGAGGAAGAATGTTATACTCCTCAAATATGCTAATCACTTCTGCTTCCTTGTCTTGCGGTGTTGGACCTTTGTGAATAGAAAATGATGATGATCTAGGCCTCCGATCTTGTCTGGCTCTCAAACTGTCTCTCCTATCTCTTGGCCTATCCAAAGCCATCCTCTCCATCATCTGCTGCATGGAGTGTATCAGCTACCTGGGTAGTAATCATAGTCCTAAGAAGATCTCTATCCAGATCCCATGGAAAGTTTTTCTGTCTAACTCCCATGATTCAGCTCTATCACCAACCTCTCGTGGCTGCATCAAATCAAAAACCCTCCAGGTGGGAGGAACATTGCTCTGATACCACTGAAATATCCCCAAATGGATATTTTGACTCCAATGGAATTTTAGATCTATTTGACCTCTTCAACACAAATTGCAGCAGAGAGAACAAATATTTTAACTGCAGATATAATTGGGCTCTAAAAATTATGATTTGGGCTGAGTATTAAACCCTCTCAAAACAATACATTCCCAATCCAATAAAATGAAGATTTTTATGTGGTCAAAATTCAGTCCCTAATGGCATACATAACCTTTCCAAAATCAAACTATTGACTGCAGTATTAAATAAGACATGGCGAATAGGGTATGGTCATGATATCCATACAAGCAACCCTCAAACAAACCAGATCTTTTAACCATAGTTACCTAAGTCTAGGGATAGGTGGACAGGGAGATGGAGGTACGGGGTTTCCGGGACGGGAAAAAATTCTCAAATTTTGGAGACGGCAAGGGAACAGCATGGAGACAGCTATTAAAATAATATATAAAATATTGATATTTGAACATTCTAACTTTATTCCATGAAATTTAGGAATTCAAATTCTATTCAGGTACTTTCAAGATTATAATTTAATGTTCTTCGTAAAAATAACAGCTTTTTAAAAGTAAAAACTTCAGAAGTTTTTTGAAAGATTTAAAAAAATAGGGGACGTCCCCTCCAAGTCCCCAAGTCCCCGTAACATTCAGAACGTCTAGGACGTCACCAAAATCTAGGGACGCATCCCCGCGTAACACTGCTTTTAACCCACTGATCTCTGTAATATTTAAACTCGGAAGATGGAGAAATCTGAATTTTTAGAGACTAAACATGACTGAAATTTTTATCAGAAAATCTGTCTTCTTAGAGGACTGGAATGAACACTTTAATGCATTCAAAATTTCTTTAAAATCATCTAATTTGAGTCACTAATTTCAGATTAATAGCTGGTATACAAGTCAGACCTGGAAATGTTATTTATTTCATAAGAATCACCCACAACATGGGTCGCTCCAGCTAGTACAGAGAAGATACAACTGCTACCAATCAAGTCTTCAAACCCTTCATGCAAACTCCACAAAATAAGCTAGAAAATACTGAAATTCCTTGCAAGCTCAATGGAATTACCTGGGTGGAAATTCCTCTCTATCCCTTGGGGTTTTCGTCCACAAGAGAACTCTTGGGGTTTTCGTCCACAAGAGGTATAAACTAAGGGTTTTTGTCCTTAGAATATAATTTGCAAAAGCTTCAGAGCTTAAGTGCAAAATCAGAAAATGATAAGTGAATAAGCATGCTTTCCTCAAGTCGACCTCTCCCTTTTATAAGAGAAATGACCCCAAAGAAGCCTCCACAATGACCAATCAACAAAAGGTGATTTCTTCTAGAAATATGCCCCAATTTCTCCTTAGACTAGGTCGCATTTTTCTTGGGAGGAGTAATTGTTTTATCCCTTCTAAACTCTTTTCTCCCTCCTTTGTCCAAGTCACATTTTTGCCTAGGGATGATACAAAAATAGTATGGGTCTCATTTCTACTCTCCCTAGAAAGGATACAACATAATATTAGACCCAATGAACTTATCTAGAGATTACAAATTTATTATTAAGTCAAATAAATTAATACAAGTGCTTATTAATTTTATAAATATTTTTAGCACTTTGTAATAACTTATTGCGACTTAAGTCACCCTTATATTTTTCCTTTGGCCGTCGAGTTGATAAAATAGGCCAAAGGTCTTCGATTCGAAAGGGGACATTACATCACCGGGGATGGTGAACCTTACTTGATGATCGAGCGCTTCCTAGATTCATGTTTCTTCACTTGTCACCATGGTGATGGCACCAGTGTGGTAGACTATGTCCTCTATTTTCCCCATTCCCTTGCAATCCTATCTTTCTCTCTAGTCGCCAGTCCTCTTCCCACCACCACCCCTCCTCCCCACTACCCCTCGCATTTCCTTCCAGTTTGATAATGGGGATTACAAAACTTACTCATCTCACATCCGTGACCTTCTCCCCTTTGAGCCTCACTTCTCCAACCTTCCTAGTGCGGAGGCCAAGTATACATGCCTATCCTCTGCCATGTGGGAGGCCACCCTAAGATCCTTTCCCAGCTCCACCACCCATCCCTCGGCCACTAGTACTACTAAATCTTGCCCTATGAACCAATGGTATGATGTAGAGTGCAAATCCCTCCACCGTCGCCTCCGTCATGCCTTTACCCAATGTTTTAAAAATCGGAACCGGACTCGGAACCGGCCGAGGTCCGGACCGGACCGAACCGGAACCGGACCGGTTCAAACTTAATGAACCGGTTTACTAAAAAATACATAAAATTTTATATTTTTAATGAAAATAATATATTTGAAAGGTTAAAAACCATAATTCCAACAAGTACACACAGAATATGCAAAGTTTTCTCTTATATATATGCAAGAAAGGTGTTTATAGCAAAATGGCACGAACTCCAAGTCCAATACACAATACATATATCATAGATGAGATTCCGAAACAAAATACATAGACATTGAGGCTCTAAATGGTCTCCAATGATCAATCTCCATAGTTCAAGACTCCAAAAAAACAACATGATATGATCATTGATACATTACAAATACTACAAGTTACAAAACTCTAGAATAAACTAGATGACATCAATGATCAATCATCATGATCAAACTCTGCACCGCTGCTGGAAATGGGATCCTCAAGGTCATCCTCATCAATATGATCACCGGCCTCTGGCTCTGACTCGGACTCATCCAAATCCTCAGGTACATCTGCAACAACTGGAGCTGCACGGGGTTGGGGAGTAGCACGAGTGCGACTAGGTCCTGCTGTGTCTCGTGACAATGGCGGCGGTCTGCGCTAATGGCGCCGTGCACGGCAGTGAAAAAGAATGAACCGGCCGGTTCCGTGCGGAACGGACCGGGTTTCGGGTTTGGGCTAAAACGGTCGGGCGATCCGAGTCACAGGCCGATTCAAATTTTTTTAGGTCAAACCGGCCGGTTCCGGTTCCGGTTTGACCGGTTTTTAAAACATTGCCTTTACCCATGCCCTCCCCTCCTTCCCCACTCTTAAGGTAGCCTACCGGTGCCTTCTCCGCCATAAGAAGCGATCCTTCATTTCCCACCGCAGATATATTCTTTCCACCTCCCTTAGGACTAATCCTCGGTCCTTCTGGCGTATTGTCTTTCCCCACCACTCCCCCTCCTTCGTGGTGATCGATCCTATCTCCATTTTTTCCCACACCTCTACCCTTTACGATATTTTGGGGCAGCAGTCTATCCAGATTGGCATTCCGCCACCTGGTAATCCCTTCACTTACAATAATATCAAAGAGGCAATAAGGTTCTTGAACAGTAGCAAGGCAATTGATGTGGAAGGTTTCAGGCCGAGTTCTTCAAGCAGGGTTTTGAGGCCTTTGGTAACTATTTGACAGATCTTTTCAATCAGGTGGTTCGCGTGGGTTTCCCTCCTACTTGGTCTCATCATATCATTCACCGATCCACAAAGTTAGGTCCATTTCTAATCCGAACAATTACAAGACTATCATGGTGGGCCACTCTTTCTCCAAACTCTATGCTACGGTTCTCCACAAGTTGTTGTCCGATGTTTTGGAGCAGCGGCAGCTCAGAGCCAGAGGTCAAGTTGGTTTTTCCCTGGTTACCACACCATCGACCACATCTTCACCCTTTAGGCTATTATTGAGGAGGCTCGTCACCGCTCTTTGAAATTTTATTGTTGTTTTGTAGACTTCGCGACATCAATATTCCCGAGATTTCATGAGATTCTTATTATTGTCATCATGCGTCTCTATGAGTCCATCCTTGGTCGTCTTTGTACTGCACACGGAATGTCTGATTTCATCAAAAGCACCATTGGGGTCAAACAAGGCTTCCCCCGTCTCCTACTCTCTTTGGCATTTACATTGATGAGTTGGAATCTTTTCTTCGGGATCACATTCAAGAAGGGGATGGGTGCCTTCTTCACCACGTCTTGATTTCTATTCTCCTATTTGCCGATGATATTGTTTTACTCGCCTCTTCTCCTAAGGGGCTTCAAGAGACAGCTTGATGCACTTGCTTTATTTTGTGATCTTCGGCATTTGACTATTAATCTGGGTAAGACCAAGGTCATGGTCTTCAATGGGTTGAAGACATCACACCTCCATTTCTTTTCAGGGGAGCAGGAGGTTGAAATCACTAATACATACACCTATCTGGGAGTCCAGTTCTCAGGGCCTAGATTCAGTATGAGGCATGCTCTTCAGTCGAGGGTGAATAAATGGTATGGGTCTCTAGCCATTCTCGAGAGACAATGCTTTCGGCACCACTTTCAGGACATTTCCAAGATGTCTCTTATGAACTCCCTCATCTGACCCACTGTTCTCTATGGGTCAGTTGTCTTAGGACCCTCCCTCTTAGATAAAGATTGGTCTTCTGCCGAGAGGATTCAAACTCTCCTTCGTTGCTTCATCAGATGCAAGCAAACGATTCCCCAACATATTATTTTGGCAGCATTCGGGGCTTGACCTTTCCGTCTAGAGACCATATTTGACATATCGACCTTTCTTCACCGCATTAGGAGGTTCGGTGATTTCTCCAATGAGTGTGACAAGTACATGTATCTCGCTTATTGTTCCTCTGTGAGTATTGCCCAAGCTATGGGCCGCTTGTTTTCGGGACTTCTGCTTTATTTGATTCGGTTGTTATCCAGATTGATTCTCTCCCCCTTTTCAGTATTCCCTGAATGGTTCAAATCATCTCTTGCCCACCAAGCAAGTGTTGAACAGGTCCATCGAGAGGATATCTACAAGTGTTTTATTCAGACTACTTGGGTGAATCCTCATGGGGGTTTGTGCCCTAAGATGTCCTTTTATGCAGAGCATTTTCTTGAGATCAGAGATGGACTCATCATCCGCCCTCAGTACACCTTTCGTCACTGGATGCATGCCCTCTGCATACCTCTAGTGGGTCATTTCGAGTTGGCTCCCACAGACTTCGGTGTGAGACTGATCATCACATTGACCGAGATGATAGACTTTGTAGGCTCTGTAGCCTTCAGGAGGTGGAGATTGAGAATCATTTCATCTTCTGCCGCCCCATGTACTATGAGATCAGAAGACGATTTCATTACCTCTTCGAGAGGGGTTCATACCCTCCGCTTTTTTTCTTCGATATATTGACCAACAGTCATTTGTCATCTACATATGTGAGTCTTCGTTGCTCCGGGACAGATTCTTTATCCCCTCCAAGAGTCATTCCCACGAGACATTACAACCTTCTTTCCGGTTCTACCCGTAGTTGGAGGAACTAAACGGCAGAGCCATTCTGACCCAGTTACAGTGCATAGATCAGTTCGTCCCCAGTTGGACCTTCACATCTCCCCCGGTCACCACCAACAAGCTCGGCCGCACACTCGTACTAGAGGGCAGCCCAGCTCCACCCATCTCCTTGGCCGTCATTTTAGTCTCAGATCTCAATAGCGGAGGGGGCCTTTGCCCCTTCTTCAGATTGCCATTCCATCAGGAACTTCTTTTCGTCGGCCTCGAATGTTAGGAGGGATGTGGCTACCATTTCTGAGTAGACTACTGGTCCTTGTTTGCCCCCTCCTTCATTCCCTTCTCTGCTTCTCCCTTCTTTCTCCCCATTTGTTTCATTGCCCCTACCAATGGGGGTTTGGGTCAGGTTCTTGTTTGTTTTGGTTTTTTCCTTTCTTCTGTTTTTGGGAACTCGTTTTGAGTTTTTCCCGCTCGCACTTTGTAAAGTGTTTGGGTTGCAATCCCATTGACCTACTTTTGTGGTCATTCGTTGGATTTTAATATATTTATCTTATCTTATATTATCTTATCTACCCTCTCCTTCAACTACAATGTCTCAAGAGCTCAGATCAAATCCGGAAAACTAGAAGTAGTTGTAAACAACTGTGGATTTGGGAAACAAATAAGTTCCAAAAGGCCTACCACTCAAGCCAAGATTCAAAAAGAAGTCTCTCAAGATATTGCTCAAGGAACTCAGGGCACTCTCACCATGCAGGTTGAGGGAAACCCAAATCCAAAAAATAAAGATTTTCTCTTGGAATGTAAGGGGAATTAATGCTCCCAAAAAAAAAAGAGTCCTCAAAGATTGTAGGATAAAACACTCACCGGACATTATGATGTTACAGGAAACTAAACTGAAAGAAGATGGCATTTTGCCCTAGGATCTGACCCAACGCTTCCTTTGCATCTCAGGTTTCTACTGGTAACTCTAGGCGGCATATGTACTTTTGGAATCCCAAAGTCCTTTTTGGAGAATGCATCATCAAAACTCCCCATTTTTGGGAATATTTTTCAAGAAATTGGATCAAGCCTATAAACCTGGATCGCGATAAATCTATATGCTCCTAACTGGAACAACACCGGAAAATGTCTGGAAAGAGTTGCTGGAATTCCGTAACTCCTGCAAGCATTTACCTTGGTTAATTGCGGGTGACTTCAATACTCCTCTTTATGCTTGAAAAAGTAAGGTGGGGCCATTGTTAATGCCAACAAAGCATGGATTCCTTGGCGGACTTTATCAGACAAGGTGAGTTCTTTGACTTTGATCTTCATGGAGCTTCCTTTACTTGGTCAAATAGAAGGCTTGGGAGCAATCATATACAAATTAAACTGGATAGGATGTTGGGCTCTCTGAATTGGATAGCTCACTTCAATGATTTTTACCTGATGGCCCTTCCAAAGATTGCATCTGATCATTGTCCATTACTTCTAAATGCTACTCAAATTCAAAATTCTAAAAATCATCCTTTTAGATTTGAGTTAGCTTGGCTCTAAAATCACAATTTAGACAAACAAATTGTTGAGTGGTGGAAGACTGATTTTATGGGCTCAGCCATGTATAGATTCACTAAAAAGCTCAGCTATGTCAAGAAGCAACTCAAAGCTTGGAAAATAAATATTTTTGGAGACATTAGGAAAAGAAAGGGACAGTTGTCACTAAAGATAGTGGAGATCACTGCTAACATTGAGAACAGCGGCAGAACTCCAGCCCTACACCAGCAAGAATTATCACTGCTCAGTGATTTCCACAATACCCTTGCTGAGGAAGAGATTTACTGGAGGCAAAGATCAAGGGCAATCTGGTTACAGCAGGGAGATCGCAATATAAAATTCTCTCATGCTACGGCCACTAAACACAAAAGCAGAGACAAGATAAAGGAGCTCCTAACGGTGGATGGCAGATATTTAAATACTGAAGACACCATTGCTGCTGAATTGGTCAACTTCTAAACTTCTATTCTAGCCTGCTACAAGAAGATGATCCTCCTTGTGAGGAAGATATTCATAAAATGTTGCAGCATATTCCTAAATTGATTTCTGAGGACAAACACCAAGCTCACTCAACCCTTTTCTTTGGAGGAAGTTCATAGAGTTGTCTTTGATATGAAGGGAGACAAGTCACCCGGTCCGGATGGCTTTCTTGCAGCTTTTTTCAAACTTATTGGCACATGATTGAGTCAGATTTGTTTGCTGCAGTCACTGAATTCCAAAAGAATGATCTCCTCTTGAAGGAATGGAATAACACTTTTCTGGCTCTTGCTCCTAAATCTTTGGGATCTAAATTGGTATCAAATTTCCGACCCATAAGTCTTTGCAATACTTCCTATAAGATAATCACTAAATTGTTGGCCACTAGACTAAAACCCTTGATGGACAGATTAATATCAGAGCAGCAAAATGGATTCATTGGAGGAAGGCTGATTCAAGGTGGGTGATAATTGTTCATGAAGCTAATCACAAAGCCTTTCATACCAAAAAGGAAGGCATGATTATTAAGCTGGACATGCATAACACTTTTGATAGGGTAGGATGGACTTTCCTTCTCAGAGTTTTGAGTAAGTTTGGCTTCTGTGATAAGTGGTGCTCTTGGATACATAGTTGTATCTCTTCTCCTAAGTTTTTGTACTAATGAATGGAATACCTAAAGGATACTTCACCACTAGCAGGGGAATCAGACAAGGTGACCCTTTATCACCTTTCTTTTTTATCCTCATGGCTGACACACTTAGTAGAGCACCGGTTGCAGCGAAAAGATCAACCAATATAGATAGTATTACCATCACCTCTGAGATTTCTACAGCTACTCATAGTCAATTTGTTGATGATACTCTTTTGTTAGGTGCGGCTTCAGTGATGGAGGCAAAAAATTTAAAAAGAATTTTGGACTGCTATCAATATGCTTTCAAACAGCTTATAAATTTTGCCAAGAGCAGCATTGCATTTATAAATACCCCCGAGTAGACAAAGAAAGATCGTTGCAATCTTTGGATGCAACATTATGGACCTCCCATCCTCATACTTGGGCCTTCCTCTTTTTAAAGGAAGGCAACTTAAAACTCTTTGGAATCCGGTTATCGAAAGATTTAAGAAGAAACTTGCAGGCTGGAAAGGAGCTCTTCTCAGTCAAGCTGGTAAGCTGCAACTTGTCAAAACTACTCTACAAAGCCTTCCTATTTACTTTATGTCATTGCTTAAAATGCCTTCCTCGGTTGCTTCAACTATTGAGCAAATTCAAAAACAATTCCTATGGTCTGGAGCAGAAGAGCGAAAGAGAATTCATCTAGTTTCTTGGAATGTGATTTGCAAGCCTACTGCTTTAGGGGGCTTGGGATTACATAAAGTATCTGAAATGAATTCTGCTACGTAGAGTATCTGAAATGAATTATGCTACGTAGAGTATCTGAAATGAATTCTGCTATGTTAGCGAAACTGGGATGGGAGGTTGCCTCCAAGGTAAATCCCCATGGTCTCAAATGTTGATTTCCAAATATCTGTCCTCTCAAGATGACTTCTTCTCTGCTGATATTCCAAGGGGCTCAGCAATTTGGAACTCTATAGTCAGCACTCAACCCTTGTTGTAGTCTGGCACTAAATGGCAGTTAGGTAATTTAATGCACATTGATTTCTGGAAAGATTGGTGGATAACAGGAGAAGCCCTTATCTTCTGATCCTTTATGGGATCATATCAGACATCATGTAACTAGGTTATGTGGAAGAACTGTTAATGGATACGTGGACAGATCGAACCTTCTTCCGTGATGGCACCTATCGCACAGGCGGGCAGTTGCAGCTCAACCTGATTGCGGCGCCTTGATAACCTCAAGCTCCTGCTTTCTTCACATTACATCCAGTCCTCCCGAAGAAGATGTTCGCATCTGGCCTCTTTCTCACTTGGGAGATTTCTTGATTAAGGCAACCTATCTCTCATTCCCACGTCGTCCAGATGGTCCCTCCTAAAGAATATCTAGATCCCTCAAGCTATTCCTAAAATTGGCTTCTTTGCTTGGCTGGCCTCTCGTGACTCTGCTCCTATCTAGAGAAAATCTTAAACGAAGAGGTTATTCATTACCAAGACGTTGAGTCCTCTCGCCTCGGTGCTCTTCAATCCTCCGCCCACCTACGCATTATCTTTTCTCTCACTCTCTTTGGAGCCTCCTGTTAAATAGTTTTGGGGTCTCATGGGTGTTTCCTTCCTCTCTCTCGATGTCATTCTTCAATGGAAACCCTTTTCTAGCCATCCAGTTTCAGCTCTTGCTTGGAAGCTCCTCCTGATACATGCTATGTGGAATATATGGAAAGAGAGGAATAAAAGAATCTTCAAGGAACAATCGCAAGATCTGCAACAAATTTTTTTGATTGTGGTTGCTAGTTTTCAAGAGAATTTAAATTGTTTCATTTGGAAGCAATACAATCAAAAAATCAATCTTAATTTGAAGGAACCTTGGTACAAGCAACTGCAAATTTCCTTGGATCCACCCCATTCCGCTGCAACTAGAGAAAATACCTCTTGGACCCCTCCTCCTGTAGGCTAGCTTAAAGTTAACACTAATGGTGCTACAAAAGGTAATCCGGGAGCCTCTGGGGGAGAGGCGATAATTAGAGATGAACTTGGTCAACCATTGGCTACAACTCCTGTTAATTTTGGTACGAAACCAATCATAGAGCGGAAGCCTTGGCAATTCTCAAAGGGATGGACTTAACAATTACAATTGGGGTGGTCAATCTTATTGTGGAAAGTGACTCCCTTAATATGGTCCGCATTTTAAACTCTAATGAACCAACAAGTTGGACTATCAGCGACATAATTGCTGATATTCGTAGTATGCATCCCCAACTCCAACATATCTGCTATCAGCATATTTATAGGGAAGGAAATCAAGTTGCTGACCTTCTAGCTATTTTGGGGCATCAGCAGTCAACCAACAAGAGTGGATTGGAAATTTTCCCGAAAAGCCTCTCGCGGCATTAGCTAATGACTGCCCAAAAGACTCTTAGTACGTTGTTGTTAAATTTGATCATCTCTGCTTTTGCTTTATCTAGTGTTAGCATTATCAATACCCTCGCTTATCCCCCACCGTCGGCAGAAATATTTATGGCACAATAATTATGACTTTTGTTATGATGAGACTAAAGCGTGGGAGGGGGAGCTCTTAATCATCTTTCACTCGAAGGAGATTTTTATTTATGAAAATGTCTTGTCTGAGATCCCTTCGGCACATGTGAGCATTGGGTCAAACGATGCTAAGGATCTGTTTATAAATCCTTTAGCTATTAATTTTGATTCTCTGGTCCTTTTCCTTCTGGTCGATATGGGTGGCTCTCTTCGCAGAGTTGAACCTGCTAGCTGTGAAGATTTGAAAAATGACACTGATGTTTGGAACCTTCTGCAAGAAAAAGGGGTTACTCCTTTTATAGAGTGGCTCACTGGGCATTCTGTTATTGTTTCTAGCAGCATCCTCGCGACATGGAAGAAGGGGAAAGTTAAAGTGGGGCGGACAAAGTTTGAAATCACAACGGAATCCATTGCTACCACTACAGGCCTTCTTACTGTTGGAGATATCTATTTTAAGCAGGTCACTTAAAGCAAAAATGGGGGATTTTTTAAAGAAAAAGGAACGTCTCAGAAAGTACCAGTCTAGATATGAGAGGGCCTCCTTGCCACCTCCATGGGACAGAGTCGTTGAGCAGATAATGAGATATTTTACTCTTGAAGGGAGATATAAGTTAGTCTACGGGCCTCAGCTCTTCCTTCTGGCCCACTTTTGAAATGGACAAAAGGTAAATTTAGCAAACTTCTTCTTTCAATCTTTGGATTTGTCAATTAAACAAGCTCATGTTGATGAAGGTCCTCTCCTTCACCAAGGTTTGCTCTATTTGTTGTTTAAAAATGTTGCCTCCCTGAGATTTTGGCCCGTTTCCTCCCAAGTTCGGCTCTGCTCGCCGTGGCCTCCTCCACCTCCTTCCTTCCCTCCTCCCGTCGCTCTGCCGCTACCTTGACTTTTGCCTGGTTCCGACTCTGATGTCCAAATTACGGGCCACCATGAAGTGGACTCCTCTCCTCTTGCTTCTCTCCCGGCCACCTCCCCCACCCTGCCACTTCTCCTCTGGTGACGGTTGCTCAGTCACCACCCCTTCTTTCCTCAATCTCTTCCACGGGCACTGCTGAGTCGAGTCCCTTGGGTGAACAAGACATCCCTAAAGTCCTACTTGGTCTCTCTACGGTGTACTCAGATTCTCCTCCTTCTCATTTGGATTCTCCTATCAATCTGGGTGTGAACACTGTTATGACTGAAACTATGGAAGCCCATCTGGATGATACCTCTACTCAGAATGCTACTCAGGATGTCGACACTGCTGTGATAATCCTCAGTGTTTTAAAGAAGCTTAACAGAGCCTTTGCAGTGATTAAAGGATGTAAGGATCATACTGATAATACTTGGTCTTTAGTGGCCCGAATTTCCTCTTCTTTGCTGCATATCAAGACAGTATGTAGCTGAGGTATATTCTGTATGTTGTTTTTGGTCTTTGTGTAAACTTTTTGGATTTTGATGATGTTATAGGCAGCCCCTCCGGCTGTAACTGTAAAGTGTATAGTTTGTTTTGGAAATTGGGGGCCACCTGAAATGTATACTGGTTGACTACTCTGATATCTTTTCTAGTATGCTTTGATTGGAATAGAACCCTTTTACTTATCAAAAGAAACTAGAAAAAAGGAGTCAGAATTTTTCGGGAGATGCAGAAGACTCCAAATAAAGTCTCCGAGACTTGGGAGATGTCTCCATGTCTGTCTTACATCTCTGAGAAGCATACTGGGTGACAGGAGATGCATCTCCCAGTTTCTATGTAATAAGCTTAGAAATTACAAACTCATGCAACAACAGACAGGACCCAAAAATAGCTACAACAGATGAACTTTGAATCACCCAATTTCCATTGACACCAAGAGCTCCCTATTGAACTAGCCAATTGGAGAAGGTGTCGGATTTGAAATATATGGCAATTCAACAATATCTTTAAGTTGTCAAATATTTATTCCCTTTTAAAGCCTCGATAATTGGTTCCAATAAACAAAGGATTCAACGCCCCTATACTTGAATAAACAATAATCAACAATCCAAAATCCAAAATCCCCAAAAACATATTTAAACATATGGTATCTCAACTTATTAGCTCAACATTGTTACTAGATATCTAATTCCATTGGAACATTATTTTGTTGATTCTAATAAATGAGAGAATATGATCCCCTAGCAGGCATATGTAGAATTAAAAAGTCCACTCAAATGTGAATAATTACCCCTCAGATGCTCAAGTCTAAAATGTAAAATTGCTACCCTAAGGGAATCTATGCAATTAAGGTATTGTTCAGTATTTAAGTCCAGCAATTTGTTACTATCAAATACACTTGAGAAAATAATCAGATTTTGGTGAAATGCACATAAAATCTTGATTGCATTGAATTAAGCAATTTATTGGAATAAATATCGAAGATTGAGGAATGATACACGTCAAGATCTCAATTTTTCCAATATCTCATTTAAGGCTAAATGAATGGGGAGGTAAATGATAGTTCCTATTATTCAAATTTCAGGGAAAGAAAACTTGAAACCAAAAATAAAAGCTGAATACAGTATTAGGCTTAATTTTTATGCAAGACATCCCTGCTCATGGTGTTGACAAAAAAAATGCTTAAAGTTAAATGGCCCCACCTCCCACTGGATATCAAGTTTAATTTTGATGGACAGCAGAAGAAAGTCTGGGGCTGGTCGGATGTGGTTCTGTATTGAGAAATGACAAAGATCAATCAGAAATAGTGACAGGTTTGCAAAGGCTGGAATGGCTCTACAAATGTTCGAAACCTTTTGTCCTCCAGTATATCATTCTCTCGTCTCTGACGAGGATGGCATGGAGAGCAGTTAAAGTAATCCCAGGCCTACTTTTCTCCTGATGCAAGAGCTTGCATTTGTGTTTAGCTTCAAACAACAAGAAAGAAGGGATTTCCTCCTATGACTACATATATATAATAGATATGAAGGAAACGATTTCTGAAACCAATGAAGAAATTGTATATTTTTATACAATTGTCTTGCACCCAACCGCACAAGATTGGAAGGGACCTGTATGTGGAAAAAGGATTATATTTGCCTGCATAGTAGTTTATTGCTAATTGCATCATTCTTGGATTCCCTTGTTTATTTGTGGCTGATTGCACATGACCTATGGACAAGAGAAAAGGAAGTGCAGAATCCTCACCCCTTAGCCAACCACGGAAGGAAATGACTCTGCGGTGCCGGGAAATTGGCTGGGGACAGTTGCACTCAGTCTGGAGCAAAGCTTCCAAATGCAAAGAGATTAATGAAGGAATTTTGATGCTACTTATACTGCCCGTATATCAGGATCCAGTCAAAGGATGGCTGCTTGACTGTGTAAAGGTGGGGAGAAAATTGGATGCAGAGGACATTGTGACTGCCCAGGAGCTCGTGCATAAAATGAACCCTGCAACAACTTATGGTCAATAAAAGGTTTTTGATGTGGTTCACTGTTTCACAATGTGTCATCCACCATGATGATTGACATTGCAGGTACTTCCTATCAGGTGTACCAGATATTGGTGGCAGCGGATGCCAACTGCAAAATCAACCACCAGCGGAGCAAAGGCAGAGTGAGGGTGAATACCTAGAGGATGATGCATCTTCACGCCTGTGTTAATCCCATTGCAGAAGCCCTGTCCATTCCTCTTCGCCTCCACCGGTTTTTGAAATCTCAGACTCTGAGGAAGAGGAGAAAGTCAGCAAGTCAGCCCTGTTGACAGTGATTATAGACTAGTGCTATGTACGTAGGGTGTTTCTTTTGTAAATATCCTTCAGTCTAAACAGCAGACAGTGTGTAAGGTTTAAGACAGTATGGTGATTGTCCATGACAGGTGGCAGTCTTTCAAAAACAGTATTACCTTAAGGTGGAATTTTATGCACCTTATGCATTCAGCGGATTCGGGTGGGTTGTGGGTGCTCAAAGGAGGAGAGGGGTTCGTCGCGATTAAGCTCTCTGAACGGAAAGGAGTCTGTATTTCTCGCATAAAACCACACCCATAAGCCAATGCTCACACTCACAAAGGAGAACATGACAAGGTGATAATCCTGCAATTGTCATAGGATAGCACATTTTTGGGGATCGTACACCTCTTTCTGATTTTTGATTGTGAATGATGCATTGTCAGGTTGAAGGAATCGGTATATTTCATAAAGGATGCAGTTTTTGGTGTATGAATGGATCGAACTGTGGGTGGCAAACAGGACATCTGCCTGCATTCAGAATTGTATCTCATCCAAGGTGCAACCTATGCGAGAGGTAAGTCTTTTTGATGGATGAGTTTCTAAGTTTTCTGCATTACCAGCTGATCTGTGTATCTGGATGTTGATATTTTCCCTAGAGTAAAATCTAAGGACCAGGATTTGCAAAAAGGGCAATGGTAATCTCTTAAGTGCTGAAGGTAGCTAACACCCTATTGCCACTGTTCCGGCATTAATGATCTTCAAATGCTAGCTGTTCAGATGTTGCTCCAATGTATCAGCATGACAATATGCTTCCTTATTTGAGGCAGTGCTGAGCTTTCGGCTATCAGTGACTGGTTCTTTTATGCATTTTTTTCTGGGCTAGGTCCCCTACCTAGTATCCACAGCCAAAGAAAAAAACAATTATGCAAGAAAATTAAGCTTTGAAAGAAAGTGGCCGGCATCTATCAATATTTTAATATCTGATTAAGTAAAATTTCCTCATTTGTTTCAAGCAATAGAAAGCTTTTTTTTCTTTAAAAAAGAGAGGGAATGCCACTTACTGATATATCTTCGCAGAATACCCTCAAAATTCTTAGGAGCAAATCTTCCCTTAATAACCAGACGCTGTTGTCCATCAAGAGAACCACTTGTTCCCATTTCTGCAAGCAAGAAAGTCATAACATGCTCTGGCTGTCTATGCATCCTGCAAATAAACAAAACAAGAGGGAGAATGTATAAGAAAATTTTGAAAACAAAAAAAGAACTCACTTATATGATAGGTAATTTGAGTATAAGCAAATACAAAACCAAACCAGATAAATGTGCCCAGCAATAATAAAATAATGAAAATAGAACTTGGCACTTTATTCATAAACAAAGACATACATGTACAATCAATTCTCCAGATATACAGACAGCTTTAATAACCACGGAGAATAACAAGGAGAGATCGTAATCCAATCATAACATATATATACGTTGACTAAGAGAGTGCAGATTTGAGAACTATCCATTTTTTCTTGGGACCCTTTGTACAGTTCCAAAAGCAAGAGTCTGTACATAAAATACAAAAACTTCCTGAAATATTTTTAAAACCCATAATATCAATGTTGTGGGTAATCAGCATTATCATAAACAAACAGTAAAATAGACAATACATAAATCAAAATATCATATGTTTGCGAATTATTATTTTATAACTAGGTTAGAGTTGATTTTTTTAATATTTTCAGGCTTTCAGCATACCCCCAAAATGGTTCTGGTATTGATCCTGATTCTGGAGAATTCAGTAATGTAGCTTACAATGAATAATCTCATAATCAATAACATCCATACAAAAATACTAACAAAACTGGTATTACTAAAACAAATCTACATACAATGTACATTGATGAGTATGAACTAATCTTTGCAAATGAAGTTATAAACTACTAAATTAACTATTGTAATATGACCTCAAACGCATGGAGTTCATTGAACATTATCTTTGTTCTATCCAAAGCACCCTAGGTAGTACATTCTCAAAGCCAATTAAAAAAACTTGATGCATTGCAAAATCAAAATGTGACATATGCTAAGACTTCACTGATTACGCAAGGCTTGTGGGGCATAGACTAGAAAGCAGAATGCAAGAGAAACTACTTTGCTGTCTAGGGACTCAGTGTGATGATATAATTAAAGAATCAGATCTGTCAAGATTTTTGAAGATCATCATTACAAGTGTAAAGTATCCTCTTCCTTCTGAACATGAAAAGAGTAATTAGCTCTGAGACTGGGATAACATAATTACTGAACTTCCTATTATCAAGCCTCTTTATCTCCACCATATCCACATGTCTTTCCCATTGCTGAATTGGCAGTTTCTTTAATACAATTTACAACAGAAGCCCTCAAGGTGATTAGCATGAACCAAGAGCAACTCGGGTGGAGTAATAATGTGAATAATGGGGAAATTAATTTGCTACACTGATGGAACTTATGTATGTAAAGGTAATGAGAATGTTAGGAAATAGTTTTTACATTAGGTATATTGTTATATTGTTATTGTATTCTCGTAGGATTGTTGTTACCCGTGCCTATTACTGGGTTTGTTGTTCTTATTATTTAGAGTGTGTATTGTTACATGAGTAACAATCACACTAATATAGGAGATGGCAAGATTATTGTTGGTGTTGTTAGAGCAACTTCCTAACTTATAGGAGTTGCACATCTCTATATATTTGTATTGTATCCCGTATGATTTTATGAGAAGTTGAATAGAAGAATCAATATTTCTGTGTTCAATTTTTATGCAGAGCTCTTAGAATACCATCATCTGGTATCAGAGCGAGATGATCTAATGTCTAAGGGGCAATTCAACTTGATTGCTCCTGTAAATGAAAGTCCGAGATTGTTTTTAATGAAGGTGTAGTTTGTTGTCAGGGGTATTGCAATATCCTGATTAATGGAAATATCAGTTTTGCAGTAAAGAGTATATTTCTTTTATTTATTCAGCGTAGCTTTGATAATATTGTGTCGTCGCATATTATGTGCACAAGATTAGTAACAGATTCATTGCCCATTCTAGTGCTTCTATTTGTGACAGTTTGCATTAAAATCTCTGCTTCCATTCTCCAAAGACAGTCTTGACAAGTTGTATACTGTTGGTTTTGGTTTGGTGCATTTCGACTGAGACACTAATCATTTTGCAAAAGGCGTGGTGTTCAAATTAAAGATCTCTGCAAACCTGTGGTCTGAGCATGCATCCTCATAACGTCCTCAGCGCAAAATGAATTCCCTGCTCACTCTTACAACCATCTCGACATTGTATTGAGATAAGTATTTGTTCCTCCTTCCGAGCATTTGGAATTTGATTTGGTCATTATCCCTTATTGTTGTGGGATCTATTCTTGGTGTATCAACTTGGGACATACTTCCCTATACGTATTTCTATTTCCGGGCAGTCTTCTTGTGTTGAACTGCGAGTTTTTGATTTGGACACATCATTGGTAGATTTGAAGGACAAATTCAATAACTGATTTCCTGTTACCGCTGTTATAAATCAAAGAAGAGTTGGATTGCAAATCATGCAAATCTGATCTTTAGATCATTCACCTCAGTTCTTTCATTGGCAATCTACCTGTGCACCATTCTGAATCTCTAGTCTCGTTATTTTGCATCCTGAGAATGCTGTAGAAAGTACGTTTCAGCCAAGGAGGCGTACAGCAGTGCAACAAAGTAATAGTGTTTCAAGTGTAGATATGAAGCTGTGTGCATATGCATAACAGTTGTCCACTCTTTCAGCCTGCATCGATCCCCTCACTGCAAATCTGGTCTCATTTCTGGCACAGTCTCCAACTGTTTCATGTATCTGCCATTCAAGCTCGTGTGCAAATCTATCACAGCTAAACGGTGGACAATCACGCAACTGAATTCGGTAGTGTGATTTTATTTATTTTTGCAATAGTTATTTTATAATTTCTTTAGGATTGCCTTTATGGAAATTTAGTGGTATGTTTGGTACAAAATATTAGTTTGTTTTAGATTAGTTTTTATAAGTGGTGTCATTTGTGTAAAGTCGAGACATTTTGTGTCATGTCTATCAATGTCGTAAAAATAATAAGTGTTATTATGAAAAATAAGAGCGTCAAAGTTAAGTGCCGCCTTGTAAAGTTGAAGTCTTATCGCCTTGTCTATTCTCTCATCTCAAATAGTGCCATGTTTATTATTATTGTCAAAAATAAAGTCATTACTAAATGTGTCGTCATATTCTCTATGTTCTCATTATCCTCAATAGTCATTTTCAAGAGTGAAAATACTTATTCATGTCATCTTGTTTATAATTGTCAAAGTTGTAGTTGTCCGGTCAAAAGAGTAAAAACAAATTGGGTCTATTGTCAAAAAGTCAAAGAGTCAAATATTGTAAAAATAAAAAGATTGCCCTACAAGCGCATTTTCGGTGTTACCTGACGTCCTGGCAACCATTGAGCCCCATGATCACATACACGTGAACTAGCAAAGCATGAAACCGGAGGACGGAGGCAACGGAGGAAGGAGGTCAGACAGCGACCTCTCGTCAGTCATCAACAACGGGGCCGCACTTTTGGTATGATGACATTTGTTTCAGTTGTTTTTCAGTGTGGTGTGAAAAATAAGAACAGATGATGTAAATTCTTGTTCACTTGTGTGTATTCCTCATGTAACCCCTTTTGTAGAAACATTGTAGAATATTGATCAAAATGTATTGTAGCAATCATGATGTGAAGGTTATTGGTAAACCAGGAAAACCAATTGTGTAAGGTTTTGGTAAACCTGTAAAACCAATTGTGTAAGGTTTTTGGTGAACTCAGAAACCAATTGGGTAAGGTTGTTGGTATCCTTTTGTCATATAAATGAATGATTCATTTCGGGGAAGGGCACCGATGTGACAGCTTCCTCCCTTTACCAAGTGATTGTATTGAAGTTTGAACACTACCTTATGCAATAAATTTGTTATTCAGAAATGAGCTTCTTTTTTGTTTTGATGTTTGTTTTAGGTTTAGGGCACTTAGAAATGAAAGTGGGGGTCCTTGTGGGCCCCCGCATTGCTTTACTTTTAATTAAAAGTGTGTTTTTTTTTTTAAATGTGTTTTTAAACTCGTTTGCTTAGGGGACTAATAGGGGACGGCTAGAAGTCCCCTAAAAGTACCGGGGACGTCCAACGGTCCCCTGTTTTTTTTTACGTCCCCAGGACGTTTCCTAAAATTTGCAAAGTTTGGGGATGGGAAGGGGGCGTTTCCTACCCATCCCCGAGGTTCCAAAACATCCCCTGTGACGAGGACGAGCTAAAAACATAGGTACGCGTCCCCATGGAACATAGATTCTTTCGTCTCTTTCGCATATTCTAACATTGGTATCAGAGCATCCAAGGTTGCAGTTCGAGGAAGCCTCCAAGAGGTACGAACTAAAAATTCGAGGAAGCCCTAACAAGGCACGAATTTGATAAAACGTGGGGTATTTGGAGAAAAATACCAGACGCTAGGGCAAAGAAGGAAGAAATTCCTCCATTCGAGGCCCAAAAGACGTGGTACGAGGGCCTAAAGTCGTGAAAGAAAAACGTGAAGCAGATACAATCGTTTTTTGCACAAATCGTGACCTAGTTCATGGCTGTAAGTGCCTGAAATCGTGGGGCAGAAAAGAGATGCAAAGTCGCAAATAATCAAGTCGCAAATCCACTAGTCATGAGGGCAGAATCGTGGACGAAACCCCAAGGAAAGACGGGGGCAAAGATTTTCATATTTTCGCTGCAGTCGTGATTTCAGCAGTCACCATTGAAATCGTTTAAAGCCAGCAGAAGCACATTCGTGTGTAAGAATAACACAGTTACTAGGAGGAAAAATGTGAGAGCAGAGGAGACAACGAATGCCAAAGTCGTGGTTCGAAGGTGAAGGCATAAGCAAAGTCGTAAGGATTAATATTATTTTCAGGCTTCAGCAACAAAGGTATTCATTCGATTTGCTGGGAGTAATTAATTTTTAATATTATTTGCACGAATAAGTAATATTGTTTTATTAAGTGGGCACACTTTTTATTAAGTGGGCAAATACTTTATTTTCATATTTGTTGGAAAAAGATATTTTATTAAGTGTGGGGCAAAATTTTATTTTATTATTTCCGTTATTTTGGAATAATAAAATGGCAAATATTTCACACTTGACTTTGCCGGAGACACAAAAGTTAACGGGCACTAATTTCAATGTTTGGAGTCATAAGATTTTGGGAAATTTTGAGTTTCATGATTGTGATAAAATAATCAAGGGTAGTGAAAGTTGACCAACGACAAACTTCGAGGATTATGACAAACGTCATAAGGAAGCGTTATTGCTTCTCAAGTTATCGGTGTCGGATGATTTGATGTCGGAAGTGCGGAATGCTATCAGAAAGCAAGCACAGTGGACCATCAAGAATAAATATCAAACGTCAAAAAGAGTCGGGTTTTATACCTAAAGAATATGCTCTTTTCCATAAAGTTACAAGAAGGTGGATCGCTGTCTGAGCACCTACTTCGGATGAAAGACCTCCGAGACCAATTATCTTCCATCAACAAAAAGGTGGACGACGATGATATGGTGGCTCTAGTTTTGAACAACTTACCTTCTTCGTATGAGTCATTTGTGGAGACACTCCATTTAATGGCTGAAAGTCAATCACTCACGTTTGCCAAGGTGAGTTCCTACCGTTGCAAAAGGAGCGGAGACAACTTCGTGCAGTAATTTAATTGTGACAATTCGAGAGTGCTCTTGTCACTCAATCAAAGGGAAAGTGGAAGCGTCAATCGGTGAGTCTTCCACTCAGGTGTCAGTCACATGCTATTATCTGTCACAAGGTTGGGCACCTAAAAAGGATTGTCGAAAGCGAAAGTATGATCTTTCGCAGCAGTAACAAAAGGCCATGTGATGAGGAACATGTGGCAACAAATTGCATGAAGAACGGGATTCGGATGACGGGCATGCTCTTTATTGTCTTACGACATCATGCTCAAATGAGCAGTGTTATGGAATGTTGTTGGATCATCGACTCTGGTGCATCTACACACTTTTCATGTCGTAGGACTTGGTATGTTTCATTTATTGCAAATATATGTTTTGAATCGTAGTACTAGTGATGGAGAATCACTGCAATAGAAGGGATAGGAGATATATGCATGTATTGAATAATGCTCATAAATTGTTTGTATTTTGAATGTTAGATATGTACCTTCTTTACAAAAGAATCTTTTATCTATTCATCAATTGACTGAAAATCCCAATATTTTTGTGGATTTCTATGGAAAGAAGTGTGTTGTCTTTGATGTCAAACAGAGACAAATAATTGTCCTTGGTATTGGGGAAGGTGGTCAGTATCGGCTTGTTGATCCGGCTGCGATCAACATGAATGCATGTGTGGAGGACTGCTCCGCCATTCAGGATGTGCAGGAGGCTGCAATGCCTTGGGAGGAAGCCATTCCTCACAAATCTGTTGACTTGGATATAGTCAACCTATGTGAACCTATTATGGAGGGAGTATCCAATATATAGGGTGGAATGTACGGGAGGATGGATTTCCTCATCCTAAAGAACAGTTTATTATCAACGGAGACTCCACTATTCCAAATGCACTAACGGTGCATGGTGAGATGGCATGCCCAACCACTCACTCAGAGGTACTTGCTCAAAGGACAGTAGAGCGTGAACAGTTTGCTCATTGTGTTGTGAAGGATCTTTCCCAACAGAGGGGGATAGATGAGCAAATAGATGAGGAGTTGGTTCTCACTCCTACCACTGTTGAGATGGAGACCACTGCTAAGACGGAGATGGTTATTTCTCCTACTATTGCGGAGTTGGTTCTAACTCCTACTGCACAGATGGTCACATTTCTCTTCTTGAAAAAGTTGGATGAGACCACTGCTGAGACGGAGATGGTTATTTCTCCTACTATTGCAGAGTTGGTTCTAACTCCTACTGCACAGATGGTCACATTTCTCTTATTGAGAAAGTTGGATGAGCACTACATGGTGTTGCAAGGACATGATCGAGGTGACTTCGATTGCAGGATAATTGAGTCTTTGTACAGACTCCAAAGCAGCTACACAAGCCTGGAATAGATTTTTCAATCCACATCTTCGAGGTTCTGATTTCAGCACTCTGGAGATGGGGCTGACACTCTCAGCCATTGGTGATTCATCACTGGTCAATGAATCACGTAACAAAGAACCAATGGACCACTTGCCATATCCTTTGTTCATGGGACCAGATTTTTGTTTTGTGGTTCTTCTTCATTCGACAACCGCAACACAGTCATGGACTGCTGATTTTAAAGTACAACTTATGGCACAATCTGTAGATGTAATGACTAAACATATGGGATTTAGGAAATTTGTAAAATTTCGGGACAAACTTTGTCTTGTTTCCAGTTTAGTCATTAAGAGGGGGTGTTAAAAATTAAAATATAGCACTTTATATAGCATGTAAAACAGTTTAGTTGTTCGGTTGGTAACTGTTCAACCACTCTGTAACCACCTCTTCACATATAAATAAACCTCTGCCTGTGTCATTTGAGCAGTGCAGTTTGCCTTCTCTAATTATTTCTTCTATTTGCATATTCTAACAACATGAAGCAGTCATGGTCAAAGTGGTCTCAAAGGAATCCAGTCAAACTAAAAAGATGATTAAGGACCCGGGTGAATGATAGCAAGGACTCTTTAATCACTTCAAGGACTCAACAGTGTATCAAGCCCTGATTTTACACCTTGATATTCCATATGCGGTAAGATGAGGTAACATAAATATCCAGATTGTGCAGGTAGCACCTGGCAGATTGCATACTACCGTTCATGAGGTAAAGTACCTAATATACGGAACTTAAATCCTAAAAGGCTAAAACTAAAATGAATTTTAAATCCTAAAAAGCCTAAAACTAAAATGAACTTTGATGAAAATCCTACATGATGTAAATTAGTTAACATGACATAAGTCAGAATGACATGACGATGGTATAATTAATATTTTTATCGCAGGTGTACAAGTGTGAAAGATAAAATCCTTAGTACAAATGTTTCAACAATGACGTGAACTGCTGCTTTGTAAGCATAATAATCGTGTGATTATACAAAATGAGTTTCACAGAAAAATGATCCCTTCTATAAAGTTCATATCATGTTCTTTAATAAGGCAGTACTCCTACATACAAGTCTGACTCTCAAGAAGAGATCCTGTTATATGCTTCTCGATTCCATATTTTCAAGAGGATGTCCTGTGTTTTCTGCATATACTTGTCTGTACCCTTGATGTCTTATTTGTGAATGAAACTCTACTTCAAAATATTCTTCTATTTCTGCCCTAGAATTACAAAATTTCTTGAATTAATTCATTGAACCTGCCATATCCCTGGCTTTCTTGCAACCTCCTAATAGGCACTCCAGATATTCCATGATTTGTTTATAGAGTATTCAACGAACATCCTTGCTGTTTTACGATGAAACTGTTGTCATATACGAACCAATGGTGTATCTCAAGTTAGCAATCTTTCCCTTGTGCTATAAAATACAATTTATCATTTACTTATTTGGATTCTGTATTGATAGTGCTCAAAAGGAAATGATAAACTGCTCCAGAAAAGTGTGAGACATGGGTAGACCATGACTTCAAAATCATAATATTATTGATCAATTTGAAGATACTTCCAACAAAAAAATGTCTGCAATTGAACAAAACATGCATCTCTAAATGAAATCAAACAGCTTTGGAACAAAACACCACGTACGTTTTGCACAGATCCATGAAATTCACAAACACGGTCTTTTTAGTGCCTTCACGAAGGACCTGTGGTGGCCTCATGACAGTTCTACGCCTGTCTCCGGCAAGTTCTGGGTTGTTCTCTCGCAAGATATTGAATACTCTACCAAGAAGCTGCATCCACAAGACACCAATCAAATCATGAAGAGTCGCACCATATCAATAACAAGCACTCAAAATAACTTTATGTATTTCTCAAATATAATGATGAAAATACCAATAAAAGCTAAAGGACTCATGCAGACACTTGCAGGGCAAAGAAATGAACGATTGATAGCTTGCAAACACTAATATATTATCACCGGGAACAACATAGATAACAACGTAGAAACAAGAGATGTCATCTTTCTCAATGCAAAAGAAACTTACATAAATTACCATATATCTTTCAGAGTGCATATCAGTGTTACGCGGGGACGTGTCCCCCTGTTTTGACACGTCCAGACGCCCCAGACGTCCTGGGGACGCGGGGCGTGGGGGAAACGTTTCCCCCACGTTTTTTTTTTTCTAGGAAACGTCCCGGGGACGCGTCTGGAAACGTGGGGGGACGTCCAGACGTCCCCCACGAATTTATTTCCTTTTTTGGCATTTTTTTGCTTTTTGGTGAAAAAACCACAAGGAAAGAAAAAATTTGCCATTTTTGGAAAGGGTCCAGGAAGATGTAGTAGCAAAAACTTGCATGTGCCATAACTTTCATTCTGTGGCTCCATTTCAGGTGTCGTTTTCTCTAAAAGTGCATATTTTATTGAGCTCTATGCATTGATGGCAATAATTTTCTTATTTTCATAAAATCAATTTTTGCACCTTTTTGGACCAAGCAACTTCTTGCAAACTTCTGAAAGAATCATGAGTATTAAGGAATGTATTTGATGTTTATGAGTTCAAGTTTCACCTTATTTAAATCTCAAATGGTTTTATTTCAGCTTATTTATATAATTTAGTCACTATATCTTTATATTTTAAATATTTATATATTTTTTAATTAGCCGTCCCCTGCCGTCCCCAAAATTTAGAAATTTTTGCCGTCCCGAAACCCCATCCCCCCATCCCGCCGTCCCCGTCTCAGGTAACTATGGTGCATATGCAATACAAAATAATGTACTACCCCAAAGGAAGTAACAAATAAAACAATAGAAACAACAGATGGCATCACTCTCAGTGCAATATTTTCATCAAAAGGAAACTTTACGATATATATTTAATATGATTAGACATGATACACTCTAAAAAATGTACAGCAAGCAGGACTGAGTGGTAAAGATAGAAAGTTACCAGGATAAAAACCCAGGTTTACATCTTACCCTGGGAACCAGTGGGCATGCTGCTGGTACATGTGTACAAGCATATAAATCACAGGGAACAAATGGCTTGACTGTTAAAGTAAATGAGCTATATCTCCATGAAATGTCAAACCCTATGATTTGCTAGTAGAATATGACTTTGCAAACTACAATCGGAAACTGGATCTTAGGCATTATTCATTGTTCCTTGACACGTAACAAAATCTCTATAGAGGCTCTATAGATGTTGCACACACAACCATAATTGCTGACGGAAACACTAGTTTGTGAGAAGTTTTTAGAAAAGTATTTGCTCCATGAAGGGTTCAAACCTAACCAAATCCACAGCTATTCATCCTCATACCAATGGAGAAACAGAGGTGTTAAACAGAATGATTAAGCACCATTCAAGGATGTACAACTCAAACAGCCAATGCACATGGGATGAAATATTTGCTTTTCATACAACACAATTACAAATAAAATGATTGGCGCCGTTCGAGGATGTACAACCCAAAGAGCCAACGCACATAGGATGAAAGTTTGACTTTCATACAACACAATTACAACAAATCTCTCCACAACTCCATAGGTCACAAGTTACAACCCCTTCCAAGATCTTTTGGGTTTTTAGGCTTTAAGCGCACTTATTGATGTAGCTACTAAACAGAATCAACTTCAAAATAGAAAGAAAGTGGAGAAAGCTGCCAAATTCATTTAACATATTCAAAATATTCTGCAAGAAGTTCACGACATCATGCAGAAAACTAACCACAAGTATAGCCAGCATCGGATGTCGTACTAAAACAAGGTTGGTGAACTTTGTTACAACTACAGAAGGAGATACTTAGAAGTCCCTATAGAAATATTAGACATCCCCCATGTGTATCACATGCTATTTCCTAGTAGTTAGGGAGTAACAACTTTATTCATAACTTTTCATGCTTTATTGGTCTGCATTCGGTTTTCAATGTTGAGCATCTACACCTATCTTTGCACCCATTTGTTGGATGTGCCAGATGCAGCAGAACAACTTCATCCAGGGGAGTTAAAATCTAATCAAAACAGACCTGCATAACAAAAATCAGGGTACAGAAAACTGGGAAGTCATCATATAAAAGTTGTCAATGTGCATCAAATCACTCGCCAAGGACTGTGGCTCACTAGAGCACAAATTGAGATGAAATTTCCACCATTGGTTTCTTGACCAGGAGCAATGTCAATCTCTGATTCTCCAGAAACAAGTAGACCCAAGTGGTACTAGTCCAGCACAGGAGCAAAACAAGATGAAATTACACAAGAAGCTCAAGTGGAGGCATAAAAATAGAGCAGAGCTCAGCTTCCACTTTGCAGCATCCTGCAGCAAGGACAGAGTCTCACAATACTTCGCAGTATCCACTAAGTTGTTCACGGCTCACCCCTCCAATACCTTGGCACTTTGCCATATGCAATCCCTTGTGCCACGCACGCATACTTTGTCAACCTCTGATTCTGCAGAAACAAGTAGACCCAAGTGGAACTAGTCCAGCACAGGAGCGAAAAAGATGAAATTACACAAGAAGCTCAAGTGGAAGGCATAAAAATGGAGCAGAGCTCAGCTTCCACTTTGCAGCATCCTGCAGCAAGGACAGAGTCACAATACTTCGCAGCATCCACTTAGCTGTTCACGGCTCACCCTCCAATACCTTGGCACTTTGCCATATGCAATCCCTTGTGCCACGCATGCATACTTCGTCACCATCGCGACCCGCACAAGCCTCCGCAGCTATCCCGTGTGTCATCACACTTACACGTTGCTTCCTTGCATGTCATTTGTCGCCGCGGATTCGTGCAGGACCGTTACACGTTGGGCCGAGTGGAGTGATAGTGCCTTCAGATATAGATGGGGGCCGAGAGAACCAAACCATATATAGGGCAGGGTCGTTGCCCCCTCTGCCCATCCCCTCTCTATATATCTTAAGGGAGTTACTATCTATCTCCTCCTCCCCAGATAGAATAGAGAGTTCAGGTCCGCCCACTTCTATCTAGGGCATTCAATCATCAACACCTTGTTGCCAAGCAATATGCCAGATGGCACATCCAGCACCAAGCCATGCCAAAGTATTATTGTGGCACACCATGTGTTGGAATCTAGCTGCCTCGCCTGCCGGACGAACAAACAGTTGTAACCGTCTCTCCAGCAACTGTTGTAAATTGTAACTATCATTGTCATTGTATATGTATTGTAACATACTAGCATACAGAAGTAGATAGATTCTCGAGAATGAACTAGCACTCACTCCAAGCACACCAGATTGTGTTGTTCGGTTTTGCTCCAACATACATCTATTTCGTATTCATTCACAGTAGTTTAGACAATCAGTAAGGACATATTCCCCCTTCTGATACAAAAGCCTACTCTCTTGGTCTTGCTTCTTGTTAATACATCTTCGTACTTCCCTATTAACCGTTTATGAATAGAAGTTGCATTTCCTATGAATAGCCTTCTGCTACATTGTTGTGTGTTTTGACCCATTTCAGTTCAATAACCCATCCGCACTCTTCCATAATCCTTGTTGCTCCAGCTAGTGCAGGATTGTCCTCCACATAGTCCTGGGCATTCTTCCATAATCCTTGTTGGCTCCATGGTGCAGATCAATGAATCTTAATTTTAATGATGATATAGCACATTGCCAATTTGCTTTGATGACTAAGATCGGTTTTGAGCTTAATACATATGATGAAGCAAATAATAATCTAGAATGGGAAAGCACTAGCAGGAGGAGCATGTTGCCTCACTAAAAAATAACACTATGATTGTTTTTGAGTTAACACTAGGATAGTGGCCCATTAAAAGTAAATGGGCAAACAAAACACAATACAAAGCAAATAGATCGTTGGATAAGCACCCAATAAGACTCGTAATTAGGTTTGTGACCAGCACGAGGGCATAGAGTATGAAGAGATACCTTTGCTCAAACAACAAAGATGGCCCCAATCTGTTTGCTTCTTGCGTTTGCACCACAGTTTGACCGGAGCTTTATCAAATGGTAAATCTGCATTCCTCATTAGAGACTTGGAGGCAAAAATGTATGTATACCAGCACCAAGGATTCAAATTTTGAGCATAAGAACACCTTGTATGTAAGCTGGTAAAGGCTCTTTATGTGTTGAAGAAAATTCCATGAAAAACTACTGTATTGATCATTATCTTACTAGATTTGGATTTTTAAAAGACCCTCATAAAAATCCCTCCTTCCTAAACAGCACTTTATGTCAAAAGAATTGGTGATGATATTTATAGTTATTGTATACATCAAAAAGATCTAATCATCATACGGACTGAGATTAGCATAATTCAGCAAATGGAAACATATTTATGTGCCACTTTTGATGTGCTACATTTAGGTCTCTGGCATTATTTCCTAACAATAGAGTTTTGGGAGACTACAATGAAGTTTATGTTTCTTGCGGAAAAACAATTTTGAAGACAAATACATGATTGAAATGTCATTGGGTTTTCCACGTTGGAGAGAAATATGAAATGAGTGTCAGAAGATTTTCCAAAGACAAAAGAGACTAGAGGGTGAGAAGCCCAAAGCAATGGATTACAATCACCATTTCTCCCCCTACCAAACAAATGCTTATGTTGCTTGTCTGCTCCAAAAGCTTTGCCAATGGGGAAAGAAGCTAGAGGGTGAGAAGCCCCACTAGCACAATATTTGGTACTCGACATATATGACATTTGGCAACAGTGAAGGGACAGAGTCTCTCCTCTATTCTGAGGAGAGATTCATTTAAATGAAAACAAAACAAAATGACGAAAAGAAATATTTACAATATGTACACTAAACTAGCTTGTGGGGGGGGTTGTATCCAACTTGGGAGAAATGAAAATGAGTGGGGGAGTGAGAGAGAGTTACAGATAAAATTAGCAAATGCAGATCTTATTCTAATGTGTAGGGAAAATCAATCACCATAGATTCACCATTCAACACTGAAATTCACAATGCATGAAAGGAATAAACAGAGACACCTGTTTAACATAAGGGAAATGACATCGCCAACGAAACTTGAGAGACATAAAGTTAGGGAAAACTCTTTGTATTTCTCAAATAAGGTTCAGCACAAAGTTTCACTACACTCTTCATTTCAAGCAAAATTGTGGACGTTCAAAAGTCTTCACTTAGCAGAAACTTGTATTTATAATGTGTAAATGTAATTGATTATTGGATAACCTTTCACACTCTTTTCCATTTACAATTATTAATAAAAAATAAGTTGGAAAATACGAAAAAGGAAAGTACCTTAAGTTACATTCTAATTTCAAGAAGTAAACAAAATTGGAACATATATCATTTGGCGCTAGAGACACATTTAATCTTATCTTTAGACTTCCTAACTTTCTAACTCTTAAACCTATTCAAAGCATCCGCAATGATCTTTTGATTTGGTATCGTGGTGTTGTTACAAAAGATGAACTACGCAAATCTCGTCTTCCCCATATCAACTGATATCTTTTTAAAGCAAGGCAATTTGTTATTTAGCTATTTAAGCACCAAGAGGATTACACTTTAGCTATCCATTGTTGGTATGTCAGAACCATCAGCTTGGAGTTCATCTTTGATTACTTCTTGAATTTTCCTTTAACTTCCACAACCAAGAAACAGTCAAAGCCACTGGTTTTGAAAAAGTGGCACTACAAAGAGGCCAAATTCACACACATCTTTGTTGGTATGTCCTCACCAGCTATATCTGGACTTCGGACTCTTGGAGCTCTTTCAATGCTCCTTGGAGAACATTCATCTTCCATGTGATACTGGTAAACCAATCAAAAGTTTTATCGTCTTCTTTCTTGGCCAAGATCCCTTCAACTACCAATAGGCCCATGTCCTTGACGCTCAACTCTTCTGCATTGGGCCTCAGAGCCTTCCAACTAACAATCTTGGCCTCACCATTCGGCTTTCTCCAAAGAGGATTCCTCGCTTCAATCTGTTTGTAGGATTTCATTATTTTATCAACATATTTCAAACCGTCGAACAATAATTTCGGAACCAAATCTCTAGTCTTTACAAACTGGTTGAGCTCTCCTAGCTCTTTATTGGCCGATTGATCAAGTACCACAACCTAAATAGGGGCGGGAGCTAGAGCTATAGATGAACCAATGGAGGCACACAATTGCTCTCCATCAACATTTCTCCTCTTCAAGTTGCTCAATTCTTCGTTCCATCCCTGAGATATTTTCAGCTACCCAAGTGGTAGCTTCTTGTATCTCATGTACATCCCCTGTTGTCACAGATCCCCAATAGCTTCTTGATAATCATAATCCTCCAAAAATACTCTCCTTCGAATTTATCCCCCTTTGGTCAAGCTATCTCCACAAACCTTGCAGCTGGGGGATTGGTCATGGTTATTGTCATAGTTTTCACTTTCTTTGAAGAGGGGACCTTCGGGAGGTTGGAGAGGATGTCAAAACTAGGCTCAGATTGCTTCACAATCTTTTTTTTCTTTGCGACCAAAGGATTGACCCTTTCAAAGGGCTTGTCAACAACGGAACTTGTTGCTCGGACTTATGACCCTGTGGAGGTTCCAACTAGGAGTTTGTTTCATAAGATTTTAAGTGTTTTAACTTTTATGGACTAAAAATGAGTATTATGCATTTTTTAATATATATTTATATTTTTAATAATATATTGTACAGACATTTCTATGTAGTTTTGTACCCAAGTGTTTTTTGAAAAATTGGAATTCCGGCCCGTACCAGTTTCCTGGCAACCTAGTTCAAGAGTCAAAAAGTCTTTTCAAATTAACATATGGAACTAAGCATCCTCTTATATCGCTATAGGTTTAGGTGGTTGATATTTTATGGTGTTTTTTCTTAGGGATGATTCATAGAAATTCCCGAGAAACAGCTGACAAAAAGAAATCTGGTTTATTTTTGGATTATTCTTGGCCAGGAAACATGTTTCCTGAGAAATGAACCATAAACAAACCAAACAAGGGAGGGCAGAAAAACTAATTTTGAATAATTGGTAACCCATCAGAATTTTGGTAACAAGGGTAAAAAGACGATTCTGTGCTTAAATTTTAAACATACAATTCAAATATTGAGAGAATTGATGAAAGGCCAAAAAAATGACTATATAGCGGTAATATACAATACAAGAGCAGAAGGTAAAATGCAAATAGACATTCCTTTAAAGATATTTCCAAAGATTACATCATGCACATAGTCTGAGGAACTGTGACCAAAATCTTAAAGAAAGATTTATAAGTGATATTCTTCACTACAAAAATAGGAAACACATATAAAGACAAAATGCATGTGAATTTGAATATCCTATACATCAATGTCACTTTCTAACACATCCCTGCAAATGTTCAGCCAGAATGTGCAGGAATAGAGAGATGAACAAAACTATACATAATTGCAAGAAAGAAATCTTCTTAATAAATCACAACAGTCAGCTGATAAAGGTTTCCAACGACCTCTTCATATTTGTAATCACGATCAGTTCCCTCCCATGGATATCGATCTGGTGAATCAATGTCTTCTATTTCTTCACTCTCACCCTCATGTTTGTCTGTGTATAACATAAGAAGCAAATAATGACTAATAAGCAAAAAAATAGAACTCCGATGCCAATTTTCCTGGTTTTGAATTCTGACAAATAGTCCAAACGAATAAAACTAAATTGATGAACTAGTTATAGCCTTATATAGAGAGTCCAAGTAGAGATTCATAATTTTATAAGAGAGGCAACTACTAATGAAAAATAACAAAAAGAAACTTTGTAATTCTCACCATTATCATCCTCTACGGTCTCTACATTCTCATCATCTTGAAAACTGTCTTCCACCTAGGGAACATCATAGCACACAGACCAAGATTCAGATGTAATGTTAAAAAGCTATATAAATCAGTTATAATCCTTCGCAAACCCAAATTACTAAAGAAAAGTAAGTATTCTACATACATGCTTCTTCTTCTTTTTCTTCAGCCCAGAGAATGTATCAGTAACTGCAGAAGCAAACAAAACATCAAATGTCAATATTGAATATTCCCTCATCTAAGTCACAAGGTTCGAGTTCGAGTTCAAGTTTGAAGGGATAAAGTTCAGTTCAAGTTCTTCAAAGGATAAAATTCGGAAAAAATCATCATTAAATTCAATCAATAAATTATAAAAATATAAAATATATATAAATATAATAAATAAGGATATATAAATATAATAAATAATAAAGAATTTAAAAAAAAAATATAATTTAGAACTTAAAAAATTAAATAAAAAATCAAAATAAACATAAAATACAAATTAAAAAATAAAACAAAACTTTAAAAAGAGATAATGTATAACCCATAGCACGTATAACATATTATTTATTGAGTTTGAGGGGTTCATTAAATCCTTCGTGCCCCGAGTTTAACATTAGAAAATAATGAAGAGTAGTTTTAGTGAAAATTACTAACAATATGCCTCGTCAAATGTTGCGAACAGCTCCACCTGCAGGTCCCCACCACAGCGACGATTGCTCATACCACGAAGAGACAAATAACAGAGATTTTTAGCCGTGGGGATATTCCGTGCAATGGAAAAAGCCATTTTCATTTGCTGTTCTGTAACGATTTTAACCTAATATTTGACCTATCTTTATGTCATTCCGGTTGGCTATTTTTTTATGAGACATTCCAACACAGTCGGGTTTTATTGGCTGAACTGCATCGAATATTTTCAATTTTTTTCACACCCCAAGAAATACGGCGAATTTCGAACTTCAAGGATGAAATCCGCCAAACCCTGTGACATAGCCCCTCATGTATAATGTTTATAATTACATTCTGTTCAGATAAAGAAATAGGATTGAATTTAATAGAAAGACTATTACTTCCATAAGTACTTGCATATTTGATGTACCTGAAAGACTTTCGATCTTCTCAGTCACCTTCTCTGCTCCTTCATCTACTATATCTTGTAGCAAAACCTTCTTCTTCTTCTTCTTCTTGCTAGGATCAAATGGAGCAAGCTGCAAAGCATGGCATTCCATGAAGTATGTAAGCAGAAAGAAATTGCAAGTCCAACTTGAAGCAGAAAAAACATACAATGACATTAGTTTTGTTAAATGATATGATTCCAGCACAGCTGAGAAAAACATATCATTAACCGGTCAAGAAGTTTTAGATATGTAAACAGAGCAATTGTAATATGGTGAAAATGAGACTAAGATACAAAGGTAAGACTGGGTAAGGGTCTTTGCATGAATGCAAAACAATTGTCCACATTTAACAATAGAAATGGTATTAGAGACAATATTTTACTCTCTTCTAATAGCACTTACGATTGTGGCCCAACTTCAAAAGGAAAAAGAAAGTAGAGCAAAAGCTGAGTGACAAAATAAGCCTTCTATCAACTTAAACAACAATTATAGCTTAAGCAAGAAAAAATTGAGAACTGTAAATCATAGATAGCAAGGATTCCTACAAGGTGGAAGAGCACAAGCTCCGGGATTGGTTGGTCATGCCTCTAAAGGTATGGGGTCAAGCATAAACAAAGAACAATACATAAAAAACCCTAAACTTTGTTCCTTCTCTGCCTGTCCTTGGGCAAATGACTTGACTTAAAAGGTCCTCAAAAATCTGGAAGCATTAAGCATTGCAAGTTTCTATGTAATTTTTAAGTGTAACTTCATAAGCCTCAGACATGAAATTAAGTAATTGACCTATAATAGTTTCAATAAAATTCCCTAAGAACTGAGGTTTACCAGTTTTCAATGTAATTTGAAATGAAGTTCATAAGCATGATACTGGTTCACAATGAGCAACCACACTTAAATCAGTTTCTATATTTGGCATCCAGCAGTGGGTCGCAAACTTACAGTTACTGAAATTTTTCTAAGAGTGCATTTAATGCAAGCTCAATAGATATATTATCACTTCAAACACTAAATTAATGTGAAGAGATGCACAAAGAGGCTTCTTTATGTGTCAAGATAAGGTTCAAAACAAGGCTATCAATTGTATGAAGATTATATACACTTTAGGTCAGATTTCCTAAAGAAGTTACATCCTGAGTAAGAAATGTGGAGTAAATGAGAAAAAAATCTAACAAATGACGTGTAGAAGAATTGCATGGTAAGTGATAATGCATGAGCAAGAGAAGCTGAGCATATCATCTGATAATGATCAATTCACGTGAGATGCTACAACAAGAACCAAACCCTCCTATTGATATTCTTCACATTGCCAATCATAGACCATCATTATGAATAAATATATTGTTTTGTAGACAACGTTGGTATGCTAATCTTTTGATGGCATTAAAAAAGGTGTAACAACTTCTATGTTCAATTGTGATGGATGTGGTAATTGTTAACCGACAACCATTGAATCAAGTTGAGTCTTTATATATAAATAGCACTTTACATGTCAAAGTAATGGCCTAGAGTATCAAATCCTCCCTATACCAAAAAACTTGTATTGGGTACTCCTTATGAAATAACATTGTGTTTACTCTCATTATCTTCTATGCTGCATTCTGGTATGTATTTACTATTCTGAATTAATATCCCTTTGTTAGTGTAATTTTTATGACAAACACCAATAAGTGTACCGTGACTCATAACTGAAATAAGGCAAACCCAAGTGCTCCAAGATGGCCATCTAAAAATAAACAGTAACCACGACATCCCCCTAAATGTTTAATTGGATGCAATCAAAAACATGGCAAGTAACAACGATGAATACTAAAAATAAAGAATGACCAAGGGTAGTTAACATCATCTCTAACAACCCCCTTTTATGACAACTTTTCTGTATTTAAATTTAACAAGTTTCCCCTCTGTTGAGGCTTTCAAACATCATATCTAACAACCCCCTTTTACGACAACTATTCTGTATCTAAATTTAACAAGTTTCCCCTCTGTTAAGGCTTTCATGAAGTTGTCAGCAACCTGCTCATTAGATCTGTAATACTCTAGCTGAATAACCAAATTATGTCCCTATCAGGATGTCTTCTTCATTCATACTGCAATTATTGAAACAAGATTAGAATTTGTTTGTGATCCTACTCTTTAAGATGTACCAAAATATATCTTCAAACACTCCTCTCTAACAACCTCTATTCTAGATTTGGGTGATATAACCACCCAAAACACTAACTATTAACTCGACTAAATAAGTTTAAATAATTATTCATACCTATCTCCTTACTAATCTTTATTTCACTTCACCAACTATGGTGTAATACTACTTTTTCTAACATTCCTTAACCCTTCACTATGACACAGTTCAAGGACAGGGAGAGAATATACTCTGTATGTGAACTGGGACATTTAAATTTTAAACAGTTCGAGATACTTACAATCAGTTGTAAGAATGACCTCACTACACCTCCTGAGAAGGATACGACCTCATTGGACAATTCATACGAACAAGGGCATACTCATTACATTCATCAAAAACAATTGTAGGAATTGGCCTCGCAACTTTTACAGTCAGTGAACAATAACATAATCATCATTCATTGATAAACATAAAATAAGCATGGACCCAGGCACAATCTATAGTCCAACTCCATACAATACTCTTGTGTGAATAAGGACATGCAGAACTGTCCTCAAAATTCACAAACTGTACGAACAGGGACACACTCAACTATTCGCTAGTCATAATAGTGGGACAGCACCACACTATCTCATCTTCAAGTGGGTTAAGCCTCACCTCAACTACTCCTCAGTTTGGAGTAGACCTCACTGAAGAGTTACGAAACAACAGTAGTGAGACTGGGACTCACTACAGTTCCTCAGTAGGAGCTAACTTTACTGACCAGTAATATTTTGTATGCTAGAGTACGGTCTTCATCTCCACCTTCACTAGTAGTCACCATCTTTGGCATTATGATTTTTCGCACTGGCCTGCCACTAAAGAAATAATCCAATCTCTGAGACCCCAGAGATTGGGCCAAGTGGATGGGGTCAACGACTTAGGTCGCCCAAGTCTTGTGTTCAATTCCCAATTCAAATTGGCAGGTGGGATTGGTTCTTCCTAGCTTGCACCGAGGTTATAGGAGCTCGCCCCATGATTTAGAGCTCATGATGTTGTGCCTGCTCCTGGTCACAGGGCTCTGATTCCTCTGCTTAAATAAACAACCAAAATAATAATAAAACTATCCAATCTCTCAGTTGGCAGCAAACTCAAGACTAATAATTTTTCTTCATCCTCCTATAGTCATCCGTCCTCCTCTAGAATCCAACCATGTCAATCTTAAGGGTCCTGTTGACCACAAATGGCTGCATGAAGTCAAACGGTTTTGCCAATGTTTTTCCCAGTACTTGTCTCTTCTGTGAGAATTGTCTACAATGCACCCAAATACAAAAAAAACAACTTTCCAACTTAAGGGTTCAGACACAACTTTTAATTCAACTTCTGCATAAAAACAATTAAATTTTACAACAGATTAGAGCTGAAGTGAAACCCCTTTTCCAAATGATTTACAACACAATTTTATATCTACCGGCAAGTTTCATCTGAATCTGTCCCCTGAACAAAAAGATATAGAATTAATACTACTTTTCAGGAGTAGGAAAAAATCAAAAACCTAGACTACATCATGAAAGTAATTAAAAACAAATTATAACTGTAAGTGCTATCGTGAAATGATTTTGGGGAAATTTTACAACACTATTTGACACAAACAGACAAAAACTCGCAAAAAGATTTGACCTGGAGAAAGAGAAATCAAGTTAATTTAATTCTAGACACTTTTAGGGAAATATTTAAACAATCTTCTTAAGTTATATAATTTTTATTTTTAAATGTTTTAAAACAGAAATAGACTTTAATAACAAAATTGAATTGACAACTTTATAATAAAACTCACACTTCATTTGTGTTGTGTGTCATTACTTTGTTGTGCACTTGTTCTCCATTATTAAAAAAAAAGCAATATACTTGTTTGCTGGCCAAACATGCATTAAATCAGACTTGAATCAGATGCCTTCAAGTTGCCTAAATATGTTTTGTTGCACCCAGTCTTCTGCTCTTTTGCCACACATCACATGATTTCTGCAGATTTGAGCACTCTTTTCAATTCTTATTTGAAGGCCTTCCTTCAGCAATATGTCCTAATCTACTTGTTGTCCAAGTTCCTTTGCTATCTTCTTCCTCGCATGACTCCAGTATTCAGGCCGAAAATATAATACAGATCTGCAATTTTGATCAATTTAAAAGAAGTTTTTCGTAACTACTTGAAACGTCCTTATATGAATGCCTCTCTCTTGCATACGCACGAATGCCTAAAATCCTTTGATATGATTAAGTGAAAAAATCCTTAAAAGAGATTTAATATAAATATATATATGGAATTAAATTATTAATATTCCAACGTCTGTGATACTCATGTTGCACATCTTTTTTAATTACATGAGCAATTCAGATCTGATGTTTATGCTTCTACAACAGCAATTAATTATAATAATTCTTTTTTACAAGCGCCTCTTTTTGACTTCCAAAACCAAATATCTGTTTCCTGCAAATCTTCACTCTGCTCTTAAATATCCAATGCTTCAAAAATTTGTCAACTCAATACACCATATAAATTATATATAATTTTATCCAAGAATTCCATGGCCCTCCAAGTGCCTACTCCAGTGCCAAAATTAATTATGCCCCTATCAGGATGTCCTCCTCGTTTCTAATGCAAATATTTATAAGATTACAATTTGTTTGTGTTGCTACTATTAAGGATGTACCCAAACTTATTTTCAAGTACTCCTATCTAACAACCTCTATTCTAGATATGGTGTTATAACCACCCAAAACACTAACCATTAACCCAAACTGATAGGTTTGAATATCTATTTGAAGTTTGAACCTATCACCTAACTAATCTTTAACTTCAGCAACTATGGTGTAATACTAATTTCCCCTACATAACAGTGTCCTGGATCGACTGCCATATGTACGATCCTGCACCTAAATGTGCTTGGTATGCTGAACATAAATGTGCTTGGTATGCTGAACATAAATGTGCTTGCTAGTTGATACTCACATGAAACAAAAAAACTTGGCTAACTATACAGCAATTTGAATGTGACATCTCAACGATGCAGATTGATATTGTCGAGTTCCAACCCACTAAGGACCTCTCTTCTCCACAACAGTTACCGTACAGTGAGATGCCCCCTTATATTCTGCCTCAGCGATTGAACAGTGGGTTGCTCCTTGCTTTTGAGCATCCTCATATCCTTCCATATCCAAATCTATATGATCACTCCCACATAAATCGCATACAGAAATATACACTGTGCGAGGATGATACCACCCCTCAATACATGCACCAGCAATATTTAGTCTAGTGAGTCAAATGGAAACAGACACCAGCAATATTTAGTCTAGTGAGTCAAATATACGCAATTCTAAATGAAAACAGACACCAGCAATATTTAGTCTAGTGAGTCAAATATAAGAGACTCGAAACCAACTATATTTATACAGAGAATCATCAATCTTCTAAGAATAACAATGTGCCTGACTCAAAAGCAGGAGTCAGTTTACATACAATCATTCTCTTCATCAGAATTAAAATACTAAGGTTGAAAAAGAATAAATAAACCTCATTTCCTAAACATGAATGTAAAGAATGTAAAGCAATAAACCCAAGGCTGTCATCTCAAAATGTTGCTGTAGACCCCATTTGCACCACAAAACATTTTAATGACTACTGGTATTAAACGAATCAATCAACAACCAAAATCTCTCCATTCACATGCTATATATATATATATATATATATATATATATTAGGACCAACCAAGCCTTCCAAAAAGCCTTCCAGCCGAAAAAATGCTCACCAATATTTTGAGAGTTTGCTTCAGATCATACAAAGACTTCTTCAATCTATAAAACAAGATGCTCTTCACCACGCTTTACAAAACCAGTTGCTTCTTGTAGGTAAATCTCCAAGTGTGATCATATTAAGGACAGTGTCTCAACTCTCATTCCGATACACTTACAAATCTAAACTAGTGGGAGTAAGAAGCATAGTTTAAACAGTATCCATCTTACTAACCAGCCAAGCAGTATGAGTCTGTATGACTTTCACCTATAGTATCCGTCACTCTTATAAGCATTACCAGCAAGATGAATACTGCTGGAGTGTTTCCTTAAAGCTTGTACTTCATTTGTGTCTTCCGTTGATTGCCTTATTGTTCTTCTTCATATCACACTTTCTCTTGAACAATCCTTCACACAATGCCATAGATTGTCATTAAACCAACAAACTTCTTGTACTAATTGTAATGGTCATCTGAAAATAAGAAATTTTCTGGTGGTGTTCTTGCTTGCCCTTATGACATGATATGAAAATAAAGGCATTGTCACTTGGCCCCAAGTTCACCATAGAGGCTAAGCTTTTCTTCCTAGCACAACATCATTTATTGCAAAATCTTCGAAGGAATGTTGTTTGAGGTTATTACCAGTAAACATAATGGCAGCCAGACACCATATGATTTGGGAAAAGAATTTAGGATAATCTATATGAGATCTCTATCACCTGCACCTTCACCAATTTTAGTAGGGTGAATCTCAAAATCTTTAAACTTCGCTAGATAATTGGAAACATTATCTGAAGTAGACAATTTCAAGTCACACAACTGACTTGTCAACTACAAGGCTCTAGATCATTCTTTGAAGCATACAACTCCTTAAGGGTAGACAAAGATTTCTTAGTATAACAGACTAGCATGGATATCTTAAATACATCTATCTAAAAAAGACTCCGAGAGATATCAATCTCTAAGTGCCTATATTGGAATTCTCACATAAGTTAGATAGACACCTGAAGATTGATATCTCTCGGTGTCTTTTAGATAAGATGTATTTAAGATATCTATGCTAGTATTTATTTTTAAATATGAAGTTGTATTATAAACATTTAATTATAAATATAAAAATTATTTATATGTTTTATAATATACATCTAAAAGTAAAAACTAACCTAAATATTTATAGTGTATACATACATACATATATATATATATATATATATATATATATATATATATATATATATATTGTGCATAGTTGATTTAGGGTTTGAGATACTAATATATAGTGATAATAATATTTGCAATAAATAATATACATCAATAAGAATTAATATAGTTACTTACCGATTGTGAATTTCTTTCACAATAATGATCTTCACACTTCTTCACTTATTATTTATTCCACACTAATGATCTTCCACACTTTTAAAATAAATTACATTTGCGTGTATAAATATATAATTATATATTTTATTTTATGTTTGACATTATAATATTATATATATTATTTTAACCATCAAACATTAGTCGGCAAATAAAGAGTTTTTTTAACAATGCACATCATTACACTCCTTGCCTGCCACTGTAGGAACACCTCTCAGTGTAATTATATTCAAGTGATACAACAAATCATTACAAACAAAAAGCCTGAGAATAGAAATTGTGGCAAAATTCCTCTCCATCATTTCTCTTTTCCCTTCTTATCTTGGTGTTCCTCATTTGACCCATCAACTACCACCCAAAGTCTCCAATGACATAAAACTGCTTCCACAATTTGTTTTCATATAATAAATGTTTTTACCATCTAATGTGAGCTGTTTTGACAGTTTGTTTGCTCGAATGAAGTTTTTACATGGGGTAGTAAAACCTCTACCTATAACTAGCATAGATATCTTAAATACATCTATCTAAAAGACACCAAGAGATATCAATCTCGAGGTGCCTATATTGGTATTCTCACATAAGTTAGATAGGCACCTCGAGATTGATATCTCTCGATGTCTTTTAGATAGATGTATTTAAGATATCTATGCTAGTTTAATTTTAATTACAAATATAAAACATTTATTTATATGTTTTATTTATAAAACACATCTAAAAGTAAAAACTAACATAAAATAAAAATACATCTAAAAGTAAAAACTAATCTAAAAGTAAAAATGCATTTAATAGTAAAAACTAAATAGAACTAACCTAAAAGTAAAAATACATTTAAAAAATAATATAGATTCACACTTATACACACTTATTATTTATTCGGAAATAATTATCTTCCACTAAAAATAAATATAGTTACTTACATGTAAAAGTAAAAACACATCTAAAAGTAAAAAAAACGAAAAACGAAAAAATAATATAGATCAATTATCTCGACTTTACTTCCGCAGTAAGCAAAGTTATTCATTCACACTTGTTATCTTTCACACTTTTAAAATAACTTACATTTCCATGTATAAATACATAATCATATATTTATTTTATTTATTAAACATTGAGTCAACATTCAAAATAAAATTATTTTAACCATTAAATATTAGTCGGCAAATAAAAAGTTTTTTCAATCAACGCACGCCATTACACTCCTTGCCTGCCACTGTAGGAACACCTCTCGGTGTAATCACGTCTTCCTCAAATTTTAGTTACAGCTCATCCAATCAGGCAGAATTTTCCCCAAGTGTTCAATCATTGCACCTCTATGACCACATCAACTTTTGTGTTTTCAGTCCTTGCATGTATTCCTCTTCCAAGTTGAGGAAAAAGGCATCACAAATGAGTTCCAAATCCATTCCAACTCAGCTTTTTAGTCAGGATAATATCTGTGTAATGCTTGAGATGACAGTGATAAAGCACTCTCGCCCTAGATCACTGTGAATTTCATCTTTAAGGTCCTCAGCAAGAATTGTATAGTGATTGAATCATTTGACATTGCAATCTCTATTGGCATCTCCCCATACCATTTGTAGCATTCAGCTTCTATGTCCATCCATTTAATAACCTCTAAATTGTGCTATCTGTGTGTATAATGTTTGCAAATCCTTAAAAGAAAATCATGTTTCCAATGAAGTGGATTTTGTTAAAATATAGCACTTTATATAGCATGTAAAACAGTTATGTTGGTAACTATTCAACCAATCTGTAACCACCTCTTCACATATAAATAAACCTTTGCCTGTGTCATTTGAACAATGTAGTTTGCCTTCTCTAAGTTCTTTCTTCTCTTTGCATATTCTAACATTGGTATCAGAGCGGTCGGTTCGTAGTTCAAGGAAGTCTTTTCAAGAGGCACGAACTGGAAGTTTGGGGAAGCCCTGGTAGGGCACAAACTGAAGTTATTCCATCGCTTATTGCAGAAGATTCACAAGAAGGAAGACAGTCCTCCATTTGTGGCAGGACAGAAGCAAATACCAGTCGTTTTGCACAAAGTCGTGAAGGCAAAAATGAGGGCAAAACGAGTTCACCATATGTTGGTTCGTTGGGGCAAAATCGTGGGGAAAAAAACTCAAAGGCAGAGTCGTTTGGTTTCTTCCTTTTGAAAGAAGGTCGGTGAAATAATATTCTTTTTCAACAAAGGTATTCACCTTTGCATAATTAATTTCATACGATTTGGTGGAGCAATTAATTTTAATATTACTTGGTGGAATAAGTAATAATTGTGGGCACACTTTTTATTAAGTGGGCAAATATTTTATTTTCATATTTGCTGGAATAAAGTTATATTGTTTTTATTGGTGAGGAGTCAAAAATATATTTGCTGGAAAAAGATATTTTATTAAGTGTGGGGCAAAATTTTATTTTATTATTTCCGTTATTTTGGAATAATAAAATGGCAAATATTTCACACTTGACTTTGTCAGAGACACAAAAATTAACGGGCACTAATTTCAATGTTTGGAGTCATAAGATTTTAACAGTCGCGGAGTTTCGTGATTGTGATAAAATAATCAAGGGTGATGAAAGTCGACCAGCGACGAACTTCGAGGATTATGACAAACATCATAAGGAAGCGTTATTGCTTCTCAAGTTGTCGGTGTTGGATGATATGATACCGAAGTGCGGAATGCCACTGTGGCAAGCATGTTGTGGACTAGTCTGAAGGATAAATATCAGACGTCAGAAAAGAGTCGGGTTTTATACCTGAAAAATATGCTCTTTTCCGTGAAGTTACAAGAAGGTGGATCGTTGTCTGAGCACCTACTTCGGATGAAAGACCTCCGAGACCAATTATCTTCCATCAACAAAAAGGTGGACAACGATGATATGGTTTTGAACAACTTACCGTCTTCGTATGAGTCATTTGTGGAGGCACTCCATTGATGGCTAAAAGTCAAACACTCACGTTTGACAAGGTGAGTTCTACCGTTGCAAAAGGAACGGAGACAACTTCAGAGTGTAATCTAATTGTGACCATTCGAGAGAGTGCTCTTGTCACTCGCATAAAGGAAAGTGGAAACGTCAATGGGTGAGTCTTGCACTTGGTATCGGTCACATGTTATTCGCACAAGGTTGGGCACCTAAAGAAGGATTGCCGGAAGTAGAAGTATGATCTTTCGCAGCAGAACAAAAAGCCATGTAATGAGGAACATGTGGCAGCAATTGCAGAAGAACGGGATTCGGATGACGGGCATGCTCTTTATTGTCTTACGACATCATGCTCGAATGACAAGTGGTACCAGTTGTTGGATCATTGACTCTGGTGCATCTACACACTTTTCATGTCATAGGGACTGGTATGTTTCATTTACTGCAAATATTTGTTTTGAATCAGTAGTGCTAGCTGATGGAGAATCACTTGCAGTAGAAGGGATAGGAGATATATGCATTGTATTGAATAATGCTCATAAATTGTTGGTACGGAATGTTAGATATGTACCTTCTTTACAAAAGAATCTTCTATCTATTCATCAATTGATTGAAAATCCCAATATTTTTGTGGATTTTTGTGGAAAGAAGTGTGTTGTCTCTGATGTGAAACAGAGACGGATAATTGCCCTTGGTATTGGGGAAGGTGGTCAGTATCGGCTTGTTGATCCGACTATGATCAACATGAATGCACGTGTGGAGGACAGCTCCACCATTCAGATGTGCAGGAGGCTGCAATGCCTTGGGAGGAAGCCATTCCTCACAAATCTATTGACTTGGATACAATCAACCTACATGCACCTATTATGGAGGGAGTATCCACTATACCAGGTGTACGAGAGGCGGACATGCCTTGGGAGGATGGATTTCCTCATTCTGAAGAACAGTTTGTTGTGAACGGAGACTCCACTATTCCAAATGCACTGACGATGCATGGTGAGATGGCATGCCCAGCCACTCACTCAAAGGTACTTGCTCAAAGGACAGTAGAACATGAACAGTTTGCTCATTGTGTTGTGAAGGATCTTTCCCAACAGAGGGGGATAGATGAGCAAATAGATAAGACGAAGGAGTTGGTTCTCACTCCTACCACTGCTGTGATGGAGATGGCTATTTCTCCTGTTGAAACGGAGACCACTACTGAGACGGAGATGGTTATTTCTCCTACTATTGCGGAGTTGGTTCTAACTCCTCTTGCACAGATGGTCACATTTCTCTTATTGAGAAAGTTGGATGAGCACTACATGGTGTTGCAAGGACGTGATCGAGGTGACTTCGATTGCAGGATAATTGAGTCTTTGTACAGACTCCAACAGGCTACACAAGCCTGGAATAGATTTTTCAATCCACATCTTCAAGGTTCTGATTTCAACACTCTGGAGATGGGGTTGACACTCTCAACCATTGGTGATTCATCACTGGTCAATGAATCACGTAACAGAGAACCAGTGGACCACTTGCCATATCCTTTGTTCATGGGACCAGATTTTTGTTTTGCGGTTCTTCATTCGACAACCACAACACAGTCATGGACTGCTGATTTTAAAGTACAACTTATGGCACAGTCTGTAGATGTAATGACTAAACATATGGGCTTTAGGAAATTTGTAAAATTTCGGGACAAACTTTGTCTTGTTTCCGGTTTAGTCATTAAGAGGGGGTGTTAAAATATAGCACTTTATATAGCATGTAAAACAGTTATGTAGTTGTTCGGTTGGTAACTGTTCAACCAATCTGTAACCACCTCTTCACATATAAATAAACCTCTGCCTGTGTCATTTGAACAGTGCAGTTTGCCTTCTCTGAGTTCTTTCTTCTCTTTGCATATTCTAACAGATTTTGATTGATGTGTTTCCCTCTTGTTCCACTAATGGAAGTGGATTTACATTGGGAGCTTCTTTGATATTTCTTTCAAAATGATTCCCGAAATGATCATGTCACTCCACTTCTCTTCTTTGGTAGGTGACCCACCTGTGCATGAGCATATTGATTTCTATGTTCCTTGTTTATCGACAGAGCCAATGTGATTGGGGTTTTATTCGGGGTTGTGACACCATCATTCAGTTGGTTTGCAGCCTCTGTTATCCTGTTTCTTGGAAATATTATTGCTTCTTCCACATACGAAAGAATCCTATTTCTAATTTCTAGTTTCTGTGATGAGCAGAATCCCAATTTTGATAAGATAAACTATTGTCTCAAGAAACTAAAACTAGCACAAATATCTTAAATATATCTATTTGAAAAATGCTGATAGATATCAATCTCAAGGCTCTTATCTTGGATTTTACACATATCACATTGATTAATAATTTTATTACATTTTCTTCATATTTCCCATTTGCTCGTGACAAAATAATCTTTCCAAAAAAATTACACCCCAGTCAAGAATTATTACTACTTTTTTATTGATTTCTCAAAAAATTAACCCAAAAAAAGTGACGGTCAAGTAGAAATTAAATTTAATGCAAAGAATAAAAGCGTACAGTCACACCATTTGATCCCACCCCATGCTGCTATTGTAGAACACCTATCAGCATAATCTTGGATCTTACGCATATCACATTGATTAGTTTTATTACATTTTCTTCATATTTTCCATTTGATTATGAAAAAATAATCTTTCTGAAAAAAGGGCCCCATACTTTACCATATGGTCAAAGGTATTACTACTTTTTCTTTGACTTATCAAGTTTTAAGTTTTAACCAAAAAAAAGTGACAGCCAAATAGAAGTCAAATTTAATGCAGAGAATAAAAATGTACATGGTCACACCATTTAATGCCACGAAGCTTCTTTATGCCAACACCTATCGGCATAAAGATAAGAAGAAAAGAAGCTTCATGGCAGAAGTAGAGAATTCTAACCTAGATTAGATTAGAATACTATCTTAAGAAAAGATCATATTTAATTGGAAATGATATTCTTAAACTATGTGCAAGGAATTTTAATATAAGATAGGGATTTTCTCCATATTATATTGTTCATTCTTGAAATTCCTAACTGGAAAGAGTATACAGTCTTCAAGTGTCATAACAAAGAATTTCAACATGACAAACCTTGGACTACCAAATTATTGCCTTGGTAAAGAAGCTTGGCAGAAAGCTAATAACATCTACATTTCTTAGGCAAAAACACATGGGAAATTCAAATTATTAAGAGGTTCAGAATGGATGAATGCATGCTGTCACCTGCTAGATTCATGGACAAGACTAATACCATCCTGAATTTCCAACCATTAACTAAACCTCCTTGCTGCTTACAAATCAGATCCAAAAGAAGAGGCTGAATTCCAGAAGCGATAGTCTTAGTTATAATTTTATAAAGCATATTGGTTACACTAATAGGCCTGAAATATTTAAAATACATGGTACCAGCTTTCTTGGGAACTAAGACTATAAAGGTGTTATTAATTTTTCTAAGAATTTTACCTTTCAAAAAGAAATCATTCACAACATTCCACAGATTATCCTTACAAATCTCCCAGAACTGCTGGTAAAAGCAAGCTGGAAAACCATTTGGGCCAGGAGCTTTATCCCCATTGAGAGAGGAAACCACACCTTTCAATTCTTCCATGGAAACTGGGTTAGCAATTCTATTAAGGCAATCACTCAAAACAATATTGGAGAGGATAGAATCCAACATTTTGAGGGCAGCTTGATCATTCGTCTGAAAGTCATTATTAAGCAAAAGTTTATAGAAATTAACCGCAGCCAACTTGATCTCAGCAATATGGGAGTGCACCTCACCATTTTCAGTTACCACTTCTTTGATAGAATTTGAGCTACGATGCTTAAGGGTAGTCAAATGAAAGAATTTGGTGTTGTGATCACCTTCATTCAACCAAAGAGCTCTAGTCTTCTGCCTCCAGAAGATTTCTTCATAAGCATTGAGAGAGTGGAGCTCACTAAGCAAATCTTTCTCCCTCTAATAGTTATTGACATCCATACCTTGAGCTGAAATCCCTGATTCAAGAAGTGAAAGATCTTCTTTAATTTTCTTCTTCTTATCAAAGATATTCCCAAAAACTTCTTTGTTCCAAATATTGATATTTTTCTTAACATTTTTAAGCTTTTGAACCATGATAAACATGGCTGTTCCATTAACCTCAACGTTCCACCACTCCTTAATTCTTGTAATGAGATCTGGATGCTTTAACCACATTTTCTCAAATTTGAAAGGGGATGGACTACCTTTGATGGTAGAATCAATATTAAGCATCGGGGGATTGTGATCTGAGCCTATCTGGGGGAGAGCTGAAAGATAAAGTTCCTTATTGAGGAGCCAATCAGGAGAAGCTAACATTCTATCTAATCTGACCTGAATGAGGCTATCTCCCAATAGTCTATTGGTCCAAGTAAACGTGGTAACACGTAGCTCGATATCAACTAGATGGTTGAAGGAGATGAAATCTGCTAAATCTTCCATGCTTGAAGTGAAGTCCTGTCTTCCTCCTTTCTTCTCCAAAGGGGACAAAGGGGTATTAAAATCCCCAACAAACCGACCATTTAAAATTGACACAATTTTTTCAGAAATCATTCAATTCAAGCCAGAGTTTCCTCCTTCCTTCAGGAAAGTTAGGGGCATAGGTGTTAGAAAGAATCCACACAGTATTGTCTTCAATCTTAGTAAGGAGAATAGCAAGATGACTAGAAGATTCAAAGAAAATTTCCCCTTTGAAGACTTCCAGATACCAAAAAGTGGCAAGACCACCTGAAGCACCTAAAGAGCTGGAAAAATAACACAAGCTTTCAGCCAAAAGTTCTTCTTGATGTCCTTAACAATCTGAGCTGACATCTTTGTCTCCCGTAAAGCTAAAATACTGGGCCTGCTGCTTTTCCTAACATCTCTCAGAGTACGATGCTTATTGTTGTTGTTCAATCCTCTTATGTTCCAAGAGAATCTTCATCTAGATTTTTTAGTAATTTTCTTCCCCTTCTAATCAAGGGTAGACTGCTTCCCATCAGCAATGTCTCTCTCAATGTTTTTTATCGATGCATCTTTTGCAGGGATCCTACCTTTGCTTTTACTAGGTCCAACATCAGCATTCATCTTAGAATTCCTAGTCATAATGGATTTAAATTTAATACAGTCAGAAATAATCTTACCTTAAGAAGGGGCGGAAGGCTTCTTCTTGGGGGAACTCTCCCCCTTAAATTCCTGCTGTGATAGGGAACAGTTAAAAATTTCAAGGTCTTCTTGACTCTCTTTATGCCATTCACCTCTTCTAAAGAGTTGTTGGGCACATTAGACTGGTTCACTACATTATTAATTTTAGAGATAGGAATAGTAACCTTAGGATCTTTGTCCATGGCAGGAGTATCTTTGTTATCTTCTTTAGCTTCCATCTTCAAAGGATTCTCCTCCAATACGTCCTCTTGTTTCTCCTCCTGAACTATTTGAGAAATGTTGATTTTTTCTGGTTCATTGATTTCAATACCTTCTTTCTTACCTTCATTAGAGTATGCCAAATCTTCCTCATTATGCCCATAGATGGAAGCGGATTTGGATGGATCTGACTCTTTCTCCTTCCAGATTAAATGTGTTTTAGGATTAGCAACAGGGGCCACATTCTTTTAATATTGGCAAAGCCTTGTAGCATGCACTAATCTATGGTAAGAGTTGCACATCAACAAGGAATGTTCATATTCGATAGGCTGCCTCCAAGTACCCAGTTTAGATTGCAGTGAGATGATATCAGGGACGACTTTATCCACAGATGCATTGACACAGAACCGAGCATGTGTCAGCCTTGTTGCTCCGTCAAAGGCAATGGTCCCACCAGTAGATTTGGCAATCCCTCTCATGATATCTTCATCCCAAAACTCTAACGGGAGACCAGGTAGTCTGACCCAGATCGGCATCATATTGATGTTTTCTTTTTCCAGAGTCAAAAGCAGGTTTCCATTTTTTGAGAAATAGTCCCATATTCCCCAAACCCAGGGACCATCAACTAGCGCATGGGTGCAATCCTCCATGAAGTTAAACTTAAACAGAAAGAAACCTCTGGACATAGCAGAAATTTCCAGATTCCCCTTAGGTTTCCATTTACGCCTTGCCCATTTTCAGACAACATCAATGTTGGGTCTGCAACCCAAAAACTTCCCTATGAGCGTAATTTGCTGCCTTTCAATTGATCTGTTAAGAAGGGCATCTGGGATTCCCAGCAAGGATCCTTGTGGGACAAGGTTAAAGACAGCACTGTGAAGCAAGGCACCATTCGGCTCCAAAACCAATTTTTTTTTACTATATTTGCCCAGGGTGCCTTGGGAGATTCCCTATGGGCAAAGATGTCAGGAGGAGGACCTATGATGTCTCCATCACTAGGCACTGTGTCCCCACCATCTCCGTCCCCTGCTTCCCACCCAATGCAATGGTTTGAATTTTGAAACCCATTCTGCAGGCTCCCTACAGCGCTACTCCAGCTCCCATATTTTGTTTTTCGCTAAATGTGACATTCATTTGAGTGTTACTTAAAATATTTTTCTTCTCACTTGAAGAAGTCAATATTATTTGATTGGTTGAGAACTTGAAATTATTGAATTCAATAAATGCTTTATATTCTTGTAGGAATAATAGTTTCATTACATTCTCCGCAAATTTGTCATCAATTGGTGATAATAACTCCAATTTATTTACACCAATGTGTTGGGCTCTAAAAATCTTTCTTGGAAAAAAAAGCACTCCACACTATAATCAAAATACTACAATTTTTCAATTAACTTCTTCAAACCCAAAAAAAAACCTTTTAAGAATCAAATTGAAGTTTGAATATAGCTCAATACATTATATTCCACCGACTCCTCTCCTAAAACACATATCAACACAAGTACATCAGCATATATATTGCTGATACATATATACTAATCACTTGCTTAAATACTATATAAATATTTCCCCACTGCTATTTTCGCATCCACTTGTTTTGGTTTTGGGAGAGTGGGTATTCTTCAGGGTCTCCTAGGAATGAACAATCTCGCAGTGGACTTTCGGGGAATAAAGTGACACAGATTTTGAGCTTTAAATTTTTCCATCAGTTTCCAGCTCAAAGGAGGCAAAACTCAAAGAATATAAGTAAATCCTTTACCATATCCTTTCAAAAGCAAGCAGATCCAATTTTCACCATTTCTTAACTCCCCATGTGATATGTATTTAGAAATGATCCCTATAACATACCCATTTGTGCTTTCCTAGAAATTAATTTTCTTTTTCTTTTTCAGTTGAAATGTTGCACCGTCAATTCTTCACATCTATAGCATTTTTAAAACATTAACAGCTATTATTTATGTTTGTGCTTTTCTAATACTGTTAGTGGTTGAAATATACTAATATTGCATTATATCCAATCTGCAGCAGAGGATACATATCAACCTGCCTTCTTCCTTTAATGAGTCCTCCATCCCGATGCTTGAGATTGCATATTGAACTTCCATCGTCAAGCCAAGCCCAAAATAAGCATTGTTTATGTCTCTTTTTATTCTAACATATGATAGATATTTTGAAACTGTACACGTCTTTTCATTTCCTTCCCAGGTAAAAAAGTATCGACTACTCTCAGCAAAACCAAATATCCTTCAGTCTCATTCAATAATCAACAAATTGTAGCCTATACCAATCCAAGCAAAGAGAAAAGGAAGGAAACATATTATTCAGGCACGTGTATTCAATCCGGGAAAGGAAAATATGAACCTAAGACTTTAGATTCACTCTTTCTCGAGGTAAACAAATTACATATTTTTCCTTTCAGCTTCCCTTTCACATCAAAACCACAATGACACTATACACAATCTCAAATAAAATCTTGTTTCTATCTTACAATATATAAAACCCTGTCACCTTAATTTTCATCCTTAATAATGCCATCTTTTTCAATATTTGTTCTTGCAACTTCCCTTTCCATGTTAATCCCAACATAGAAGTACACGCAATCTCAATCATGCCTATGTAAACAATCTTAAATAATATTTCTACCAATTAACAATGTCTTTACCACATAGCAAGATATTTAAATAGTAATTTTTAAAATTTTCATCTTTACATAAGCCCAACCAAATAAGTTACAATTTAGAATATGTCTCCCTTTATCAGGGCGTTCCCACTAAAAGTTATAAGTAAATGCATTATTTATCATTCATATAACATGAAAATGTTCAAGCTAGCCCAATTCTAACAACATATGAGTAAACAACCAGTTTATTTACTGCCATACTTCAACAAAACAGAAAAGGTTCCAGGACAATCCTATCTTATTTGAATCATCATTAACACAAAACCAAAAAAAAAAACTGTAAGTATGCAGCCCACCATTGACCATGCAAGAAAATGAAATTTGCATTTAAAAGCATCAACTGAAATCATATCTACTTATTCCAAATCCTATACTGCACCAAAGTAATAATCTCAGAGTATAATGCGTCTTTCAATTGAGCAAAGTGGCTTAAGCATAAATAACAAGGCACCGAAGCCTGGCAAGAGTACCACTACCAGAAGCTCTACAGAGATGATGGCTTCATGTTTTTTGTTTGAGCCAGATACCTCCATGCATATAGTTCTGGATGGGAACACAATTATAGCAGCGCAGCATGTGCAATTTTTCCGCAAAAATTATACCACGGGTTCACAGCTACCATAAATGCAGTTAAAAAAACAAAGGGTTTTGTGACGGGGTGAACTCTACACTAAACTAGATTGTTCGTTGAAAATACATACTGAAATAGAATTACACTGGGCCTGTATTCAATCCTACAGAGGGCTTAGTCCTGCCACAGAATGGACTGCAATGCACACTTTGACGAGCATCAACAATAAACATTTGCGACACAAATGTCACCCAACCAGCCGCATGCAAACTAAGCAAAAAAACCTTGTGTTTGCATTTAAAAATTGAACATTTCTGAGGTACAACAATTCTCAATCTCACTAACCAATAATTATTTATCACAGTACAGAAAGAGAGAGAAAACGTCGTACCTCCTCGGTGATAAACCCACCAATGCTGGTAATATGAAGGCTGGGCTTAGCGGCATTTCCTGTGGTTTCTTTATCCTCCGCTGCACCGTTGGCTTCGGTAATATTGTTTCTATTGCCGTTAACAGTGACAGAGACATCTGGGGCGGGAGCAACTGTTTCAGGGAGCTCTGCAGCCACGGCAACAGGAACCTCGACTTCCTCCTTTCTCAACTCAACTGAGGTTTCTGAATTTTCTTCTTCCTCTTCCTCTTCCTCTCCCTCTCCCTCTCCTGTCTTTGTTATGGGGATTTGTTCTTCATCCTTAACAGAGCACGCTACGGCCGATTCAAAAGGGTTCCTGGAATCCCCCATACCGAATGGAGTTGGTGGTCCAGAAGACAGATCTAGGATACCTGTCATTTTTAAAGAACCGAATGATATTGTAATTACGCCCAAGGCGTTCTCCCTATGGGAAAGGCCTTGCAAATGGGCGTTTTCCTGTGGGAAAGGCCTTGCGAATGTTTATGCGAGTGTGTTAAATTTGACGCTCTTTCTATGGGAAAGGTACTTACGGACGTTTCTTCGACTATATTAAATTTGATGATTTGACGGCGGTTTGAATGTTTGTGTTTTTTTTTGCCTATTTTAGTTTTTCCTGCTATTTTTAATAATTTTGTTTTTAATAATTAACAATTTTAGGTTTTCTCTCTTATTTTTAATAATTTTGTTTTTGATAATTTTATTTTTAATTGAGTCCTTCTCTAGAAGGAGGCCCTTCATGCGGACGTTTTTTGCGATTGTGTTAAATTTGACGGTTTGTGATTTATGTCGAACATTTGTGTTTTTACGCCTATTTTAGCTTTTCTCTACTATTTTTAATAATTTTGTTTTTAATTGAGTCCTTCTCTAGAGACGGATGTGGTAATTGATTATTTTGTTTTTGTATCGCACTGTAGCAGGGTGATCAATCTTATTAGCTATGCATGTATGTACAATGTTTTGTAATCTGATAAGTAAATTAAATCGTCAGTCTTTGAGATGATAATTGTGTGCCATGCGGTAACTGTTTTGACATGGCTCTATCCAACTCCTTTAATACAAATATGGGTATAGTTGGTTGGTTTCTTTTCTTTGGAGACAATTGTAACCCAAACTGGGCTTTTGTTAATATTTGGCCACACAACCACACAGACTTTTTAACTCTGTGGGTTTTCTGTGTGCTACTAGACATACAATACTAAATAGTTGTATGAAATTCAATTTTGATAGATAAAATCTAACGCAACCTGGCCAATGGAACAAAATAGAACTTTGAGAAGTCATCCAGAGCCCATGAAGCAATACAAGTATTTCAGATTTTTGCAATACGTGTTTTAATTCTCACAATTTTTCATCAAATTTCAGAAGAAGATTCTCGACATTGTTTCTATTTCTGCACTCAAGTATGGTCTTCAATGATTTCTCTACTTGGTCTTTGTTGTATAAAATTGCTTTTTGTCAAGACAATCAGATCTATCTAAATAGATAACACAAATAACTTTTTCAATTATCTAAACCTTTGCATATTATAAGTAGGATAGGTTTTAACTCACACCCTGTCATAGATGTCTCTTCAAGATCCCTTTTGGGTATTACAAAGGATTCAACTGAAGACACGGGACTAGATATCAAAACTGTGGAATCCATAGATTCACTTATTGTTGCTTCTTCGTTGTCTATAGTATTTTCTTGTGTCTTAGTAGTATCATAGTCTGCAACGATATTTCCATTTCTTGGTACTGTGGCAACCAAACATTCATCTTGGACATTGTTGGAAACACAATTGCCCAAAACCGTCTTTTCAGTATTTGTGTCAAGAGCATAATTTTCACTGGCATGTAAAGTGGTACCCAGAGGTTTATCTTCAACATCTGCCTTGTATTGATCAGTAACCATATCGTCATTAACTTCAGGCCTTGAGTGTTCCCGAGTCATCATTACAATTATTATTAATTAATAGTTTATAATTGTTGCAAATATTGAGAGAGTATTGTGAACAGACTCTTGATCTATTATTTTGCACACAAAGATGAATTTGATGACTGCTATATTGCTTAAGGGTGTAAAAATCCAATTCCATATCCCTGATGCAGACTAAAGCTCTAAATGCATTTCAATAGAATTGCCAGATAAGTGGATTTTTTTCCCAACATCTTAAGATTTGAGGGGAAGAGCAAAGTGTCTTAAGTGATGTGAGAACCCAATTATATCATCCTCTCATTTACATTTCGATTTCTGATTTCAAGCTTTTTACATCTTGTGGACTCCCTCGCTTGCAAATCTACGCATTTCACCTACTTTTTCATTCGAGAGATACTCAAATATGGCGCACGTACCAACACTTGGAGCAAGAAGAAAGGAGGAAACAAGACTACTATCACTCAACCCATCGTAAATACTACCCTCTGCTTTGATAACACCTCCACTACTACTATACTCAACACTTATTGTATCCAAAGCGGCACTGCCGTTCAAGGGGTATCAAATGTAATCATGTTTATTGAAACTAAAAATGCCCACTAAAGGCTACCATTCATGATATAAATACTGCAAATGTATACATGTCTCATTATGTGCACATAGATCTTCATGTATTTGATGTTGTGAAATATGATTTGCAACTTTAAATGTATGAATCTGTAATAGAATTAAATGTACACATACACCATTTCAATGTAATGTTTCATCTATATTCCTACACTACCACTATCAATCACACACATTATCAACTGTACAATAAATATTTTTCAACAAAACACCAACCAAACAACCGATGCACAACTAACATAATAAACCCGAATTAAATACATACAACATCAACTATAAAATAAATTAACTATCGAAAATGGTATCAAATGTATTCATGTACAAATTTTTAACAAGTTTGAAATGTAGAAACAACCTTAAAATTAAGTAATAACTATATCAATCAATCACACCCCTTATCAACATCAACTACAAAAGTAATAACTATAACTCTAAATCAAATAACATATATCATTTGGCGTTCACATTGCATGGAAAACATCACGATTGCTAGTTGTAAAGAGAGAAGAAGGCGATGAGATTATTGATTGCAATTGAGTTTATAATCGAATATAAAGAAAATGAGATGTTCCATGTTTGATGGGTTAGGGTTGGATGTTATGCGAATTTTTTTCTTTATGTACTTATCAAAGACCATTCTTACTCTTATGTAGGTATTCCTTGCTCCATTTTACTAATTTGGGATCACCACTATACTTTTTCACATCGGTTATAGGAGCATTCTAAGAAGTTTAAGCGTTTAGAAAATTGTTGTTTTGAAAGATCTTGCTATTATTTTTAGTGTTTTGTTATTATTTTCACCTTAAATAAACTAGTAATATTATCCATAGGTGTTTGTGAAAAGCTGACGCATTTTCTCATCAGCATGTTTATCATGAATGATATAAATTCTCCTACAAAGGTATTTTTGTTTGTCTATAATCAAGTACACGACCAATAACCAAAAACTTATACATCGATATCCTTCCACAAAGGGGATGGAACCATGATTATTTTTTTGCATACATTGAGATGTAAGTTTCTGTAACATTAGTTACTTGGCAAAAATATATAATAAAGTTTTAACCATCTTAGATGTCATTACCACATGAAAATGTATAAGACTGGAAAGACGTGCATAGATTGTTACAAAAATGTTACACATCAATATTTTTTCTAGAAATGCCTAATCAAATCCATAATGCCCATTTAGTCCTCATCATCCAGAAGAGGATGTTGCAGTACACAAATGTTGGTAGGAGCCATTATAGATGATCTCTTATATACACCTTTGGTTTCTTTGAATCCCACATATACACAACTTCATAATTTCACATAATATATTCTAAGAAATAATTGTTGACCCTAGTTTGTGTTCTTCACCAAAGAAAATATATTATTCATGAGATAATTTTCAAAAGAACATTTATATGATTTAGGATAGACTATCCACAAACAATTTTAATCACCATCCTTAAATTTGGTTGCTCAAAAGTTAAAATCAAACAAAACATAAAGACACTCATAACAAAGGCCATAAACATTTTCCAAGTGCATTAACCACGTGATCAACCTTCCATCGTGAAAATTTAAAAATAATAATTATTATTATTATATAGTACATTGAAATGGTTCACATATTAATGGGATTATCATGTAAGAATTTAGGGTTTTTATTTTAACCCATACACTGGAAAACCGGGAATTTGTCATCACTATAATCCAAAAGAACATGAACATGTAAAATATTTGGGAAGTTCATTTTTCACAACACTTTATTTAGAAAAATACATTGAAAATAGCTTGTTGACAAAACAGATGCAAAGACTCATCTTAGAGCTCTTCTTTCAATTCAAGAGGAGCTTTGTCGTCTACCATCTTCCTTCAATACAACAAATTGATCAAGGGTTAGAAAAAACATTCTATACACATGACTAAAAATTGTTGAGATCTATTTTAAAAACCTAGCTTATTTATATTCTTGAGTTCCACCTCCTTTGAGCTAGAAACTAATGGTAAAAATTTAAAGCTAGAAATCTATGTCACTTTATTCCCCAAAATTCCACTACGAATTCATTTGTTCTATGAAACCACTGAAGAATACTCACTCACCCAAAACCAAAATAAGTGGATGTGAAAATAACAATGGGAAACATGTATTTAGTATTTAATCAAGTGATTAGTATATAAGTATTAGCGATATATATATATATATATCGATGTACTTATGTTGATATGTGCTTTAGGAAAGGAGTCAGTGGAATATAATGTATTGAGTTATATTCAAACTTCAATTTGATGTTCATTTGATTCTTTAAAAAATGTATTTTTTATTTGAAGAATTTAATTGAAAATTTGTAATATTTTGGTTATAGTGTGGAGTGTGTAGTGTTTTTTTCCAAGAAATATTTGTTATCCAATTTTGCACCCCTACAAATTGGCTAACTTGAAAAATCTAGACTTGGGCAATTTGATGAGACCTTGATGAAGAAATTGGAGAAAACATGTAAAATTCATTTTTGGGGTACTTTTATTTGTTCCAAGGCACTTTTCTCCCCTTTGCATAACTCGTTAGTTCCATACTTAGCCAAAAAACCAAGAAAAATGGAAAAAATGGCCTTCTGTAGTGTATTGCGGGTTTTTAAGCATGGGTGGAATAGTTCCTAAGTTCCTTCGGTTCCTTGATTTCCCGATTTGGCCGCAAAACAAAAAAATTTGGCTAAGTTCAATGTATTACAAAAATGTGGGTGACAAAAGGAACTGTGGAACTAGTTGTCCCAAGTCCTTGGTTCTCCACACAAGCCCTCTATCTGCATGATACAAAGAGAAGAAAAGGGGAGATAATGTTGTGGGGATAAAGTAGAGTAAATGGAACAAATGGAACATTTCCTCATTTCTCTAAGTTCTTCGCATTTCGGTTTTCTCCTCAAAGAAAGAGTTTTGGATGAAAAGGTAGTGTGTTGCGGGTTTCATAGGGTGCGGAGGGACCAAATGCACATAGAATAGATCCTCAAAAACTTTGGTTCCCCACGCAAGTGAACGGTCCCAAGCGAGCAAAGGAGAGATGAGTTGGTTTCTTGCGAAAATGTGGGTGAAGGAGGAGAACAAGCGGAACAAGTTCCCCATAACACTTGATGGAGTGAAGATTGAAGGAGTTCAAGAGTGATGCGGGGGAGAGTTGAATGCGGGAGAACCATGGATTGCGGGCCAAAAGGATTTCAATGGAACTATTCCACAATTCTACTGAAACCTTGAATCTCCGCCCCAAACACACACCACTACCCTTGCAGGAAAAGCAGGGGAAAAGGGAACAACCAAAACACTTCCTCACTTCTCTCGATTCCCCGCATACTTGATCCATCAACACCACAAAGGAGAAAAGGTAAAAATGAGTTAATTATGCAGTGTGATGAAGCACTTGGAACCTCGTGTTCCTCCTTGACCCCCTGAAAGTTAGATGGCCATATCTTTCACCCAAGTGCTCCAAATTTGAAAAATTATACCGTTGGAAAGATCTCTTCATTCTCTACATCATGAAAACTAAAAATATTGAGGTGGGTGAGGGTAGGTGGGAGAAAAGGAGGAAAACATCCCAACATTAATGAACAACAATTCCAAATAGCCGAATAATAAAATTTTATGAGGTATGGTGCCCATTTCTTCTCCCAAAACAAAGTATCATGGAGGAGTGGCCTTGACAGGGTGACCATGCCCCTTTTTAGAATTTTAATGCATCATGTTGGTGGTTGGAAGGGAAAATATGAGTTTCTCTCTTATCTCTCTATCTCTCATCTTCTATATATTGTAAAAATCTCTCATTTTCGAGGGGGTGTTCTAAAATGTAAAGAAACTCTGCCAAAATTGTTTCTGAGTAGATGTGCATTATAAAGCTTCATTTGGGCTTGGTAAGTGTTCTTGTGCCTTCTTCTTCACATGTAATGGTATGTGCATATTTTGAAAGTAATAAAATCTTTTTTTGGTGTTTCTTTCAACCCTAACTTATATTTTGTTGTATTTTATTGCCTCTCCATTCTTGTTGTTGTATTTTGTGCATGTATTTTTCACTTACAGGTTCATTTGGTTATGTTTCATGGAGAATAGATGGTAAATGAAGATTTGGGTCTATTTCACCTTTATCTGGCCTCTCCCTTCTCCATTTTCCCTCATTAGAGTATCTCCACCCCTCTTCTTGGTGCTATCACCTCTCTTTAGTTTAGGATTTTCTGTTTTCATGCATCTTCCCTCACCCTGGTCCCTTGAAATCATAGAGTAGGATTATATAGTTGCATTTCCTTTCTTAGGAGTAGTTTAGCATTAGGATTAGGTAGAGGAACCAACCTTCTCTAGAGGTTTATCTCAAGTAGCAAGTCCCATAACTTGAGAGACAATCCCATGTTACCCAAAAAAATTGATTTCTCAACCATAGATTCATGCAAATTAGAGTGTTGTTTTTTGGTGATAACAAGATTTTCTTTTGTTTATTCTCAAACTGCACGTAGATTTTGTTTTCTTCTTCCACCAAATGTACACGCTCTAAAGAATGAGAAAGAATAAATAATAAGAATAGTTTCCTAACTGGGACTTAGCCAGTAATTGATATAAGAATGTAGGGGCTCAATGCAATTATGGTAATTTATAATCATACCCTTCAAGAAGGAGGGTTTTCTATGCGAGAGAAAAGTCTATTGTTTTCTTTAGCATATATTTATATCTTCAATTACCTTGCCTCTCAGGATTTATATTATTTATGTTTCATTATTGAATACCTTTCAAGGCATATCTACATGAAGAACTTGTTTATATCAACGTTTTATAACATAGTTGATTAATGCCTTTGGCCAAAAGTGCAACAAAAATTAAAATAATGCCTACATTGTTATATTGGCAACACCAACATTTCCATAAACTTCAAAAGTTAACTCGCCTCTTTAGGTTGTACTAAACCTTTGATTCAATCATACTCATCATCTCCATAATGGATTCACATTATAATCATCATTGGGATCATTGTGTTCCTTTCCCCCCTCAACTTTATATGCACGAGGAACCACAATATTCTCCCATGTCCACAATAATTTATCTAATTATTTGGCCATTAATTTTTTGCATTTTATACAAAATGATAATTATGCTTTTGTCTATAAAATATTTTCCTTTTATAAGGACTTTATTTCCCATTATCGGATTCCCATCTTTAAACAAAAGTGTTTTGGTTATAGGTCAAGCTTCTTTCATAACATAATACTAATGACTAAAAATAGTTCATGAAAGGTAGGAACTCGTTGCTACGTGGCTTTACTTATTATAATTCAACATAGCTTTTTCCGCTTAAAAGGTATAGTTGTTTTGATATGTCACAAATCTAGAACATGTTTATAGTAGTAATAAACACTAATGGTAAATGTAAGTCACTTATCAACTCTATCATTACTAAATATGATGTCATGTGTTAATTTATAAATTTTTATTTAGATTGAAACCAAAAATTATACTTGAACAAGATTAAAAATGGTAAAATTAGTCACTTGTTAACATGATTGTTACTAAATATGGTGTCATGTGTTATTTTCTAAATTTTTATTTTGATTTAAAATAATGTATTTGAATAAGACCAAAAAGTGGTCAAACTAGTCACTTATCAACTTTATTATTTTTATCGGTAAATGATTTTGATCGGAGCTATGAACAAGATATATTAATCATTAAAATATTCAATGTGATATCAATATTACCATAAGGGTAAAAATCAAACAAAACAACCTAGTTTCATAAAATCTTAACTATATAGTTTCCCAAAACCTAGGCAGACCAAGAAGACAAGTCTTTTGCAGTAGAAAATTGTCAATAAAAATATTTCTTTTGTAACCCAACTACAAAACCTAATTTAGTGCACATAAATTCAACCAACCTTAGTAGTAGAGACCCTAAAAATCATTGTAGCTATACTCAAAAACATTTTTAGCCAAATACCACCCTTAACCCACACTTCCATAATGGAAAACCAAACCACTTCCATATTAAAGATGAGCTTCCGCTGTTAGTAGACTAGCAATGATAAACACACAAAACCACCACATAGAAGCATTCATAATCACCAAAAAAATGCTCCACATATTTTATTATGGGATCTTAGTACTATTTTCCTGAATAAATCCCTTTTGAGGATTACTTTCTACTTTTTACCAAATTTTGTCCCTTGGATTCAACTAAAGAAGATGGGGTGATATTTAAGGGTGGATCCTCAAAAACAAGATCAAGTACAAAAGGAGGCCTAACATCTATATCATTGAGGATTTTGATGACCCAAACCCAATCTTAGAACCGACTCAAGGGTAGAGGAAGGAAATTTAAATAGCTTTTATTTGGAAATACTATAGAACTCTAAGAAGAGGAGTGTAGGCACAAAATCTATGCATAGGTCCTAAAATCATGCTAGCATTTACATGATTCCTAAGAAATAAAATGAGTAATTGACAACTCCCTTTAGCCTTTTACTTTATCTTCTACACTTTTATTAGCTTTATACATCTTGCACTCTTACCGGCATTTGAATGTTTTATCTTTATATGGCCTCAGACCCTAGTGCCCAGTTGGGACACTAGCATGTGTTCGCACCTACCCTCTCGAGCGCTCTTGTCCTTGTTTACCTTTTTCTTATCTTTTTGGACCCATTTCACTTCTTAATTACCTTTTACTCCTTTGGGTCGGCCTTTTGTTTTTAATTACAAAATTCAAACAAGGGAATCATATAAATACATAGTTATGTTTTTAAAATAAGGGACCAAACACTAAGAATTACAAACTATCACCTAAGTTTGTATCAAAGGCATAAAAGTACTCTAAAGCATCCATCTAACATGCTCATTCAAGGGACAAGGGTTGCATACACAACATAGGAGGGGGATTTTTTCTATTCCATCCCACACATTTTATACATCTACTACAATCTAGATGTAGCCTGTTATCATTGGTGTAATTTAGCACAAGGGCATCCTACGACATCATTACACACACATTCACACAAAACTTCATGGATTCTGAGATGTAGTGCAATGCTCAGTCGTAAGTTCACTCTTCAGGTGACCGTTAGGGTCATTCGAATCCCCATGTTGCATTTTCCTTTTTAGTTTAATGTGGGTTGTGGGTATGTGCGAGTGAACTTTATTTCTTGCGGAGTTATGGTACATTCACAAATTAGATAGTGAATCCATAATGACAAATAAGAAAGGATAAGAACATCACCCGACCCTAAAAGAACCAAGTCCGCAACATCTACCTAGACACCATTTCCCATAGCAAACACTAACTCCAAATGCTCTTGTCCTATGCATTTTCAAAATCTAGAACCTCCAATGAGAATTGACAACACTCTACCCGACTGTTTTACTAACTCACTTTTCTAGATCACTACAAATTTCTTAGAAATCATCTAAGTCTCTTTATCTCCCTCTCTTGCTTAGGGTTTCACATTTATATGCTTGTTTGCTTATGTCTTCATTGTATATTATCATTTTTACATCATTCATTACAATAGTTACTCTGCAATTAGATTTAATTCTATTTATATTAAATCATTTAGTGAACCCCATCGCTTGAACCCCACCTTGCTTCTAGGATCTCTTTTGATTATTCTCCCATGGATGAGACTTATGAACCCTTTACCGATGATGACCTCCAGGACCATATTGTTGAACATCCTCAAGATTTAGATCTCTTATTGTTCGCTTCTCGTGAGGAAGCCACTAACCTAGTTGAGCTCAATGTGTTATTCTCTAATAATACTTCTCTTCCTATTGTGACACATCCTCCTAATTCTACCCTCCCACCCACCTCCATTGTTTATGTTTCTATGCCTACTCTTACCAATCATTTCACCCATCCTATTACTTTATACATGTCAAGTCTCCTCTTAGGCACCCTCGAGACCTAGTTTTTTTATATCAGGATCTACAAATTCAAATTAGTCAATGCAACAAACTACTTCACTTTCCTCGTTATATCTTCATTCCTCACTTCTCCTTCACAACCCTTTTGAACCCGTTATATCCTCTCATCCACTATTACCTAACTATTTTACACCCATAATTCCTACGTTTAATGGCTATGATGACCCTCAGGAGCATCTTTGATCTTTTCATGTGGCATGTCTTGACTATGTATATGACTTTACATTACTAGCTAAGTTATTTCCTAGAAGCTTGTAAGATTATGCTATGTGTTGGTTTTATGATCTACATGTTCACTCGGTAACTTCTTTTACACACTTAGGTGATGCTTTCCTTGCACACTTTTCTATCAATATGGGTATTAATATCTCTTACATGCTCAACTTAAACAAGGATCTAATGAGCGTCTAATAGAATATGTTTTTCGTTATAAGAACAACCTTGCTAATATGACTAATGTACTATAGCTGACTCTAAATTGCAAGTCTCTTTATTCAAAGTCTCCTACCTCCACTATAAGAGAGTTTCATCTTTGAGACCTCTCCCTCCTTTGATCAACTATGACATACACTTAAATTACATGAAGGCAAACTCTATTCTATGGGAAAAATAAAATATTATGATACTTCTTCGTCTTCATCTTCCAATCAGTTTCAAGAAAATTCTACTTTTAAACCATCTCACTAAGCCCACATAAGCTGATGCAATGGTTAACATTGTTTCTACACCTAAAAATTTTCAATTGTAACCCTTGCGATGTACTTTTACTAAGTTACCTTAGCACCTCAGCTTCTCTTACCACATCTTATTGAAAGAAATCTTATTACTCTCCCTCCACTGCTTAATCTTGATCCTTCTCACCCCGTGGCCGCAACTATGATGAAAATACATGTTGTGACTACCACCAATGCATTGGGCATTCTACTAGTCACTTATTTAAACTTAAACATCTTATTCAGGATCTTATTGATAACAATGCACTCAAGATCCCTTAGCCATCTGCTACCAAACCAGCCAATGGTGAATTTTTGTTATTACTTCTATCAGTCAATTGGTGTCATTCTACTGTGTTTTGAGATCAGATGACATGATTTAGAAGTCTCTAGTGTGTTGAAGACCCTTTGTCATTAATGTCAAAGGGGGAAGGATCAAATTAAGAAGTGTTTTCCATCAATGACAAAGGGGCTTGATTGTTGGCATTGTGTTGTCATTGATGTCAAAGTGTGATGATGAAGGTGTTGAGTAGAGTGGTGTGTCATAGGCCATTAATGAAAAAGGTGAAAAAGGTGATTGACATGTAGTGCTTGTGAGCAATGAAATTTACCATATAAATGAAAGATAAAAGAAATAAACAACAATACCTTCTCTGTAACTCTCTTGCAAACCTCAAGAAGATCATGGAAGCTCTTAGAATTATATGATATTGAAGATTTTGATTTGTGGATGCTCTTGATATTACTCTCAAAAGTGGATTTGAAAATGTTATGAGCTTGGATGCATAAGGAATGCAAATGTCAAATTCACAGAAGTTGGATGCAATTTTCTCAAAGATTCCATGGATGAGTTTCCAAAGGAATGACCAACATTTTATAGTTGAGGGTAAGACCATGAAAGGTGGATCAAATTTTTACTAAACTACAAGTTAATAATTGTAATTACCTGAAATAATAAGTAGACTTGGTATGTGGATTGCATATTTACAGGGGTAATAGACATTTGGAATAATAGAAGTTATACCTGGGAAGGTGGTTGTACGTACAACTCAATTGCCCCCTTATTTTAGGAATCTAGAAGTGGAGTTGAATGGAATGAGGAAGCAAAATCCAAGTGGAGTTAACTAGGCTAGTGAAGTGGCACTTAACTAGGAAATTAGACGTATTTTCGTAATTAGGTAACTAATTTAATTAATTACAATGCAAGATAACTAATTAATCATTTATTTAATAAATGACAATTAATCTAGCTAAAGTATGGTTAGAGACTAATTTAATTAATCCCAACAAGATGTAATGTGCATGATTAATAAATTTAATCAATCAATCATAAAGGGATGAATAACATGATGTACTAGGATAATACTGGGAACAAGTATGTAATTTTGGGGTGTTTACATTTTCCCTCTTTAAAGTTTTATTATGAAGTAATAGAATTTTAAAGATAATAGACATATACATATTAGTGAATGGATGACAAGGAAAACAATGTAGATGTTTGGATTTACCCGGTGAAGCATTTAGATGCCCCAATGAGTAGGATGGTAAGGGAATGCCCCTCAAGTGGGTGGGTGATGCAACAAAGTGGTGGATGGTTGCTTGATATGAAGAAAACAAGGGATTTGAACAAGGATGGGAGGACTTGTGCTCATAGCACGAGCTTCGTTAAGAGAGTATGAATATACGAGAAACCTTTATTATGTTGTTGCACAATAAAGTTGTCACCATGAGTATGAAAGAATCAAGATGGTTAACCTAGATGCACGTAAACAAACACACAAAGATAAAAAAAAAAGATAAAAAGGAAAATAGACCTAATATACATAGTAGGTGCAGACATCATGATTATAAATGAACCAAGATGTTATCACACTACTTGTAATTGGTCCAAAAAGTAAACATCAACAATGCAACACAACGTTGAAAAAGAAGATAATCAACTATGCCCCTAATGCATGCCACAATGATGATTAAGTGGATGCAAATGCCCCTAGAAGCATTAAACTTGTGAAAGGCGTGGGAATAGTGTTAGATTGGAAGAGCGAAGTGATGCTTAGATACTCAAAAAGATACTCTTGTTGGATCCGTTTTGTAAATGATCTGAGAGAAATTACCTCAGGTGAATTTGTATCACGAAGAAAAAATAATTGTGTATGTGATGGTCGTAAAATTGGAACAATCACAAGGTAGTAGATAAAGGTATGACTTTATCAAGATTGTGTTGAAATGTTGAAATATCCACTTCATGGGTTTTCCAATTGTAGGATTTCGATGATAAGTGAATGTTTGTTGAATTTTATGAGTTTATTTTATTTTATTTTTTTTGAATATATGATTTTTTTATGGTTTTACAAATTTTTGAGAAAAAATTGATGCAAAGAAAAGGAGTGGTGTGTTTTTTACACCTGATTTAATATGGATAAATGACACCATTGAAAGCATAAAATAAAGATGTCAAACAAACCCAATATGAACAGGAAGGAACTACACCAAAGTTATATGTGAACTAAGATGCAGAGAAGTTTCTTGCAATTGGTCTACAACAAAGGTAAACAAAATACAACAAAATAACAAACAATGTAAAAAGAAAAAAAACAATCATCACAATGTTGAAAACCACAACATTATAACACAATTTGCAATAATGACATTTGAAGACACCCCTAATGTGTTCCACATTGAAGAATGAGACATATTTGAATTCCCTTGAATGATAGTTTAGAAACATGAAGAGGATGGATTGGGCCAAAGAGTGAGTGATGCTTAGATACTCCAAAAGATACTCTTGTTATATTCCATTGAAGTTGGATCTGTATTGGATTAAACTATGAAATCTAAGTGTGCCCCAAGAAAATTTATATTATGAAAGGGTAAATTGATTTCCTTGAGCATAGATATACACCACGGGAAAGAAAAATGATTAGCGAAAGATGATATTGTCTATTACCCTTGTAAATGTAGACACCCCAACATTACATACTTGTTCCTAATATTATCCTACTACATCATGTTATTCATCCCTTTATGATTGATTGATTAAAAATTGATTAATCATGCACATTACATCTTGTTGGGATTAATTAAATTAATCTACTAACAAATGCTTACTAGCTTAAGTGTCATTTATTAAACACATGTAATATTAATTATCTTGCGCATTGTAATTAGTTAAATTAGTCACCTAGTTAGGATAATACATCTATTTTCCTAGTCAAATGCCACTTCATTATCCTAGTTAACTCCGTGATTTATAATGTTTGCACATTGGACTCCACTTCATCATCATTAGTCAAATCCACTTGAACTCCACTTCTAGATTCTTAGAAATGAGGGGGTGATTGAGTTGTATGTATAACCACCTTCTCATGTCTAATTTATTCTATTCCAAATGTCTATTACCCATATAAATATGAAATCCACAGACCAAGTCTACTTACTATTTGAGATGATTACAATTATTAACTTGGAGCTTAGTGAAATTCGATCCACTTTTCACAACCTTACCCTCAACTATAAAATTCCAACCATTCCTTTGTAAATTCATCCTTGGTAGCTTTGAGAAAAATTACATCAACTTCGCAATTTGACATTTGCATTCCTTATGCATCTAAGCTCGTAGCATTTGCAAATTCACTTTTGAGAGTAATATCAAGAGCACCCATAATCAATCACATCTTAATATTTCACAAGCCCAAGTGCTTCACAAATATTCTCAAGGTTTGTAAGAGAATTACAGAGAAGGTATATTGATGCTTGTTTTATTTATATTTCATTAATTTTGTCAATTTTCATTTCTAACAGTGTCAAAGGTGCGTATGTAGGAGGATGATCACATTAACATGAGATTAAGAAAGTATGAAGCAAGAAAGGCATGAAGGTTAGTGCTGCAAACAAAGTTGAGGTGTAAACCATAAAGGAGGCTAGTATGTCATAGTGGATCATGTTGGAAGCTCATTGGAATGAGAGGGGAGGTGAATAAGTCATACAAAAATTTATTTCATTCACCATTCATCATTTATTATCATTTATTCATCCATTCAATCAACAGTGAACCATATGTGTGATTATTTAAACATAGAAACAACCATTCACAAGAGCAAGAACAAGAGAGTACACAAAAACACCGAATATAAGTGAGAAACCCTCATGGGGAAGAAAACCCACTAAATTTTTTCTTATATTACATAAATAAAAGATATTTAGTGAAGCACCAACTTCACAAGGAGCACTAACCCCTAGTTTAGTAGAGCACCAACCCTACAAGGAGCACCAGGAGCACCAGCCCCTAATTTAGTGAAGAAACCTCTAAAATGAGGATACAACCCCCCAAGATGACTAAGAACCAACTCAGCCACCTAAAGATGATTGATCTCTAACTTTTTTCTACCATAACTAATGGAGATCTCTAATTCAGCTCACAAACCCTTGTTTAAACCCTAGGTCTTCAAACTTACTCTATCTTCTTCCTTCTCAACTTGTCTTGCCTCTAAACACTTGATCTCATGCTGTAAAACCTTCCTCAACATGAAACACATTTTATTAGACTTCAAATCATGTCTTCATACCTAAAAACACTTTCCTCTAGGTCACACTTTTCACCCATGTAAGACTAGCTCACAAAATGAGCTCAAACTTCACTTTTATAGCTTTCTCTTCCTTCTAACCCAAGAGAGGTTGGTCCTAAACATATTGCATGACTAAATAATAATAATAAAATTCAAATAAATTCATTACAATGGTCACATATGACCCATATAGGTTGGCCATGCTCAAAACCACTCATCACGCACTAAAAAGCCTCAAAACCCTATCACTAGAGTGAGAAAAATCCAATCACACCAAAACCATGATTATTAAAGTTCCAAAATTAACCAAACACATGTAATATAGCATAAAAAAATCATACTTTTTCACATTTTCTTGGACAAATAAAATATTTCATTAAATGGGCCCACTGGCTCATATCCTTCTCAAAATACTTGTTTCCAACAACCTGATTTTACCTTTGGGCCTCAAGACCCCTCAATATGAACTAAAATATAGCATGTTAAAACTCAATGGAAATAAGAGCCTTTATAACACTTATATGCATGTTAGAGCTCATGAAACAATCATATGTTCAAACCACACCAACTTTATCCTTTACTAAATCAAGTTGCCCAAAAAGTAGTTTTACAAATGCAACTAGTTTACACCCTTTCATACACTGTCAAGGCCTATAAATGGATTAAATAGATGAAAAATTAACCCATATTCAATTTCCATGTAGTAACAAGCATAAACTAATCCATTTGATTCTCCAATCAACTCAATCTTTCAATAAAAGTAGTAATGTCCGAAAATCAAGAAACCTTCTTACTCACAAACTGACTTGGAAACAAAATTAAATCAGCTCATCATGAGAAAAAAAATTATACCATTGAAAATATCTTGAATTCTCTTTTCATAACATATTTTAACTCCTTCCAAATCTAAGTATAATGATTTCAACCAAGTTGATCTATTTATGAAAAACTAAACCCCCAAAACTACTCTTTGACCAATCAACACAAATGAAGTATAATTAACCATTTAAATGCATCACCATCACCTAAAAACATCATGAAAATCAATAAAAACTCACATAATCACCATAATTATCATTTAGTTTACAAATCCTTTGGAAAACCTTGTCCCAAACCTAACTTTTTTAGAAAGAGGCCTATTTGAGTGGGGTCCACTCATCACCACAACCCCTACCATACCTTTTTGGAAATTTGGATGAGTCCTCTACATGATAAAATAATCATACATACACTAACAATCTATTCTAGCCACTTAGAAGTATTTTCTCTCCTACCACTTTTGAGCTAGGGTTTCAAACACATAAAGAGTTATTTACCTTCTTAACATTCGTTCATAAAAACATGAAGATGAAATGAAATTATTTTTGTGAAACCTTATATACTAAATTTAGAAACTTCCTTGAAAGCCACACATAGTCCTATGCAAATCACAAAATTCAGGGTGAGCATTCAAAAGACCTAATTCGAACTAGAAATGACCTTCTTCTTGACCCTATTTCACCAAAACTATCATAATTTACAAAATAAAAATCATGGAAACCTGATTTTTCCAACAACATCATAACACATCCTAATAACATATCCAATCATCACCATGTCACAAATATCTCTCAATATTTTCATCCACTGAGACTTGCATAGTTATCCCTTAGGGTTTTACACTATAAAGGCTAGGGTCAGCTAAAACAACATCATAACTCATCATAGAAACTCTCCAAAAGGTCCTAACATACATGGTACATCATGAGTAAATTATATACATGCATTCATGAGCCCATATGGCTCTAAAAATCATCCTCATGTCTTTTAAAAACCATACCTAGTCTAAATGAACACTTGATAATTGGTCATCCACGTATCTCGCACCCTAAAATTATTATAGATATAAAATAATGCAATTTATACATTATTTAATCTCGGTCTCATATTAATATTTAGAAGATTCTTGAGTGAAGAAAGTACTAATTAAACCCCATTTTTTGGCCATCTTTTTTAATTCTATTTCGTCATTACCGACCTTTTACATCCATATGACCGATTAATTTCTATCATCTCCATTATTTTAGCCTAGATTGGGATGCCTAGGGCACCAGATTGTCCCACTAGGAGTGCCTAGTCCTTTTGCACTTTCTAGCCACTTTTTGATCTCTTTTATTCGTTTGAAATCTTTATCTTTTTAGCGGTATACTATTTCAGGGTTAATTACGAAATTAGATCAAGAGAACCCTATAAATATAAAGTTATGAGACCATAACAAGGGACCTAGCACTAGTCATTACTATAATCCATCTAGAGTTGCATCCATCTATTGCATTGGAGATCACTTACATCCACATAGCTCCATCATCAAGGCATAAGGCTAGGACATCTACATCACACTTCATAGGGGGATTTATTCTATTCTATTCCATGCACACATACTATTACATTTTCTACATTTAGTATAGCTCACGTTACTTCACAAAGTGCGATTGACATAAGAGCACCTAGGGCACATTATGCACACACTCACTAGAACTACATTTGGGTTTGAAATGTAGTGCAACACTTAGTTAGTAATCCCACTATTGTGGCAACTAAGGTCAGTCCGACCCATTCATTTGCATCTTTCTTTTTAGGGTTTGATACTTTTATTTTGGTCTTTTACAAGTCTTTATATCATCTTGGATTATTGGCGACACTTAGTGCAGGATAATGAATCTGATGCGATAGACAACGAGGGTTTCAGACCATCTGCCGAACTAGTGAAGATCAATTTTAGAGCTTTTACACATACCAAGATGCTCATTTTGTAGACCGAGTTCGCGCAGTGCCCTAGTCCCTTCCCAGGTGCTCCAGTCTAGGGAATCATTCCAGATCCATCCTTTTTGGAGCTTCTGCACAGTCATTTATACCTCCAAATTTTCTAGTCACCTCTGTGACATAGTCCCATGAGCGTATGTTATTTAACTGAGTTCTTTCCTCTTCTCTCTTGCACATTAGGGTTAGCATTTCCTTTTGCATAGTTGTTTAGCTCATTTACATACTTCTTTACTACATTTATTTACTTTATTTACATTGTTCATAGCTTAGATTAACTATCCCCATATACTACATATTAGTTAATTTTAGTTAATCATTTTGGTGAACCCGACTTGATCATTCACACTTCTAGATTCTCCATTCATTGCTTATCACCCTAGGGTTTGATCATCATGAGTATCTCAATCAACGATTATTTTCTTACCAATCCTAATTTACTACATAGAGTACAACATTTTCTTGCTACTACTTGCATTCGTGTTGACATGCATCTAGACTCGGTTTATCAAGCCTTTTCAATGCCTTTTCTTCACATATCGTATTCAAGTCTAACCTTCCCTTTGATGTTCACACTTTTGATAATGACCCACCTCTTGCATATCATCTCCCATATTTATAATGTCATTGTTAAGCATACTTTGATTGATAATAGGTTTGAACTTAACTTGTGTCCTATGTCATTCCTTGAAGTTTTAGGCCTTTCACTCATGATGTTAGTCCATCTAGTATTTCATTGCATGCTTATGATGGTTTTTTCCGTCCTTGTCTCAGTCACGTTGCATTTCCTATTATTGTTGGTCCAAAGAGTGTCCACACTATCTTTTTCATTGTTGATTTCCCAATCTCCTACAATTGTCTTTTGGGAAGGCCATGGTTTCATGCCATGCAAGTTTTCACCTCTACTATACATAATTGTGTTAAATTATTACATGAGAACATGGAGTACACCATTTTTCATGATCATGATCCATTTTAAGTATTGTGACTGGGCTCCTAATACTAATATTCCTATCCCATGCATATATATTACAGATGAGCCCCAACCTAGGGAAGAACCACCTCACTTACCACCACTTGATGACACCATTTGTGTGATAGATGCAATTTCTTTTATGCCACATGCTACTACTACTGTTATGATTCCTTATCAGGTGTATGTCAGTCCATGGACATCGCTTTGTCACATATGCCTTCACATGTACCATCTCCCTTAACACGCCCACCATTAAATTACACATTCTTCATGAATAATTCATATTGGGAACATATTCCATTTAACCCTACATGTGATGACACTATATGTACACATGAGGGTTTGGCTCACTTAGGCTTTAATTTGAGGACCTCTATCCTACACCATATGCTTCTCATCTTTATTATGGGTATGTCATCATCACTTCCGCTTATGGTCTTCGTATCTTTCACCTCACAATATTTCTCACATGCACTCCTCAATCTTCACCACTTACATTAGGAAAATCATGGCTTGATTATATTGGGGGCACTCTAGATCCTGATCATATAGACATTTCATTTCCTATGCCCTTTGGATGTGTTTTCATTTGCAATAGCTCTTTCCTAGGATACACTCAAAATCTCACTCATTGGTATGCACATGGTTGTCCACTTCCTCCATTCACCGATGAGGAGTATGTTATGGGCATGTACAACTTACACCTTAATGGCTCATTATGTGATCAACCAAACACTATTGCTTATCAAGTCACCAATGCTTATCCATTTGAATATGATCATGAGAGCGATGATCTCCTAGATGACATTACATGATAGCCTCCTCATCACACATATTGGAGGCATAGTATTTACATCCCCCTTTCTTATCATCATATTATCATCATAGGCACATTTCTTATCTTTACATTATCATTCATTTACATCCTTACATAGTGTTATATCATACTCCTAGCATTTGCACATACCTTTCCTTAGCATCGTTATTCATACCTCTTATCATCATGTGTTATCATCATCACATACATAGAATAACCGACCATTTTTTGGTTGGTTTACTCATTCATATACACTTGGGGGAATCACATCTCATACATCCCCCACTCACCCTAACATTTATCATCTTTGCATTTACATATAGGCATTCTCATCACACGTTCTAACATCGTCATAATCTAATGACACATTCTTGTGCTTCAGTTCACACTTGACTATTGAGGGCTTACTACACATGAACACCACACACTTTGGACCATAGGACCATTATTTGGACCATTACAGTCTACAACACATTATGTATCATACTACTAAAATTGCATCTTCTACTACATATTATACCATACACATTTTGCTTGTGACACATCTTCCACATCATATCATGCATCTAGCATTATACGCTACTCATCTTACATGTCACTCTATACATTATACTTTACACATCCTACACATCTAGCATTGCATTCTACATACTTTACGCTCTTAAGCACACTACACATATTACATCTACACTATACATTACATTGTTATACATACTACACTTACTTTACATCACACATATTACACTTGTCAGTTTACATCATACATTACACATTCCACTCATCACATGGTCATATTTCATCATTACATATACTACATTTTCTTCTATGCACTGCACTCACTACCCTATGACACACTTTAGTTCCTCGGTCCATACTTTGCCGAGGGTTTACAAATCAAATGGACCTTACACATTTACTATTCAACCTTTCATCATGTGACATTTCCAACTTAGTGACATACGCTTTAGGCTAAATTGCATCATCTATTCTATCATTTTGTAGTGGTATACACCTTAGGTTACATCACCACTCCCTCTTTTCATCTTGTAGTGATATACGATTAGGGATAAATCATCACTCATCCATTCATCTCATAGTGATATACGCTAAGGCTAAATCATCACTTATACAATTCATCTTGTCATCATATACACTTTGGCTATAGGGTTCATGATACATCTCTTCTATATGTCACATATCATCATCACCACACATACACATTCATCACGATGTGTTATAGACACAACACACACTTTGACCATTTCTCGATGATGCACTCTTGTTTACGGTTCATTCTTGATTATAGAGGGGGAAAACCAAATGAACCTCACTACATACATTTCCATTCACTCGGGGGGAGCGTGGCTCCTTCCATTCCATATTACATTTCATTCCATCCATCCACAACATACTGCATATTATGGTTGCTTTTACTCTTACTTACTTTTGCTTGTTCATGGTCACTTTACTACACATGCTAGTTAGATTACTTGTATGTAATTTATCTATATCATCCATACATACACGTTCACTTATTTTTCTAGTTATGATCACAGATACATGTCTTTTACATGCAGCATAGATACTCACCTTCTACCCTTCCTACATTGGTCACTGGGGGCATCCACATTCATCTCTTCCATGTGTTATTGTTTCATTTTGTACTTAGAACTTTACATTACTTAGTTATACATGCTTTTAACATATTAGTTATCTTTCTAACATGCTAATGAGTGCTTCATGTGCAACATTTGTTATGCAGGGTTATTTTCTTCCATACTTGTTTGTTACATTGTATGTTATTGTTTGTTTTTGTATGCAGGCATTGCCCTTTGTTTGGTGTGCAAACTTGTTTTTGTATGCAACCATGATGGCCTTATGTGTCTTTGACATCATGAGTGATGTCCCATGTTTACATCCCATGATTTTTTTCTTACTTACTTGTCTTCTTACGTGCTTGCATTACTTTACTTAGTAGCTTACACATTATTTGTGTAGATTACACATTGTCTTATACATACATGCTTTTTGTACTAACACTTGTCTTTAGCTAGCCTTCTTATTTGTGTGCACCTTGGTTTCTACCAAGCACATTCCTTTCCCCTACAGGGTAGAGTTTCAAAGTACATGTGGTTGGTCCTCTTTTGGGGCCACATTATCCTATCAGTGACATCGCATGCACCCCCAAAGAGGGGGGCATCATTTGGGGTTTTACATCTACACAATGCATTTACACTAGTTTAGTTAAGTGCAATTTCCACCCTTGACATTGTGGGTTTACATACATCGAGTGAGTTTAGACCAGTCTATGAAATCCATACACAATGGATTTTATAGGACATGGTGTCCTTAACATTCAGAGGAGTAGTTAAAGGTTGGAGGATACAACATAATTCCTCCCTATACTTCTTCTACCACTGACGTTGGATCGCTCAAAAAACTAGGATGATACAGAGATCTCTTCACACATAGTTTAGGTAAGCAGTTAAAGGGTGGAGGACATAGAGCATTTCCTCCCTATACTTCTTTGGCCTATGGCATCGGTTCACCCAAAAAACCCGCATTATAGGATATCCTTTTCACTCTCTTTCTCGACATGGATCAGGTGCACATGTTCCATTTACACTTTTTCATTTACGCATAATTTACATTTACATACTTTTACATATGTATTTTACATTACATTTTTACACATACATATATACATATTTGACTACTTGATCATTTTCTCCTTGCACGTCCGATCGTATGAGAAACAAACAATCAAATGGGGGTAACAACAAGCAAAAACAACAATGGTGCCAATAATGACACTTCGCAACATCACACACTATACTAACCATGCAAGTACACTACACACATTAGCATCAACACAAACATTCCACCCTAGGTTCACTCTCATCACTTTTTTATGCATTTTCATCTTTAGTTTCCATGCTCCTCCATCTTTTTGTCATTCCACGCTTTGTCTAGTCCATCGACACATTTTCTACTACAATCTTCATGGACACCAGGTGCGCATCACTATCTACTTTATGTTTCCAAGATTTCCACTCACCAACATAAAGTGGGGGAAAATATAGACACAAAATCATGCACTTTAGACATTATTTAATCCGGTCTCATACTACTATTTAAAGGTTATTGAGTGAAGAAAGTACTAATTAACCCCTATCTTTTTGCCATCTTGTTTTATTTTATTTGTCATTCAACCGACATTTTACATCCGGATGCCCAATCAACTTCTATCATCCCGAGTTATTTTATCCTCAACGAGGGGCACCCAGTTATCTTTGGAGCACCCATGGGTGCCCTGGTCCCACCATGGGTGCCCCTATCCTTTTTTCACTTTCCTGCCACTTTTTGGGCTCTTTATATCCGTTTGAGACCTTTATATTTTTGGTGGTCAACCATTTCGGGGTTAATTACGAAATTAAATCAAGAGAACCCTATAAATATAAAGTTATGAAACCATAATGAGGGACCTAACACTAGTCATTAATATCATCCATCTAGAGTTGCATCCATTTATTGCATTGGAGATCACTTACATCCACATAGTTCCATCATCAAGGCACAAGGCTAGGACATATGCATCACACTTCATAGGGGAGGGATTCTATTCTATTATATTCACACACATACTATAGCATTTTCTACATTTAGTTATAGCTCGCTACTTCACAAAGTGTGACTGGCACAAGAGCACATAGGGCTATGCACACACTCACTAGAACTACATTTGGGTCCAAAATGTAGTTCAATACTTAGTTAGTAAGCCCATTGTTGTGGTAGTTGAGGTCAGTTTGACCCATTCATTTGCATCTTTATTTTTTAGGGTTTGATACTTATTTTGGTCTTTTGTAGGTCTTTACATCATCTTGGATTATTGACAACACTCAGTGTAGGATAACAAATATGATGTGACAAACAATGAGGGTTTCAGACCATCTTCCGAACCAGTGAATATTAGTTTTAGAGTTTTAATGCAGATTTTGACAAAGAGTCCCTTCCCAAGCACTCTGATCTAGGGAATCAGTCCAAGATCCATCCTTTTTGGAGCTTTTGCACACTCATTGATACCTCCATATTTTTCAGTCACCTCTGCGACACAGTCCCCACAAGTGCATCTATTATTCATTTGAGTTCTTTCTCTTCTCCTTTGCACATTAGGGTTAGCATTTCCTTTTGCATAACTATTTAGCTCATTTACATATTTCTTTATTGCATTTATTTACTTTATTTATAGTTGTTCATAACTTAGATTAACTATCCTCACATACTACATATTAGTTAATTTTAGTTTATCACTAATGTGAGTGCTTAATAACTCTTTAAGCATGCTCTCTATGTTTCCAAAATGCTCCTCAAGCTACCAAGAAGCCGTAATCACCTTACACCATCACTTAGCCGATAGGTCATCTGAATAGGCTTTCAAGAACAAGAAATTCCCACTAAATACACATATGCAACCAAGAACATACCCTCATGAAATCATCACTTTGAGCATCATCTGACTCTACTCCATCATCCATTTTGTCATTAATGGGATTTTACATCAATGAAAACATCTAGAACACAACATGCCAACAAATCATACATATGTAAAAGCTGGTTGAGTATGATAGGAGTATGGGTAGCTTGGAAATGAAGTGTAGATAGACTCATATATATCTCAGAGTGTACTTATGAGGATAATTCATTACTTTTTAGGTATGTACCTAGACCTATCTTAAGCCTTAGGTGGCCTAATGAAGTAGGATGATATGTTTATGAGCTAAGTGTGTAAAGGTGAGCATTAGGAAAGGTGTAGTATGTTTTCCTATAGGCTTGGACAAAGTTTCAGGTCTCGGGTTGGAGGAGAAAGAAAGATATATCATTTTTTCCCTTACCAAGCTTAAGGAATGAGAAACCAAATCCCGAGAAGGATGTTCTTATGCTAATTCACGCATGTGAACTCTGCATGGTGACCTAATCTCTTCACATGGTAGATGGGGAATGGACCTAAGAAGGATTTACAAGTATTAGTTAGAGATTGAGGCCTTGGGCTTTATGAAAAATCGTTAAGAAGGTAAGGTGGTCTAAAACCCTTATAAAACCCTACTAAGGTAACGATGGATAGAGAAGATTTTGCTCAAAGTTTCCCATAAGGGATTGTTTAACCTTGGTTGATGATTGGAGGTTAAGGAATCTCTCTAAGGTATCTCAAGATGGTATTAAGGTGTCATGAAAGTGTGTGGAACCCAAAAAAATTAAGTTTATGAGGAATTTGTGTTTTCTATAAATTTTTACATTGGACTAGATGAAGAAATGGAAGTTTGAGGAATTATGAAAGCCATAATAAATGTCTATGGTAATTTTCTAGACATGGTCTAAATCTTAAGAGGTATGTGGACGTCATTCTTGCAAAATTGGTTTTTAGGGTGTAATGGCAATTTTAGGTGGTCATGGTGAAAAGATGGTCTTGAGTCATTATGACTGAGTTGATGTACTATATACACATGAAGATGTTTTACATGTCTAATATGACATGATTCATGCATTAGAGAATCCCTAAAGGTCAAATTATGGAGTGAGAAAAAGTTCACATGTTGACCTGGTTTTAGACCGGGAGTGCATGTTAACAAGTGGCTCTTAGACACTTACGGTCCAAGTAAAGATTTTTGATGGAGTTGGTGATGACCCCAAGGTTATGTAGAAGATGCATACATATTTTAGTTGCATGATTGAATGTTTTGATGATGTTTGAGCTTCATCTTTGAAGAGTGGTTTTTCTGAGTACGTAGACCTAATAAAACTAATCCCTAATGGGTGGCTCCATGATATGATATGATGGTGCAGAGTTGAAGAATCCTTTAAGAGGCATGGAGTGGACTTAGAAAATTTCTGAAGTGATGAAGATGGCCATGAAGACTATGTCTTGGCGTAGGAGTTATTTTAGGCATTTAGGTCTAATTGAGTCACAATGAAGAAATGTGGGCATGAGGTGATATTTCTAACTTAAGGAGGCTTGTGTATGATGTTTTCATATTGATATAATGTTCTATACTCTATGAAGGCTGACTGAGGTGGTATATATGATCTTAAGGCATGTATATAAGAAAGGCAATTAGGCCTATTTGGGTGTGTTACAAAGAATGAAGTAGAGCGAATAATAAGACATAATATAGAGGTGAATAAGGTCTATGTGACCATCAAAGAGAGGGAAAATAATTTTTCATGTAGAGCCAATAGGTGGCGAGCATATTCAAGGTCAGATGACCTAATCAACTTGGTGAAGAAGTTTTTTTGTGAAGAAGCCTAGAAGGTAGTTTTGAGAAAGAGAGAAGAAGGAAGAGCTAAATAAGAGTAATCATCTGTCTTTTAGAAATATTCTGAAGGTGAAAAACATATTTAGGTGGCTAAGTTGGTGTTGAGTCATCTAGGGGTTGGTGCCTCCATGTAAGTTGGTGCTTTCTAAATCTAGGGGTTGGTGCTCCTTGTGGGGTTAGTGCCTCACTAAACTTAGGGGTTGGTGCTCCTTGTGGAGTTAGTACTTCACTAAATTTGATCTTTGTTTATATGATAGTTTTCCATTTCATTGATTAGTGAGTTTTCTTCCCTACAAGGGTTTCCCACTTAAATCTAGTGTCCATGTGTTTTTGTGCTCCTTTTGCATATACTTAATGGTTGTGTTGTCTTAATGATTCATAATGGCTAAGTTAAATTGAATGGTTGATGGATGTCAATGTATAAGTGAATGAAAGTTTTAATGCACACTGATTCACCCCCTCTCAATGGTTGTGCTTCCAACATTATTTTTCATCACGAGGAAAGTTTGCTAAAAAAATATAGTGATGAGAATGATCTTCTTTTCCATTAAACACTTCACATTTTAAAGCAACAAGTCCTTTTGGAAATGGATATGTAAGTACTTCATAAGGAGAGGTATTTATGATAACATCCTTTAATGTGATCATGTTATTTATCTTTTGTTATCTTTAGGAAAGAACCATAATTTGGAATTCAAGATATGTAAGGCATGCATCATATAAATCATTTCAAGATTTAGGGTGGAAGTAGAAGTAGAAGCAACATGAGTTGGAATAGATTAAATTTTTGAAATGGGTGTGTACACGATATGTGAAATATTATGATAAAATGATGGTTGATAAACAAAAGGAATTCGAGGTGCGATCTAACAAATTAGAGGAAAATAAATAATTTTTTTATTAGTGGTAAAAAGAGGGTTAAGGGGACCCTACCTCATACATCAATAAAGCTCCAAGAGAGTAGATAACGCCAGTTATAATAACATCAAAAAACCATAGTATAAAATTTCATAGTAATAAGAGCACTTAGGAGCCCATATAGTGATACTAATAACAACAAAAACCATAGTGAAAATAACAACATCGAAGGAACTAACAACCATAGACAAAGATAGTGAAAAATAGATCACCCCGCAGAAAGTCATTTGGAGGTTTTTTCAAGCCCCTCCAAAGCACCTTAGCCCATTCTTTTACAAGAACATCAATATTAACAGCCAAAGAGCCTAGGTCTAAACCATCCGAGGTCACCTTTCGTTTCCTTCCTTCGACTATCCATCCTTTGCATAATAAGAATTGTGATCCCCCAAAGTTTGAAGGTGTTGTAGGGTTGACTTAACATTCACGATGCTCCATTCCATATAGCTATGGAGGATAGCTTTTACTTGATCCATTTCCCTGGTTATGGCCCCAAAGTTGGCCTTTAGGATCTCAATCTCGCCACCCTACCCATTGCTAACTACTTCCTGCACCTACTCCTTCATCTTGTGCCAATCATTAAAAAGAAATTGGACCAAGCTCTTAGTGAGCCGCATGTCCCCCTTGAGCTCATCGATATCAGCCACCATCTTGGCCAAGTGATTGTCCCCTTTGATCGGGCCGACATGACCCATAGCCTCATAGTGTTGTTCCAATTGAGCGTTTATAGGAGTCGGGGCACCCTGTTTGCTAGACTCACCCTTAGTGTTTGGCTCAGTGCTCGGGATCTACTTAGATTTAAGATCCTTTAGGTTTTGGGCCGCGACCACCTCCACCTCATCCTCTTCCGTGTCGCCATCTAGAGAATCTTCATCATCGCTCAAATCCTCCTCCTCTGATTTAGACCCCGAACCGTCTCGCATAAGCTTCCAAAGCCAGCTTGAGGGCATCGTTTTGTCAATGTCCAGGGCCACCCTTTTGACAAGGGCAAGGATAAAGCCCTGGTGGAGAGGGACAAAGATCCTACGCGTTTTAAACTATGAAACAAAGGCACATAGAGAACGATACAAGAAATAGGGAAAACTAAAAGCCTGCCCCCATCTAAAATGGTTTAGCATTGGGAGGTGGTAAGTGTAAATACATTTGTGGCGGCCTTCCAGGGTTAAGAATTGAATTAAGGTGAGAGCCACCTCGTCATATATGGATAAGTTTAGAACATGTTTATAGATTGGATAAGAAAATAAATAAGTTTAGAACATGTTTATAGATTGGATACAATTAAGAAGCTAAAGAAATATATCAAGATATTGGATGAACTCGAGGAGAAACTGGAAAATTTTGGGAAGCATGAGAAACAAATGGAACAGTAAAAGAAACATAAAAGGAAATTAAAACCTAAGGTCTTGTATAAAGAGGATAAGATATACTAAAGAGGATGCCTACAATCAAGGACAAGAAGAAAAGCCAATTCAAATGGTTTATTTTCTGTATTATGAAGTCACAAAGGAGAGTGAAGAGAACTTAGAGGCCCTTATTTTTTCGGTATTATGAATCCACAAACCATTTTGATTTTATACATATACAAACTAATCAACCATTATGTTAATAAGGGGGCCAATGTCACCCATATTAACATAAGAAGCATGATATATTGGGATTTATATATTACCACGCACCAAGCCAGTCAACTAATATGAGATATTTTTATGGCGTATAATGTGATTCTTTAATGATATTATTAAAAAAGAAATTTGACACTCAAAATCATGGTCATCATTATTAGTTCTCATGTACTTGTTATCCACTTTATTGGACATGATCTTCTACTTTAACCCTATAGTGGTTATCCAAATGGGCTTATTAGTTAATGGTCAAGCTTTCAAGTCCTTTTAATAAAATTCATTAATCATGCTATTTTGTTAGGGTTTTTCATTATGTTTCTTAAAATGTGTAATATCGTCAACTCTATTTTATTTTTCAAAGCTTGCTTATCATGGTTTATCATAGTTTACTTGGTAAACATTATCAACTTGAGATTCATTCACAAAATTATCATTCAAAAACATACCATTATTTGGAAGAAAACAATGCTAATATCTATTTTATGTTTTAAGATATATATAGAATTATACAAAGAAATTTCAACAAAACCAATAAATTATCCATTAATTATTAAACTTTTTCTATTAAAAATAAGGTATTTAAAATAAAATAATAAAATAGAATAATACCATAAACTCACCTCAACATTTAAAATAGTTTTACAAAAATTAAGATTTGAAATGATGACTCTACAAATATTTAATAGAATTACACCATTTTCATAAATTTTAAATTTGTGTAGAAACCAATCTAATGAGTAGGTAAAATTGTAACACAAATAAATATAACATATAATTAAACGTAATATAATGATATGCTTGATTATAATTCCAAAGGCTGGAAGAGCCATTAGAAGAAAGAAGGGCAATGTATGAAGGGAAGATGCCGATACTATGTTACCTTAAAAATGTGGATTGTAATCGGCGGTGATATCGTGAGCAGTGGGGCAATTGGCGAGAAGACAGTGATCATCAGACAAGGTTCCTCCCCACCAATCTAAATTCGAATTCCCTTTGAATTGCAGTGTAAAATAACAGACAACTGCCAAGAATGCAACTCCCGCATCCATGGCACCCGACAAGATGTAGTTGTGTTTACTCCACCATTGCTTACGTCTCCTGAATATGAGGAAGTTGAATATGAAACCAACTGTGCCCCACGACAGGTAATTGATGGCATTCGCCGGCGGCATAACTCCGGTGGCTCCTATTAGGATTGGCATGTTTATGAGCTGAATCCACTTGAGATTGGGGAAGCGTTTGGAGAGAAGCCAAACAGGGAGTGGTGCAAGCGCCCCCGCGAGGAAGAACCAGTTGCAATTCTTGTACAGTCCCAAATCTCCATACATTCTTTCTGGTCCGATCACTCCCCATATTATGGATGCACTGTAGAAAACCCTGTCCAACGGGCATGTCCAAAGATTGCCCGTCTTACTCCTGTCACACATGTTTTCCACCGATCCTAACATCCACCACGCTGTTCCAAAGTATACAGAGGCTGCAACTGCAGTTCCTACCACCTGAACCAGAAACATGGAGCGTGGTGGAATTTTCATGTAATGCCCCAGTTTGAAATCCTGGAGAAATGTAAGAGCCTGACCCATGCTGATATACCCATATGTCTTGAATGCTACATTCGCAAATGGTCTGCCCTGATATATGTAGCCCATTATGTACTCTGTTATTATATTCAGCCCAGGTTTCTGCAAAAGTAGGAACTTATAAACATTAAAATTAGATTCCAAAAAACAAAACATTTAATCCTCCTGCCAGTTACTTACCACATTAGTAGTGGCCTTAAGGATACCCACAGGGAGGGTAAAGGAAAGGCAAGGGTGGAAGCAAGCAGAACTCCCCACCACGGGAGTTGCAGCTATCCTCCCATGTGAAAATAGCGAGACCCACAACAGCAACCAACATAATGACGAACCAGCTCTGGGGAACAGCATCGTAGTTTTTCTTCATCAACCTCGTGTGGACGTCCACATTCTCATCTCTTATGGAAGCCCTTGTTTGTCTCCATATTTTCCTGCCATGTCCACCCATTATCATCAACATTAATTAATGTAATCACTGTAACACCGTTTTTATACTTACTTGCCATGGAAAAGGAGGACATGGGAGAGGGTCGCTGCCAGTCCTGCAAAGCCTACGCCATATGTCAAGTAAAGAATGTGCTCAAGTGCAGCTTGCTATAATTCTCATACCCATCTCTGTCAAATTTAAAATCTTTGAACACCCTGGTTTTTTCATAGGCGTGCACGCCCATTTATATCGTAGATGCCTGATGAGTATATGGGAAATTTCTTGGCATCATAAACATTTGCCGAGTATGCAATTGGAGTGATGACGTATACAATGATGAAGAAACCAACCATGATGTTGGCTATGGCAAACCAGGGGGTGGCTAGAGGGCTTCCCAAATATGTTGATGCGATTACCGACCAATCGAAAGAAAAGGATCCAATGCCCAGCCCATTCATGCCGGATCCAATCTGCTGCGCAATCACTTTATCTTTCCAAATGTAACAAGCAATTGACACAGTAGACAGTGTTCCAAATAAATAATTTGGCAGTATATAGTATGCGAAGCTGCATGTTAAAGCTATCACGAAAAATTGCAGTCTTGTCAACCCACCCTTTCTTCTTTCCTCCTTTTCATGCAGTGCCCTGCATCTAATAATCATAATCAATATGCAGGTTGCAAACCACAAACAACACCAAACACATCTTTAACTTACCTCCGCCTGCTACATTGTATGGAAATTTAAGAAAATTATAAAATTTAACACAATTTCTATGATGAATCTGAATATATCTTAATTGCGACTCGCCTAAAAATGGAGACTTGAACTAGATTTGTTGGCCACCACATGTAAGCGGATTCTACTAGAATTTTTCTGAAAAGCCCAGCCCATCCAAAGCCAAGCATCTGCATAACCAATCAGATGTTTATTAGCGGTGGGACACACACATGAAAAACTTTCATACGCTAAAATAATTGTAAATGAAAAGCAAGTGATGTTCCAAACAAAATATTGGAAGACCAAGAATATTCATGTTTAACTTATTGAATGAAAACACTACTTAACATGCTCTCAATGAGTTATATTCGATCTTTTAATTCTTATCAAGCACAAAATTGTTTTGTATGAAATGCAAAGCGCAAGAAATCTTACCTGCGTAGTCACCGCTAGAAGCCAACCCGCTAGAGGATGCATATCTATGTTGTAGAAAAACTGGGATTTCATGATGGTCACAATATGGACTGCATATACCCCTCCACTTCCGGCTGAGGCCAGAATTGTTATAAGCACATGCTCTTTCATGTTAAACTCTCCGGGATTAAGGGTGAAATGCCATTTTGTTCCTGGAAACCGAAATGTTTTCCTAGGCAAGATGGAAGCCATTAATTGACCCAGAGGTAATACTGCAATCTGAGCAGCGATTGCTGTTACAGAAAGAGGATTTTCTCTGTAGAAGAAAAATTGATTCAGAAATGCTAAAAGTACAAAGGAAAAAATCCCCAGTACCCACATACGAAATGTTAGGACTGATAAGTTAGGATCATCAGTTGTAGGCACTGTGAGTGCCACTTGTTCTATTGGAGACTGCTCCTCGATTTCATCTTCTAAATTGTCCAAGGATTTTTCTTGGCCTGCAAAACAAGATGGCTTCTTTGGTATTGATTACATGTTCTTAGTCTTACTGAGAAAATGAGTGCTAAGTGAGCAATTCAATTCAAGCTAATTGTTTCCACAGCAAAAGAAATAAGAAATGACTTGAAGATTCTTACAAAAATAACAGGTTTTAAGAAATGAGTGAGTGAATAAATGAGTTTCATACCAAGAAAGTGTAGTCATTTACCTGGTTTTGTTAATTCTAACTCAGGCATGGCATTTGCAGTTCCCATGGTAGTGATGGAGGCGAATTAAAGAGCAACCACAAGAAGATGATAATAATAATGCGGTGGAGAGATGACAATTTGCGTAGCTTACGAAAGAGGCGGCGACTATTACGATTTCAGAGAATTTTGGAATCAACTGACCCCACGTCAGCATTTTCACATATTAAAAAGACACCGGGAAAAAGACATCCAAAATGGGCGGCACAAATTTTTGAAGGGAAGCTCCCCGACAAAACTACGCCTTTGAAACCAACGGTACATGTTTCGTATTGTCTATGTTTGTGCCTGCACCGATACTATTTACTTACTTGTATAGGGAAGGGACCCCATAACCGAGCAGGGTCCAATGATTGAGAGTGTTTTAGCTGTTTTTGGAACCTTTGGTAGAAACTTTTTGCTCATAAATTAAATGAAAAGTGACATAAATATGTTCAATTTTTCCTGAGTTATTGTGAAATTTATTATGTATTGTTATTTCAATATTGAAGTGTAAATATATGACATTCTCACCAAATAAAGATCACATCTGCAAATTAATACATTACATATTAATATCAAGAGGTTATTTCAACATCAACTACTGGTGCCATTTAAGTTTTTTAAGGCTCCAACATGTACAATGTTAAACAATTATTTGTGCAGTAATAAATATATTTGCTTTCAATACTAAATTCACTTGCTTACATCATATTATATTTTTATGTACATACATCTATCCTAGTAACAAATTTAAAAGGCTCATCAAAGTCCAACTATTTATATTGATTTTGACAAATTCAAATCCATATCTACAATTTATTCATCCAAAATCTCCCAACCTCCAATGTCATCTTCTATATTAAATGCAAGCACCTGCAAACAAGAAAAGTGTTGTAAGGCTCACTATTTACAAAAAAACACAATTAATGAAGGATTGAACAAGATTTCAAAAATATAATTAATAATTTCACAATCAAAGTGATGTATTTCCCACTCCATCTCCACTTAACTCTCTCACCCAATAGAATTCGAGTGCATGGATCAACTAAAGTGTCAAATATAACAAATAAATTGTTTTATTTACTTTACCAATCCATGTCAAACTCCCTCAGCCAATAGAAATGAAGCACACGGATCAAACATGGATCCAAATTTCTCACTAAAATCTATAAATAGTAGAGTTGAGTCGAATACTTCTTTCCCATTCAAAAAAATATTTAGTATTGATTTACATTTTGCTGTGCAAAAACTAAAACTTACTTGTTGCTGCTGACAGTTTACATCTTCTTGTTGTGCAAAGGCTGCTAACTAGCCAGGGGCAATCTCTTCCATGCTGTGCAAAAGCTGCTAACTAGCCAAGTGCAATATCTTCCATTTCCTATTTATTTACATCTTGGTAATCTTGTTCAATCCTTCATTAATTATATTGTATAGAAGTTTATATTGTATAGATAGTTTACCATTAAAATTGTTATGAACAATAATGGCTGATTTAAATAGTTTACAAGCAGCTCATTATTATTCGTAACAATTTTAATGATAAAATCACTAAATATACAGTGAATCCTATGTTTTTTCAATTGATCATCTGTCATTATTCATAACCTGCTCTTTCATGGAAATAAAATATTTACTGCAGTTCTGTTAAAAATATACTGCAGTTTTGCTAGAAATTTACTGTAAGTTTTGCTTCAAATATACATGCATTTAAATAGTGTAACCCTTCCATTTCACGAGGCATTTCACTTCGCACATAGCTCATTGAAAACATAATCCAGATGAAAAGCCACAAGGTTGCCATGAAGGAAATCTTTTGGTAATATAATACGCAGAAAGTGAACGGTGAAACTGTAATTTCAAGCCATTATTGGATTGGCAGAAGCATTTCAGAAAACTTGAAACTATAATTTCTGGCCATTATTGGATTAAATTAAATTAATCCAAACTTTAAAGCAAAGGATTTGAGAAAACATGCAAATGATGGACGTATTTTCAAAAACCCTATATTAATATCAGTTTTGATGAGAAACAAAATCATTTTGCTCTCTAGACAAGATATTTCTGAACATAAAACATGTGTAATTTATAACTTATTCGTACATAATGTGACATGTGGAAAATAACCTATACAAAATGTGAAAAATGTAACATTTTAAACTAGTGACCCAAGCTGTTAATTTTAGAACCACTTGTTATTAGTTTAATACTTTATAAATGCTTATTTGTTTGGTAAATGGTGCACATTAAATATTGTCAGTTGTAATCAATGTCACATATCACGATCACATGGGAATGCATTCATTCTCGCCAGGTGTTTAATTGTGTTTAATTGTGTGGCAGAACTACTTGTGTTGGGACAGGTGATCAGCACGTGTTGGGGCAGATTTCATAATGGCGCGTGCAAAGCAGCCTGCCAAAAGACCAGTTAGAAAAACGAGGAGTAAGCTGCAGAGGGGGGTGAAGTTCACAAATATCTCTTCTGATGAGGATAACATAGTCGACAAACAACCTCAAAAAACCACCACAGCGAATCCAAGGAAGAATCAGTCAAGAGCCAAAGCACAAAATTTTGCCTTCATCAATGCAGCGAATATACATAAGAAAAGAACAGCTTCCAATAAAATGAGGCATCCGCCAAAAGGCAAAGAATTTTCTTTTGATGAGAATATCACAGCTGCCCAAGATCCTGAAATCAACCTTACTAATCCAATTGTGGAAGTAACTGGAAGTACTGCTATAACAAAGAAAGTATACATAAGAGGGCGATGGATGAAGTCGAGTGACTGAAAGCGCCTTAAGGGACGTGGAAGAAAATGGAATGTCCACGCGGCAACAACTAAGTGGGGAATCCCTAGTACAAATGTGACTGATTGGTTGTATGGAAAAAGAACCAGTAAGAGGAAGGGACCTCCAACTGTTTTAACAGATGAAGAAGAGAAAGAAATTGTTACCTGGTGCCAAGATATGGCTGAACTTGGCCATGGTCTTGAAGTCATTCACCTAAAGGCCTATGTAGCGCACATGTGCCAATGCAGACCAAACCCATTCAAAGATGGCCTGCCAGGAAAGTCATGGTGGTATGGTTTTCGAAGACGTCATCCTGACTTGACAATAAGAACTGCAGAAGGCCTTGACCGAGATAGAGCAGTCATGTTAAGGCCAAGAATTGTTGCTGCTTTTTATGATAACTTGCAAAAAATGTATGCTGCAAATCAGTATGGGCCAGACAAAATATGGGCCGTGATGGCGGGTGTTGGCGGGCAGGAATTGTGGCATGCGTGTCATTGCTAAGTTGGGATGTAGAAGTGTTCCACATATTATGTCAAAAAGTAGGGAATGGATTACCATATTATGTTGTGTTAATGCAGCAGGACAAAGCATTCCTGGATTTTATCTTTTCAAAGCAAAGAGACAACTGAAGAACTATATAGCTGGATGTGAACCTGGAGCATGCATGGCAGCCCAACCACATGCTTGGATGACAAAAGAGTTGTTTATGAATTGGTTACATCATTTTGCAAGATCAGTTCCAGGTGGGGTTTCACCAAAAAATAGGCATCTTCTCATATTTGATGGTCATGGCAGCCATGTAGCTTTAGGCACAATCCAAGAGGCTAGAAATTTAGGCATTGACCTTCTGACTCTACCAGCACATACTAGCCATAAGCTTCAACCATTAGATGTTAGTGTGTTCTCTCCATTCAAGAACTACTTTAAAACAGTGAGGTCTAGATGGATGGCAAGGAACCCAGGTCTTGAAATAAGGAGGACAGAATTGGCAAAACTTGGCAGTCAAGCTTTCCAACTTGCACTTACACCTGAAAATATCAAGGCAGGTTTTCGAAGGACAGGTATATGGCCACTAGATCAAAATGCTCTTTCCAATGATATGAGGCCAAGTGAGGCCTTTGATGTTGAAGAAGATGAGGTGGCAGTTGTTGAAAACATATTGAGGATGGCGGGAGTGGAAGATGTAGATGTGCAACGTTGTTTAGAAGAACTTGCAAAAAATGTGGTAGGTAATGAGGAAAACCAAAAAACAAGGGAAGAGCATGTTGAGTCTACATGTTTTGGCATGCCTTCAGATTTTCACCTTAGTTCAGCAACTCATGTGAGCCAAACACAAGAAGCTACAGATATTGATGATAGCATGAGCTTACCAACACAATTCAGTGCACCTGAATGGATTAAAGAAGGGGCTGCTAACCTGGGCATGCAAATTGATTTCAACAATGAGGAAGTTTCAACTTCTATGCCATCTCCTCCCTCACCTCTTCCAAGCGAGGTGGTGCACTATTATGCTAACACATCGGAGTGGGGAGATCATGATGCAAATGGTTTAGATACAGGAAATTTTGAAGCTGATGACTTTTTAGCCAGTCAAGACAACCAAGAGGTGATCTGCAACCAAGATGGGAACAACCAAGCATATAAACCAGTAAGCAAATTCTTAAAACTGCCAATTGAGAAGGTTCACACCCATGTACGGCTAAATGACGATGCAATTAGAATTGGAAGGCAATCTCAAATACTTACCTCTGATGACTACTTGCATTTACTTCAAGAACAAGAGACAAGAAAAAAAGAAATTGAAGATTTGAAGGCAAGGAAAAGGGAGCAGGCAAATGAAAGGAAAGCACAAAGGTTAATAGAAAAAGAAAAGAAGGGGCAACTTAAAATTGAAAGAGAATTGAAAAGGCAGAAAAAGGAAGAGGCACAGTTACAACGAAAAAAGGAGAATGAGTTGAAAAAGGAGCAGGCCAAAATCTCCAAAGAGCATGATAAACGGATGAAGGAATGGCAACAACGACAAAAGGATTCTGACCGAAAAAATAGGCGATTGAGTAGTCCCTCAAATCCCCTACCTGATCAACATCATATTTTGTTGAGCATGTATAACACATTCATGCTTGCTTTTTCTTCCATTTTTAATAACCAATCTAGTTGCCCATCTTCTCCTACAAGCAATGTTACAAATTCTGGAATTTTAGATCAAGCATTGTTTAGTCAGATTGGCCAACTTTCAGAAGCTAATGCAAATGTTCAGGGTACACCTCCTACCATGCTACCTACTGCAGTTCAATCTGTGAATGCTACCACATCAGAGAATCACAACGAAGTGCAACCTCCACCATTTCCAGGATTTTGGCCAAACTATTAAGTGAAAAGTTGTACAAATTTTGGTTTACATAACCTTCTTAGTAAGCATTAGTAAATTTTGTCGAACTTGTAACAGAATTCCCTAATGGTAGCTAGGATTTCACATATTTTCACAAATATGTAAAATGCATAATATAAGTCCTTAGACCTTAAACAAATATGTTATCAAATATGTAATCGAATGCCTTAGCAGCAGGCTGAAGTTGATATTGATAAATGTTATATATGTAATCAAATGCCTTAGCAGCAGGCTGAAGTAGATATTGATAAATGTTATATATGTAAAACTTTTGGAAGTTTTCTTTATTGTAATTTTCTGGAGTAATGTATCTAATATTTTGAAATGGAAAACAATATGCTGTAATGGTATGTCAAAGAACTCGAGTTTATGCCATTGATCTAACAATTGCACATAATATCAATAGGGGAAGGGACCCCATAACCGAGCACTCTAAGTTTGAGGGTGTGTATAGACATGTAAGTGCTGATTAAGCCTTCGAAAAACCATCAATCGGATAGACAAGGAATTTAAAAACATAAATATGTGAAATTTATAACTTGTTCATACCTAATGTGCATTGTGCATTGTGAAATTTGCAGATGTGATCTTTATTTGGTGAGAATGTCATATATTTACACTTCAATATTGAAATAACAATACATAATAAATTTCACAATAACTCAGGAAAAATTGAACATATTTATGTCACTTTTCATTTAATTTATGAGCAAAAAAGTTTCTACCAAAGGTTCCAAAAACAACTAAAACACTCTCAATCATTGGACCACTTTCGGTTATGGGGTCCCTTCCCCTATATCATTACCATATTTAAAATATTGTTTTCCATTTCAATATGTTAAATACAATATCCCAAAATATTACAAAGAAAGAAAGGTTCCAAAAACAGCTAAAACACTCTCAATCATTGGACCCTGTTCGGTTATGGGGTCCCTTCCCCTATATCATTACCATATCTAAAATATTGTTTTCCATTTCAATATGTTAAATACAATATTCCAGAATATTATAAAGAAAGAAAACTTCTCGCTGTAATTTTATGAAATATTGTATCTAAAATATTGAATTCGGAATTGTGTTTATTATGGCATGTTTTGTGAAGTTCAGAGATTCTAAAAATATTAGTAATTTCTTTATTTGATATTAACATCTCATTCAATCTCAATTCTTTAAAATAGATCATTGCCTTAGCAAGGTCACACTCGACCTTACCTGCTTGAATGGAACTTTAATTCTGCGAAGGCGATGCATGGACATGTTAGTGCAGTGGGAATGCCGTCACTTTGCAATTGTTACTTTAGAAACCCATGAAACTCCTATCGAAGACGTGAAACATGTGCAGCTGCAAGGGAAAGACATTTTTGGTTGTGTGAGTGAGACAAAAATACAAATTTATTCAGTAGCAACTTACAAAATTCCTGCAGACAAATTAGTGTCAACAAATTAAAATTTCTTGTTAAAAAGATAGTTCAAAGAAGAAGTATTGTCAAATTCCCAAAATATAATGTGTTTAAAAACACATTTTTGCATACTGTTTTTTTACCAGAGATACAGTTTGTGCCTGTCTATTTTAATGATGCCTCCATGAGAGCCACCAGAGATGCTGCTGAGCTCGTTGGGGTGCAGAGTTTATATGTTTAAGAGATGCTGCTACACTGAATCGGGGAAAACGCAAGCAAACCGGTCCAATCTGCAGGCCGTAGTCTCTGATGACTCAATCAAAAGATGCGTTTATGACTGTTTTAGAAAATGAAGGAGCACAGATTGACCAGCATCCTGCAAACAACCTTCACACAATCAGTCTTAAAAAAATGATGGTCACCATTCATATTTCCACAGCAAGATTGAAGACATGAAAATAATGAGAATACAGTAAGGGCAAATAAACATTCTTGCGCACAAACCTGATTATATTGTATCTTGTTCATGTCCAAGGCAGTCTGTGAAAGTCCACGAAATCTCTCACGGAGCTTAACGAAGGCTTTCAAAGATTGTCTTCCAAAGAATTCTCTCTTCTCAGCATCTCCCAACAAGTCTTTCATAATAACCCAAGAAGATTTCATGTATGGCCGGTTCTCCTTTCCACACACTGATCGTCTCCCATGAAGTTTTCATCACCAAAAATGGATAATAGCTTCAATGCAACTTGCAATTTATAGTGTATGGTGCTCATATGACAAACGTAGGGCGATAAACACACACGATCCGGAGAAAGCATTACTGCGATTATGGATAATGGAAGACAGAGGTAAGTCCAACCAGGCCAAGAAAATCGAAGACAGAGTGTTTGGTTATGGCTGGGAGTGGGAATCGTTGTTCGACTCAGAGTTGGGAGATTCAAACGACAATCACATATCCGATTCGGATAAATTCCCGTTCCCGTCAGTGAATATGTCGCCGTTAGAGTTAGAAAGAGATAGAGACAGAGAATTGGAGGAAAGAGACAGAGACAAGGCCAAGAAAATCGAAGACAGAGGTGTCAATATTCAACGCTCATCGTCTTCAGGAAACGGTGTTAAAAGGAAACACGATGACATGACACGACACAAACTGCTGCAAGAAGAAAATTTTAGTTCTTAGAGAAGCAGGCGCAACAGGCCACAAAGGCAAAAGCGAGGAGTTTTGGATCAGAGCGACAAAAATGTTGGTGCGGCCGATCAATCAGGTTCTACGGTGAAGCTAAGCAGCGGAGATAAAAAGATAAAAAGTATATTTGCAAGAACCAGGCAGAGGACTTGAAGCTTATGAAATGGACAGAGGACTTGAATCATGTGTCGGCGCTTGAGTTTTGCGAAGCATGTAAGTCCAAGCGTGTAAGTAAGGCGTGGCGAGTGTCTTACGGCACGATCTTTCTGCAAGCGGTGATGCTTGATCTTACGGCCGAACGCATGGCGGAGGCCAGCTCTAGAACCACCGTTACCACCATCTTCTCCACCGTTCAGGCGCCATCTTCTCCTTCCGAGTCTATTGCCGGTTCCAACATGGATAACTACGCTGTTAACTACTTCTGCCACACCATTAAGCACCTGGCGAGAATGAATGCATTCCCATGTGATCGGCGATAGGTGACATTGATCACAGCTGACAATATTTACTGCGCACCATATCCCAACGAAATAAGCATTTATAAAGCATTAAATTGATAACAAGTGGTTCTAAAACTGGACAGTTATCGGTCACTAGTTCAAATGTTACATTTTTTCACATTATGTATATGTTATTTTCCACAATGCACATTAGGTATGAACAAGTTATAAATTTCACATATTTATGTTTTTAAATTCTTCGTCTATTCGATTGATGGTTTTTCGAAGGCTTAATCGGGCACTTATACGTCTATACACACCCTCAAACTTAGAGTGCTCGGTTATGGGGTCCCTTCCCTAACACATATTGGTATCCGATTTACAACACGATTTCTTGTAAGTTTTTTTTTTAAAGAAAGTCTTGAACATATATTTTTAGTTGGTTTTGCGACAGGACTTTTTACACAATTTGGAGCATTTTTAGTCTTCAAACTTTACTATAATTGCATAATGTTGTCATATTGGCTTTATTTTAGTTCTATCCCCCATGTTTCCAACACTTTTTGTGGTTCACAAATCAAGGTCAACAAGTTAGGATATATGATTTTGATAAAGAGTATTTTAATAGTAATAATACTAGCAATCGCATGTGTATAATGCAATGTGAATGCCGACGAATACGGAATATGTTATTTAATTTAGAGGGATATTTATTTCTTTTGTAGTTGATGTGGATAAGGGACTAACAATTCTAATTTTCTATTAAAGCCAAAAAAATGTTCAGAAAGTACATTGGAAGCGATGTTAAATAATAGTTAGTTATGTAATAATCGAATACAAATGCAAGTGAGACATGTAAGTTTGCTAACACTCACTCTTGAAAATGTAGTGAATGTGAAGGGTTGGTGTCAAAGTAGATTTAAAGAACCACTCAGTGCTTTAACATATTAGCTCTCCAAGAAACATAAATGAGACAAAATATGCAAGCAAATATAAACGAACCTTAAAGAGTTTGAGAGCATCATTGTCAGAGCTATTTTGTGCATATCCTACAATTATGGCATTCCATGAGACCACATCTCTTTGAGGCATTTTGCAAACAAAAATCCACTTTCCATTATACTTTGATGGATGTTCATACCTTGTGCTAAGGCTCCCATATTGGTATAGAAAGGGAGTATGCTGACAAAGGTTGTGGAGGCTAGGTTTGCACTTGTCAAATGCATTCGCCTAAAATTTTGAAGGCATTTTCAACAAACCCATTTTATGCATATCCTACAATCATTTAAGTCCATGAGATCACATCTCATTGAGGCATTTTATCATACAATTCACATGCCTTATGTATGCTAACATAATGTACATGGGCAAAATAACATCCAGAATAACCAGAGTCCAACACTTCAATGGAAAAATAACATGTCGTATTTGTTGAGTACTATTGCACATGACAATGATGAGCTGGCGTATAAGGAGATTGCAGCAAATCCCTGAGAGAATAGTATACCAAAATGATACTTGTAGCCTATTTTCGAGACACAACTTCTTGAGCAAGAAGGGAAGAGGCAGTAAGATGAGTGCGTAAAACATTTAATTATGCATTCATATCTCAAGTGTTGACTGCAGAGGAGCCTTCTAATTTTGAGGCAAGTGAGGTACAAAGGGGAGACTTGCAAATGGATTAAGAAATCAAACCAATTCACAGGAATATACTTGGATGAGGACATAATTATTAGAATGAAATGAAGTTATTAGGTGTAGATGGATCTAAAACACTAAGTGTGAATCAAAAGGTGAACTGTCATCGAATACCAAATGAGTGGTTGAAGTACACAAACGAAAAAAAAGAATTGGTTATGCAGAAACCTTAACACTGTGGCTAAAGCGATCACCCTCTGATGTGTCCTTGCTTTGTTTTCTTGGTTTAAGTAAAATGTCCATCATCTGTATGTCAAGAATGCTTTGGTTAATGATGAATTGACTTGGGAAGTCTATATGGAGTAGCCATGTGGATATGAAAAAGAGAGCAAAAAACATCTATTGTGTTGCCTCAAAAAGGTGTTGTATAGATTGAAAGGTGAGGGGTGAGATGGTGGTGGTGTCCAGAAAACTAAATTTCAGTTGTCAGAAGGGAACATGAATAAAAAAATTATAGAATAGAAATAGATAAAGACAAATATGCAGAACTATAAATTTTCACATCGACAAGCTTTCGAAAGTCTGAAAAGTTATAACTGAATCATTGAAAACATGCAAAGACATCCATGATCCATGAAATAAAAAATCTATTGTGATGCATATTTAACTTACATTGACACACTCTCATACCAAATAAATGCACATAATCCTATCTAGATGTAAATCTTAAATTTATGGCATCTCCAAGTTTACTGAGTGTAAGGGAAGAAGCGACAAAGAAAGTAGGAAGTAGCTTTTCAACAATTTTCAGGAAATTGTGACTGGAAACTATCCTGACATAGACATCCAAGTCAAAATAGTCACTTTGGATGGAAATTTAAAATATAAAACAATTCTCACTGACTGCCATAGAATTTAATTTCTATAGGATTTTGATTCAGTGTAATCTCCTTCCAATAATGTAGACGAGACAAATATAGAAAATCACTTTCTGACAATGAAATCATTTTTACAAGATTAAATATAGGTACTGTTACAAGATTAAATATAGGTGTTGCCACTAAGTGAGATAGATGTCAAGTAGCTAAATCAAAAGAGCCTAACATAAATCTTCAAAACAAAAATAGAATTTCAAACAATGTTGTCTAGTTGCCTCCATAGTCCGTGGAGGATGAGTGGTTTGTTTATAAATGAGATGATTTTTTTCTTTAATTTTATATGTTTCATTGCTAAACACTGTTGGGGACGCCTAGACACCCCCTTGAGGCACCTACTGTTCTCTGCAAATTTCAAAAATTATTTTGGTAACATCTACCAAGGCCAGGGGAGGGAGAAAACTTGAGTAGACATAACAGGGATGGACAACTTTTGAAGTAGATCATAATATGGGATATGTATCAGTTCCAGTATGGGAAAATATGACAAATCTATATTCTTTTATAGAGCAACATGGAGAAAAACACTGCTATCTAGGAAAAGATACAAGCAATTAGAAGAACACCTTGAAGAGATGAAGACAAGGACAAGGACGCTGCTTAAGCTGAGGCACCTTACTTTTGACAATGGTCTGTGTAGGGATAAATGTCTATCTGCATGTATGAGGTTGTCAAAAAGTGCACATGATCTCACTCGGTATACTGAAGGGCTTTCAATTTGTTTATCACATGAGAATCAACTCCATGTCTGGCTCCAAATGTCCATTGTGTCTAAAATGGGATTTTAGCATTTCTGACCTTTAACAAATTGAGTTTAGGGAGCAAGAATTGCATATATTTTAAGGAAATTGCTTTCAGATTCTTGAATTCTTTGCTTATTTTTGCTTTCCATGAGCAAATGCACAAGGGTGTAGCCTAGGATGTCTAGTATGTGCAGGTATGTTGGAAGCATGTGATATTGCTTGTTTATAAACATGTATTCTAATTTGTAACTTGATAAGATGAAATGCAGGTGACTGGTCTGCGGCTCTGATCCACTTTCCAATTCAAATGTAAAATTCCTATGTTGTAACTTAAATTCTTTGCATGTGAAACATGTAACAAGTAAGAAGAGAGAAGTTATATCTTCCTCTTCATAAAATTGTTTCTCTAACCAAATTTTAACTATTTGAGACCATAAAAATCAATGGTCATGTGATCTGTAATACTAATTTCTCAAGTTCGTACTTGGATTGAACTTCAAATTCTGTGGATTGAATGTAGTTTGCATGTTAAAATTAGTGTGTATCATTCCATTTCCCAAATTGATTTTCGATGTTGGTTTAGTTGTCCCGTGCATGGGGATGCATCAATATCCATCGAAGAAAACAAATTCACGAGGGTTCACAGAAAGAAACATGCCTATCTCGAACAAAAGAATTTAAATGCATAGTTGTAAAATTGAATTTAATGCATGGGATTGATTGGAACTTGGAGAGCCTGAAGAATGAAATTATAGTGTTAGTGACCAGTATTTAAAGGTTAATGCATGCAAAAACTATAAAATAAAATTTAAAAATAGTAAAGCCAAAGCAACATGCAAAATCAAAAAAGCAAAATTGTTAGAAAAACAAAAAGTAAAATTGTTAAAAATAGCAAAAGCAAAATTGTTAAAAATATGCAAAAGCTATAAAATAAAATTTAAAAATAGTAAAGCCAAAGCAACATGCAAAATCAGAAAAACAAAATTGTTAGAAAAGCAAAAAGTAAAATTGTTAAAAATAGCAAAAGCAAAATTGTTAAAAATAGTAAAACCGTCATTTAGGTGTCAAATTTGACACACTCCCATGAATGTCCACAAAGCCCTTTCCCATAGGGGTAACGCCTTCGGCGTAAATAATGAAATGCATAATACAATTCATGTAGACACTTGCTTTCTTGCGCAATTTTAATGCTAAAATTGTACTAATTGCCCTCTTTCACATCATCACAATATAATTAGTGAATTTCCACTAATTAGCTAATTTTCCCCTATAAGTGTCAATTAATTAATGACATTCCATTAATTAATTAGCGTATTTCCTCTTGGATGCCAATTAATATCACTTTGTTAGTTAAAATCTATTTTTAATTATTTAATTACTTCAATTCTCGCCTTGTGTTTAATAAATAAATCCTTTTATTGATTAAATTCCGCTCGCATACCCCTCTAAAGTCCACTAATTTCCCTTTGCATTTCCTCTAAATAGATTCTACAAGCTAATCATGGCCTAAATTAATCCCAAGTGATTAATTAAACCTCCTCTAACTCCCATGGGTCTTTAATCCTAATTAATTACATCTAATCATGCTTATCAACTTCTAAGATCATTTGTGGCTTGCTCTTGGCTCATAAGGATACCCACATCTCAAAGCACATCCACACAACAAAAACAAGTTTGCATTTTCAATGTTTATGTTTATGCAAGTTATTTAGATTTCCTTTCATTGCTTTATCATGATGTATTTGCTTATTGAAATAGGTTAGGATTTACTTGGTGTTGAATCCTTAGTTTAATTTCATCTATTTGTTATCCATTTTCACCCCCTTAGGGTGAAATGGACAACTAAGAGGTCTAAGTTGGAGCACTTATCATGCCACTAAGGGCATTCATCTGAGTTGCGGGCAAGAATTCAATGATTTCGAGAACAGATTCAATGATTTTGGGAGTGTTGAGGTCATAAGAGGATTTTTCCTCTTTTGGGTTTTCAAGCTCAAAAGCTCAATTAGAAAAGAGGAGCAAGCTCAGGTTAGTTCCACATGCAACCAAGATGGGAAAAATTGAAAAAATAGCTCTTGGCAGCTCATGGTCTTCTTCATGACCCTCCCTATCTTGAAATGTTTTTCAAGAAATCCAAATAACCAGATTAAACTCGTGTGGAAGGTTCAAAGTTTGGCCAAAGGCTCAACCAACATGGGTGAGTTTGTGGGAAAGCTAGGAGATAGCTCGGTCAAGTTATGTGTGGTTGTGCATTAGAGGTGAGCTCGTTTAGTAGCTCAATGAGCTACTTGGTAAGGTGGATTGGATATAGGATACCGAGGCAATGTGGGGGCTCAAAAGGATTACCGAGATCAAGAGTGAGCTTATTGGTGGAAGGCGATAGGGTGAGTAAATTGATAGGCTTGGTGAGTTAACTCATTTGAGTCAAGTGAGCTAATCTGGGGGCTTTCGGTGAAGGGGCGAGCCATTGGCATCGATATCGGGCAACGTAAAGTAGGAGAGCTCTACGGGGAGCTTGATTTGAAGTTGAGGCACTCAAGGGGAGCCATCCAGTGGAGAGTTCAAACAATGAGTTAAAACGGTGAGCTTGCGATGGAGGAAGTGAGCCGGGCTTGAGTTCCCTAAACTTGGAAGCGTGAAAGGCATCGGAGGTGATGCAAATGATGATGAAAAGCTCCTCAAAAAATCGCAAAGGAAAAATGGACGCAGCGGGGTCAAGCACCGAGCTTGGTTCATGGAGTTCACCGTAGAGATAGTCGCCGGGTAATAGGGGAGTCTCGAGCTATGTGGGAAATTTCAAGAGGGTGAGGAGGGTTGGAACATGTAAACGATGGAGTTCAAGTTGGTAGCAAGAATGGAGGGCTAAATTGGAGGACCCAAGCTTGGCATGGCGTAAATGAGATCGAGTGAAAAATATAGGTCGATATTCACCTAACAAGGTGGCCATGGCGAGCTCGCTTGAGGTGCGGGAGTGTCGAGGCCAAGCTCACAACAGAGGAAATGAGTTAGGGATGAGCTCGTCATCGAGCTCGGCATGGAGACGAGTCATTCATGCGAAGCAAAGGAGTTGTGGTAGTCACGAGGTAATTACTTCTTAAGTAATCACCCCCAAATCAACGTAAAGTAAGATGAAACGGTCCCAAATGCCACAAAACTAAGGTAGGGAAGCATGGAGTTAAGCGGTGAATGCGAGGAGGAAGTATTGAATCGAGCGAGTTAAAACAATCAAAGGTAAATGTGTTCACCACAACATAAGTAAAAGAAAATGCAAAGGGTGATATGATAAGCTAAGCTATGGAGTCAAGCAAGTATTGTGAGGAATAAGTCTTACCAAAAGAGGTTGTTTCATGAAGTATGAGTAATGTTGGGACGGCACAAACCGAGTTCAAGTTAAGGTAAATTCAATGTTGGGAAAGTTAATAAAATAATGTAATGGGTGGGAGTTCACCTCAAGAGAAGTATAAGGTGTTGCGATCACCGCATAAAGAGGGAGGGAGCCGCAGCCAAGTCAAAGCATGTCAATTCACCAGAGTAGGGGGGAGAAGTCTTGCATTAAAGCCTAAGCCAAACAGAGTATAAATAAATAAAATTACCATAACATAAGTAAAAGAAACCCCATTTTTTGATCTAAGAGATAAACGATCTATGCATTGAGTCGGCCAATGAGGTGTAAAACGAGCCATGAACCGAGTTACAAGGTGAGCTATGTGGTGAGTTGGCTCATCACTCAAGACAATAATGCACCTCCAATTTCCCACGAGAGAAGGCCAATGCAAAATTAAAGTAATGCAAAGAATGAAATCACTTTACTTCACAAAATAAGTGAAGTAAAGTAGTTGGGAAAGTCTTATGATTGGGGTAGTAATTGGGGGTCGTTTTCCCACGATAAGGAAAAGTTATAGTAATGGTCCCTTGGTTTCCCTGAAGCTGCGAAGGTTCAAAACGCCATATCTTTCTACTGGGAGCTTCATTTCATGCAAACTTGGATTTTTGGAAAGCTCTTGGAGCCCTCTACACGCGAGTAACTTCATATTTCAGATTTGGTAAAGGAAGGTGTCATAAAATGACATTACTTCTGTTGCACTTCATGGTACAATAACAACTATCTACCACCATTAATGAGGCATGAAGGCCAATTTCTTCCTCTGCAAGCAAGAGTACAAAGGGAGTGGGCTTTGAAGGTGTCCCATGCTACCTTCACATTAATAATTTATTTTGAGTGCCAAGTAAGGCATGCATGGGTTATTCAAGTTTCTCTCTCTTCTATCCAAAATTGCTATAAATTGTAAGGGGATGCATCATTATAGAGGTTGTTGGTAAATTTTCCTCCCCATACTCCCCTCTTCTCCACAGTTGGGTTGTCATGAATTTAGGGCTTCAATCCTTCCTTTGAAGCTTTTGTAATGACATTTCTTGCCTTCTCTTACTACAATGATGTACTGTGCATACTTCTGGAGTAATAAAATTGGTGTTATGTGATACTTGTCTATCTTTTGCATTTTTGTTGTTTTATCTTGCCTCTCATTGTGCTTATAGGTTTTGTGCATATTCTTGTGTTCATTGTAGGATTTAGAAGTTGTTGTGTTTACTTGGGATGGTGAAGTGCATGTGATTTGGTCTGTGGTGCATGTCTACCCTCTCCAAGTTCATCCTTCTTTATTGGTAGGATTAGTAAATTATCTAGCACAACCCCCTTTTCTAGTACTATCCCCCTTAGTGTAGGATTTCCATTTTTATGCACTCTCTCTCTCCTTGTCTCCTTGGAATTGTTAGACTAGGTGTAGTTAGGTGTTTTCTTGCATTAGGAGTAGTTTTAGCAGTAGAATTAGGAAGAGGAAGCCACCTTTTCGGAGGCCCACATCAAGCTCGTAAGTCCCATAACTTGAGAGGTGGTACACATGTTAGCAAAACGTAGAGATCTGCATAGCCAAATCTCAAGGTACTACTTTTTCATGATAATAGTTCTAGCATGTCCGGTGGGACAATATTCAAAGTCAAATCTTTAGCTGGAGTACAAGCTAAGTTGATGTGTTCTTGGAAAAAAGTTGCAGTTTTGGAGCCTCACATCGAGAGGAGGAAGTAATCAGTGTCCTTATATTGTATTCTTTAAGTAATGTATTTGGTTCAGATCTACACAATAACAAATATAATGAAAACAATGAATAATGATGTATAAAATTAAAACATTCGGGATATTATTCAATAAGACAAGGTTACATATATAGAGTGGAGTTCTCCTATGAAAGAGGAGTCAACTCTAATCTTCAACAAACTCTCACTTATCTCTCCCAATCCCTATTCTCACTCAACAAACCTAGAATCTCTCTAAGAGATCTCTACGAGTTGTCACCAACTCATTATTTGCACAATAATAATGTTCACAATATTAAACTATTCCTAACATTCACTCCCCTATTGTTAACATTATTAATTCCTAATATACACTCCCCTAATGTGAACAAGGTAGAAAAATGTTTACACATCTCAACAGAATGCCAACCCCTGTGGCATGCCTGTAGCTCATGACCTTGATATAAATGAAGGGAGAAACGCTCAACCTTCTATGGTTTTACAACAGGTTTACCACCAACCTGGACATGAACAATTCTCCACTCTATTGTTCACCTCATGTGGTTTTCTGGATCTCCACGAACCGTTTCAAGATCCATGTCTGCATGTGTTTTTTTTTACTTCCCCACTATATTTTTCATCAGAAGGTTACATATAGGAATTTTTCACACATTACAATAACAGGAATGTATCATCTGTTTTTATTATCTACCACACAGTTGAAAATACTTGGCCACCAAATCAGTACCACAACCTCATCGATGGTGCCTGACGAGAGGTCGTTGATCAACCTCCTTCCTCCGTTGCCTCTAGCCTCCATCAATGTCCTGCTAACTCAACAGAAAGTATAGTCGAGGACGATACGCGTTCCTTGTCGCGATACAGGGTGAGGTCGAGGGGTGGAGCCCCAAATCCAAGAATGGTTTTCATTTGCATTTTCCCTTAAAAATTGAGTGTTGGATTACACCAAAAATGCACTCATTTGTCCTTTTTTAGGTGTCAAATACAATCAAGAATGCACCCTTTACAATATAGATTTAAAAAGTAATAACGACAAATTACTTTTTAAATTTACATATATATTTCTATATTATAAATCAAATCATTGATCTAACACGAGTAATATGTGAAGAACAAAAATAAAAATAAAAATAAATAGACTTTAGATTAGATCTATATCCTAAAGTATATAAACCTCGTTTTATTCAAATCTCATTGAATGAGATTCACGAAGGGAAGGATGCCCCATGTCAGAGCATTACATGAGGGGATCACGGTCTGGCAGATGTGTCGAACCCTTTCAAACTTGTGGTCATGAGCAGGCCTCAAAGAGCTAAGCCTTCAGCAAATTTTGATTTGACCGGCATAGATAATTTGAAATTCCACCAGTGGTCGTGGGCAATGAATCTGAGCACGTGGATTGAAGGAAGCATGCAGGCCGTAGGCTGATCCTGTTAGATCTGAATAAATTTAATGACCGAGACAGGATAGTGAGGGCAGAGGATGTGCGCTGGAGTCAAAGCAGGCTATATGCAAGTTAGGGGATGTGCTTGGGATCTCAGGTTGCCGCCTGGGATTTTCAAACCTCCATGGTCGCCAATGCCATTGAAACATTAAAAAATGCACTAACAAGAATACATGGCCATCGCTCCGATGCCAAATAATGTATTTGGTTCAGATCTACACAATAACAAATATAATGAAAACACCGAATAATGATGTATACAATTAAAACATTTGGGATATTATTCAATAAGACAACGTTACATATATAGAGTGGAGTTCTCCTATGAAAGAGGAGTCAACTCTAATCTTCAAAAACTCTCACTTATATCTCCTAATCCTTATTCTCACTCAACAAACCTAGAATCTGTCTAAGAGATCTCTATGAGTTGTCACCAACTCATTATTTGTACAATAATAATGTTCACAATATTAAACTATTCCTAACACTAAGTAATCAACAATCAAAATAATGTAGAAAATAGGAGCAGTAATTACATTTCTAAGCCTTCATAAGAAGAAAAGATAGAAGTAAGTTGATTACTTCAAAAGAGAAGACTTAAGTAATTGGGCTCCCAAGCTCCGATTACTTCAAGTTTATGCAATTACTTCAAGTAAGTTGTTTACTTCAAGTTATCCTATTAATTCAAAAGGAAAGACATAAGTAGTTGCACCTCTAAGTTGCACTACTTCAAGTTGTTGCATTACTTCAAAGTGAAAGACTTAAGTAGTTGCACCTCCAAGTTACACTACTTCAAGTAATCTAATTACTTCAAGTTGAAAGACTTAAGTAATTGCTCTTCTAGAGACTGATAAGAAGAGAAAGTAAGTGCATTTCCAAACACCGATAATAAGGGGAAGTAATGCAAGTCCCAAACATTAATGAACTAAGAGGAAGGAAGTTGAAGTAATCAGCCCTTCGAAGACCGATAAACAAAGGGAAGTAAAGTAGGTTGAGAACTCCACAAGAGCAAGAAGAAGAAGTAGTAAGTTGTATTACTTCCACGGTGCAATAGATGGAAGACTTAAGTAGTCCACGCTCCAAAACTCAAACACATTTGGTGACTTCAATGATTCAAACAACCCATTATCTCGAGTTGCAAACCTTCTTTCCATCCATTTCCATCCATTTTTCTTCCCATATCTTTCATCTTTCTTCCATTCATGAAGTTGTGCAATCATGACTTCATTTCCATCATGGAATTCACACTGCAAAAGATAGCAATGCAATCCACATCTAATGCATTTTTCAACTCCTTCAGATCAATTTTATGATCAAAATCATAACCACTATACCTATCCCTATGAGCAATAACAAAGCCAATTTGGCTATGGAGCCTATTAAGAAGAAGGATATGCATATGATGATAGTGATTCTATAGAGAACATTGGTTTGTAAGAGAAAATTCAAAGCATGGAGGCTAATATGGTGCAGTCAAGGGCTACATCTCAAATGCAAGCATTCAGGATTGGCTTCAGGGAACCTTGCCCATGGGTGGGCCCTTTTCCAAGACACTATAGCCTGTAGAAAAAGCTAGATTTCATGGTTGAAATGCTTCCCCAACTTGCAGAGTGGACCGAGGAGATTGAAGCTTATGAACTTAGTGTAAGACAACCTTGTCAATGGGTAAGTCCATCACTAGCTCCCACTCTTCCCTTTTCTCCTTCCTGAGCTACATCATTTCAGTAGTGGCATGAGTCTAGTTTCTTGCATGTTGTCCCTAATGTGGAACCCCCTTCTCCATATTCTAGTCTTCCACCCAACCTCAATTTTTCTGCACTTTTCCCTTCCAAAAAAAGTCCCTCCATAAGAGCAAGAGTGTAAAACCCCTCTCGTACCTCAAGCAATAACAAAATCAGTTGAACCCCAACCCATCCCTCCTCTTGTAGTCCCAAATCCATTTTGGGAAGAGAAAAATAGAAAACCAGTCAAGGGGAGGAGAAGATTGAAGAGCTTAACAAGGAAGAACTAGAAATTTTTTTGAAGGAATGGGCTGCCAAACTCGATATCAAGCAAATTCCATTGATGACTAAGCCTTCAGTGAAGATTGCGGTTCAAGAGCAAGAGGTGTAAGCTAATTTTGTAGCAGCAATAGAACATGAATAAAATGATGATCAACATTCCATTTGCTCAGAGTGTAGTATGTATAATGACACTATATTTTCACATGTTGCTGATCCACTACCAACTGTAGAATCAGTCAAAGAGGAAGAGAAAGAACCAGCTCCAAGTCCCATGAAAAGGGGCACATGGAGGAGAACAAATCAGATTCAGAGACACTAAATGAAGATGATATCATTGAAAGCTTTTGCTTTCATTTGGGGAACTTGATTTGGTTGATGAGTCCATAGCAAAGGAGAACATCCAAGAAGACCTTGCTGCCCAAAACAATCCTCTAGAGTAGATTGAAGAGTTTGATTTATCAAACTTCATGTTAGAGGAGGAGATCATTCAAGAGTAGTTTTATATTTAAGTGGAGGAGGAACTCTGAAGTGAGAAACAAGTTTTAGCTGATTGTAATGATAGAAAAGTGACCCCATTAGATGCAACAAACAATCACATTGAGTTACATGTTGAGGAGGAAATCCAGGTTGCCAAGGAAGGAGAAAGAAGTAAGGATGACATCACTTTCATATCAGTCATCAAGGCAGAACATTAGTTGTCTATAGATGAGCAACAAGAAGAAGATCAACTCACAGACAATCACCTTTTCTAAGAAGGCTTGCAAGAAGACTTCCTTATTGAGGTTGGAACTCAGAGAAGTGGGAAAACTCAAAGTGGATCAAACCTTGCCCAATCAGGTATTTGGCTTCATTGGAGCCAAAGGAAGAGCCACAACCTATCATGCTTACTTCCAAGCATGAGGATGAGCCAAAAAGTGCCAAAGGTCAGCACCAAAGCCTCCAAGATCCAAACAATGAGAAGCTGGAGGAGGTATTTTATTTGTTCAATGTTGATACCTTGGCTAGATGGGTGGAAATTTTCTTCCAAATCCATTTTTCACTCATGTACATGACCATGCTCATTGCAAAGTTAGTTGCATGGTCCCAAATTTTGAGGAAAGGAAATTAATTCTCCTGATGGTGTTGGATTTTTTTAAGTCTTCCTTTCTTCTTGTTAGTGTAGGGTATGAGTAGGGTTGTTTTCAGCAGAAGAAGTGCTTGTGCACACTCTAAATGTATCACTTGAGGCATGCATGTTTTTGTTCCTTTGTATATAGTCTTTGTTCATGGTTGCTCTAGGTAGTCTATTGCATAGTGCATCATCCCTCCTAGAAGATTGTTGAAAATAACCTCATAGTTTCAAGAAACAATTGCTATATTCAAGAATTCTCAAATGCAAAGCAACAAAAATTGGATAAGGGACAGATTTTAGTGTTTTCATTCCTTTGTTCCTTCAGATCAGTGATTGAGCTTCTAATGACCCTTGCAGAAATTAGAAAGACAACAGACAACCCTCCCTAAAATTTAGTTTAGAAAAGCTCCATTCCAAAGAATATCCTAAGAAAGCAACCTAAGAAAGAAAAAATATCATTTTTATCTTGTAGTCTCATGACACATCCCTAATCGACATATGTTTGTAAGTCCTGCAAAGCACCTTATCTTGTCAAGGAATTAGTTGGTTTGTAGTCATGTTAGCAAGAATCAAATAAGGTGGCAATAGTAGTAGGTGTCTACCATGCAATCCCATAGATCATGTTTGCAGAGATGAAGAAGAAATATTTATTTCAAAATCAAAACAATTTTCCACTCATGAAAATATTAAGATTCCTTATAAAATTTGGGAAACGTGAGTGTAATCAAATAAGCACAGGTACAATAGTGTTCCTAACAGGTTCCGGGGCCAGAATTCAAAGGTTTTTAGATCAGATCATGATTGTTACAGAGGACTCCATGCCCAATGGATGCTTCAAGGAAGCTGGTCTACTCCCTATTTAACAGGTAGATGGCCCCATGAGTTGCCAAATTGTTATCCATTTTCACCCCCTCATGGTGAAATGGATAACTAGGAGGTCTAAGTTGGAGCACTTGTCAGGCCACTAAGGGCATTCACCTGAGTTACAAGCAAGAATTCAATGTCGAGAATAGATTCAATGATTTTGGGAGTGTTGAGGTCATAAGAGGATTTTTTCCTCTTATGGGTTTTCAAGCTCAAGAGCTCAGTTAGAAAAGAGGATCAAACTCTGTGGGGCCCACATGTAGCGAAGACGGGCAAAATTGAAAAAATAGCTCATGGAAACTCATGGCCTTCTTCATGACCCTCCGGTCTCGAAACATTTTTAAGAAATCCAAATAACCAGTTAAACTCGTGTGGAAGGGTCAAAGTTTGGCCAAAGGCTCAACCAACACGAGCGAGCTGATGGGTGAGCTAGGAGATAACTCGCTCAAGTTATGTATGGTTATGCATTAGAGGCAAGCTCGCCGAGTAGTTTGGTGAGGTGGATTGGATACAGTGGTACCGAGGTAGTATGGGGGCTTAGAAAGGATTACCGAGCTCAGGAGCGAGCTCGTTGGTGAAAGGCAACAGGGTGAGTAAATTGATGGGCTCGGTGAGTTAACTCGTCAAGCCGGGTGAGCTAATATGGGGGCTATCGGTGGAGGGGCGAGCCATTGACATTGAGCTCGGGCAGTGTAAAGTAGGTGAGATCTACATGGAGCTTGGTTTGAAGCCGAGGCACTCAAGAGGAGCCAATCGAGCAGGGATTTCAAACAACGAGTCAAAAAGGTGAGCTCACGATGGATGGAGGAAGCAAGTCAACAATCCAGTCCGAGTTCCCGAACTCAAAAGCGTGAAAGGCATCGAGGGGCGATGAAAATGATGATGGTGAGATCCTCACAAACTCGCAACAAAAATAGATGCAACAAGGTTAGGACCGAGCTCGGTTCATTGAGCTCCTTTGTGGAGATATAGTCTGGTCGGGTAACATGGGAGTTCGCGAGCTATGTGGGCAATTTTAGGAGGGCGAACACATTGACAATGGAGTTTAAGTTGATAGTAAGCAAGGAGGGCCAAAACAAGAGACCCAATATTGGCATGGCATAAATGAGATTGAGCCAAAAATATATGCTGACATTCACCCAACAAGGTGGCCATGGCGAGGAGCTCATGGGCACAAGGAGCGTTGAGCTCTCAGCGGAGGAAACGAGTTAGGGCTAAGCTTGTAACCAAGCTCGGTGTGGAGGCGAGACATTCACACAAAAGCATAGGAGTTGAAATAGTCACGAGGATGATTACTTCGTAAGTAAACACCCCTAGAATCGATGCAAAATGAGATGAAGTGGTCCCAAATGTCATAAAACTAAGGCCGGGAAACACAAAGTTAAGCGGTGAACTTGACGAGGAAGTCTTAAATCGAGCGAGTTAAGACAAGCAAAGGTAAATGCGTTCACCACAACATAAGTAAAAGTAGATGCAAAGGGTGATAAGCTAAGTCGAGCTATGGAGTTGAGCGGGTATTGTGAGGAATAATTCTTACAAAAATATCCCATTTCATGAAGTATGAGTAATGTTGGATGTCACAAACGGATTTCAAGTCAAGGTCAAGTCAATGTTGGGAAATTTGATAAAATAATGCAAAGAGGTTTTCATAAATCAAAAGTCTTGGGTGGGGAGTTCACCACAAGAGAAGTATAAGGTGTTGGGATCACCACATAAAGAGGGAGCGAGCCGCAGCCAAGTCAAAGCATGTCAATTCACCACGGTAGGGGATGAGTCTTGTGTTCAAGCTCAAGTAAAGAAAAATATAAATAAATAAAATTACCGCAACATAAGTAAATGAAACCCCATTTTCTGATGCAAGAGATGATCAAGCTATGCATCGAGTTGGCCAATGAGCTACAAATTCGAGCCATGAACTGAGCTATGAGGTGAGCTATATGGTGAGTTGGCTCACCACCCAAGGCAGTAATGCACCTCCAATTTCCCGCAGAGAAGGCCAATGCAAAAGTAAAGTAATGCGGAGAATGAAATTAATTTACTTCACAAAATAAGAAAAGTAAAGTAGTTGGAAAATTTTGATGACTGAGGTAGTAATTGGGGGTCGTTTTCCTGCAGATAAGGAAAAGTTGAAGAAATGGCCCCCTGGTTTTCCACAAGATGCAAAGCTTCAAAACACCTTATATTTCAATTGGGAGCTCCGTTGCACGCAAACTTAGATTTTACGAAAAGCTCTTGGAGTCCTCTACGTGCCAACAACTTAAGATTTCAAATTTGGTAAAGGGAAGGTATCTGAAAATGGCATTACTTCGCTGCACTTCATGGTACAAGAATAACTATCTACCACCATTGATGAAGGATGAAGGCCAATTTCTTCCTCTCGCAAGCAAGAGTAAAAAGGGAGTGGGATTTGAAGGTGTCCCATGTTGCCTTCACATCAATAATTGATTTTGAGTGCTAAGTAAGGCATGCATTCAGGTTTTTCAAGTTTCTCTCTCTTCTCTCCAAAATTGCTATAAATTGTAAGGGGATGCATCATTGTAGAGGTTGTTAGTAATTTTTCCTCCCCATGCTCCCCTCTTCTCCACAGACTAGGTTGTTGTGAATTTGGGGCTTCAAGCCTTCCTTCTGAATCTTTTGTAATGGCATTTCTTTCCTTCTCTTGCTATAATGATGTATTGTGCATACTTTTGGAGTAATAAAATTGGTGTTCTATGATACTTGTCTATCCTCTACATTGTTTTGTTGCTTTCTCTTGCCTCTCATTGTGCTTGCAGGTTTTGTGCATATTCTTGTGTTCATTGTAGGATTTAGAAGTTATTGTGTTTACTTGGGATGGTGAAGTGCATGTGATTTGGTCTGTGGTGCATGTCTACCCTCTCCAAGTTCATCCTTCTCTATTGGCATGCTAGGAAGATTTTCTAAGCACCCCCTTTTTCTAGTACTATCACCCCTTAGTGTAGGATTTCCATTTTCATGCACTCCCTCTCTCCATGTCTCCTTGGAATTGTTAGACTAGGTGTAGTTAGGTGTTTTCTTGCATTAGGAGTAGTTTTAGCAGTAGAATTAGGAAGAGGAAGCCGACCTTCTCCAGAGGTCCACCTCAAGCCCGCAAGTCCCACAACTTGAGAGGTGGTACACATGTTAGCAAAAAGTAGAGATATATATAGCCAAATATTAGGGTGCTACTTTTTTGTGATAACACTATTTAATATCGCATGCATACATATGACATGCCCGATGGGGAGACCCCTTTGTCTCACATGCACTTTTTCCTTAAGTTATGTGAATTTTTCCTCAAGTTTTTTGAATTTGTGTTGATATTTTCTTGTGTATAGGAGTGTTGAGTGTTATTGGTAGGTATTAAGGGAGTTAGGTGCTACCAAAAATTGATCTTGATAAGAGGTAACCTTCATTTTTGGCTTATAAACTCAACGCTCGCTCTGGTAAACAATGATTTTAATTCTTCCCATGGCGGTCTTTCTCTATGTTTTCTCTAGTTATGTGTAGCTCGTTTCAGCAACCTCGCCACTTTGGGAAAAAAAATTCGCTCATCAACAATGGCTTCATAGCATCATGTAACGACCTTACTGACATTAGCGGGTTTGCTATGTCTAATGGCTGTCCTAACTTGAAATGATGGCCTCGAGCCACCTAGTGGCAACCTTACTCTGTCCAAAGAGGATTTTTCTCTTTTTACTTTTCTTGTCGTTCTACTCATTTTTTGTAATTCTTTTATGGTTTTGCTGACACTATCCAGTCACCTTACTTCTATTTTTACAAAGTTTCATGCTTACATATGTTGTTTATATACACATTTTTCATCAATCATGGATATTTATTGTGTGTTGGCAATTTGTAGGTACTTATGATCATGCTTAGTGACATGTTGATTGCTTGAAGCTAGCTGCAAAAAGCAGATCTTATCAAAAAATTAGTAAAATCAAGGTGAATTTCATAAACAATGAATTTGTTATAATGTTCAAAAATTTCATCTTGTTCATCAGCAACCTCATTATGTACGATGACAATCAGACTTTTAGTGGACTCATTTTGTTTAGTAGCATCCTCGACATAATATTAGTGGCCTTGTGATATCATGCAAAGAACTTGATATTTAACATACTCGTTTTGGTAAATAGTGGCCTTGCTCTCTCGTATCAACAACCTTGTGACAAAGAACTTAGGTTTTTATTTTATCTCACTTATTATTTGCCTCAATTTCATTTGGTGTTATTTGTTATTGTGAAACTACTAATTTTTGTGTGTAGGTTGCCATATCCTCTTTTCAAAGATCATTGCCAAAATGAATAAAAAAATAAAATAAAAAAATCAAGTTTTGTGCTCACCATTTTAATTTATTTTCTCGACACTTTGGTTTTTTTACTTACGAAATCACACTTTCATTTCAAAATGTTTGCATAACATATGAGATTAATCACCTTTCTAAACACTTAGGTTGTTTTTCAAATGTTTAAAATATTGGATTAATCATCGCCTTAACCATTCTTGGCTTCTTACAAATACATTATATATTAGATTAACCTTTTCCTTAACCATTTTATGAGGGTGTCTGTTTCCCTCCCACATCTTTGGCTAGTTATTTGTAGGTCTTGTCTCAACTGTGTATGCTCTTTCCACACACCACAAGGTGATCTTGGAAATTAGAAACAAAACTTTAAACACTTATTATTAACTAGGTTTTAGTGGTTAGGACGTCATTACCTAATCATTTAGACAAAGCTCATGTACTAACGAGCTATATAAATTTTTTGGAAGACCAGTCATTTTTGGCTAAGAGTTCACTTTTACGTGGTTCTTATGAAGTGAGGGGTTCATTTACCTCCAATACCCAAGCCCTAGACTAGATCTCACATAAAACAAATGTCATATTTGGCCAAGCTCTATTGAAAAGGTTAAAATGAAGGGGAGGGGGATTTAATCCTTCAAGCCATGCCGCTAGACAATATATCCTAATTTCACGGACTTGTGCCTCACGACACTGAAAGTTATATTGAGTATGCCCATAGAAACCTTATTTATCCTAGCTATATGACCAACAATTAGGGACAAGTTGTGTTTTTCTTGACTTTCCCCAAAATATTGTGTGTTAAAAAATAAAAGCGTGTCACTCTTTCTAAATCAAAACCTTCTTTTACACAAAACCAGTAGAGTAGGTATTTACCTTAGCTCATGTTCACCTAGGTACTTTATTTACCTTTATTGTATTTATCCTCACCCACTTATGTGTGTGGATATTTCTTTTATCTTATTTAGATATTAAGAGATATTATCTAGTTGTTAGGTATAGTTATTTCCTTGATCTATGGTATTGACTAGTTCTTTCCTTGATCTCGTGGTATTACTAGATCCTTAATGTCTAGTTCTTTCCTAAATCTATGGTCTTGACAAGTTCTTTGATGACTAGTCATTTCCTTGATTTATGGCTTGATCTACGACCTTGCCCACGGTTTAGATTGTTATTACTTACCTATTTAAGCAAGGCCCATTGTCAATGTATTGCATTGAGTTCCATTATAATATATGATATCACGCTCATTTGTTTGCAAAAAGTTTTATGTAAAGCTATTCGCGGCGAATTGCTTTCATCTTAGTAATCGTGGTGTTTGATTAGCATCGTGTTCTTGGCTTCGTACGATCTGGTTATCGTTCCTTTCAAAAACCCACAAGGAAAAACTCCATCTGAGTTAAACCTTGTTTTAGCAATAAAACAAGGAAAAAATATGTTTGAGTTGGACCAAGTATATCTTACACCAAGACATTATACTTTGTCAAATTTCTTCCTTATTTATCAAAACACAATAACTTGAAACTCGGTAAATTTTGACTAATCATTTTGACCTCAATAGTTAAAGTTTTTCAAAACTGGTTGTTTGATTTGAAACAATACTACATTCTACGCCAAATTTTACTCGGTTGCATTAGGAAAATTTACACATATAAACTAAGTAAAATGACCATTTACAACTGTTACACTACTAAATTTTACCTAGATTTCCTTATGAAAATTTAGAAAAATCCAAAACTTGGTAAAATATCCATTTGCAACGGATATGATGTCTGATTTTACTTAGAAATCCTAAGGAAAATCAATCAAAAATATAAATCTGAGTAAAACATTAATTTTACAATCATTATGTTATCTGATTTTACTTAGAATTCTTTAGAAAAATCAGGAAACATCCAAAACTGAGTAAAAGGTTTATTTTGCAGCCATTACACTGCCCAAATACACTTAGAAGGTCCCTCAATACAAACACATTCAAACAAGATCATTCAAGCTTTAAGCATCACCATGACACCTATGACTCAATTAGGGTATATATGACGTGAATATAACCCATTCCTCCATGATCTCTTGGAAAAACTATTTGATGATGAGCTTAGTCTTGTCGATCATAGTGGGGGAGAGGAGGAAGGCCACATGACATATTTGCACACAATCCAACACATGTAGTTAACATTATCCTTATTTTGATCCTTCCTTTCCTACTAGTATGATTCAAGGGGAGGATCAAACAAATTGTCTACCCTTCAAGAACATTGAAGACATATTGGATCCAAAGAATGTTTTTGTATTGGAAAATCCCAAAGGTCATAATGAAAGATCACCCATGCAAAACATACGTCCCAAAATAACTACAATAGGAAATCATACACTTCCGTTAATATAAATCATGACATAAGTAAGGAGGATGAAGATCTATGCCACACGTGTATAATGAATACGTGACTGTTTTTTATGTGGGTTGACCACACACCCAAAGTAAGGGAATGACACGTGCTCTTATGTCCTCCTCATTTTAGAGACACCATGACTCAGTGCATGAGCTACAAGGTATTGATCTTTGATATCAATAAAGGGTATTGATTGCTAGATTTCGAGAATCCTTCTAGTACCACTCCCTGCACCTTCTTCACTAAATTTTATTTTTAAGAATTTCTATGTCTAATTTAACTAAAGGGCATTACTCAAAATAAAACTAAAACTAAAGTTAAGGAGGAGATAAAGAAACTACTATAGAATTCATGCTTCAATAAACTAATATTAGATGATGGAAGATTGCATGCTTTCATTCTATTTACCAAAACTAAAAAAATCTAGTGTATACCCAAATTGGCATGTTATTGATGTTGATAATGAACAAAGGATGTTAAGATAGTAATTACAACATATAGGCTATGATTTAAATAGTTAATTTTAATTACTTAAAAATATGTAAGCTGTATCGATAATTCCAATTACAACTTACTACCGCATCTCATTTAAACTTGCAATGACAAAATTTAAAGATCACAAGGACAAAAAAGACATAATTTTAATATCAATAATTGTACACAAAGAAGTCTAATGAAGAAAGTAGAGATGAGAATAGACAACTTCAACTTGTATAGGTTAATTTAAACCGATTGACATTCATTAATCAAAGTTTCACCTCCCTTGATTCAAAATGGGAGTATACATATTTATACACAATAAGGGCCTCATTTCACCTCACTTTCCAAACTATTATTGTCAAGGATCAAGGGAATATTCTTAGACAACTAGTCTTTACAAAATATCCTAACTGATTTCTATTAGGATGATTACAATGGAATCATGACTCAACATGCCATCTAGAATATCCCTAAGGAACTAATCATTATTGTTTAGTTGGGCCTATGCTAGAGTGGAGTTGGGCCGTGTAGACCTAGATCCTTGACCCGGTTGAGTTATCCCCGTTGTTGATGCTACTAAAGCATCCTTGCATGTTTTGTAATCCTTCTCAATATTTTTAAGGTTAATGATAGGATGCTTATAAAGTTTAGTAGCATTATACAATAGTATATATTGAGAGGTTACCATTGTTCCTAACATTTTCTGAAGATTGGCCACTTTTTAAATTTTTTCCTTGGCGGGAGAGACTAGCTCAATGACTTGGGAAGCACTTGTCTCATTTTCCTCAATAATGTTTTTGTTGAAATGGACCAAGAATTGCCTTAGATGGCCTACAAATTCTTCTTCTACTATATCCTCTTGATTATATTTTAGGACCTTAAGAAATGTTGCCTCTGTGAATATTTGGTTGCTCCTTGCAATAATGACATCGAGTTGAGGGGGTAGCCTATCTAATTAATCAATCTAGTCTTCTAGAGAATTATTCATATAGTTGGTGTATGCTTGACATAGGACAACATATTATAATGTAAAAACTATGATATCCTTTCAAGCTTCTTATTCCACACCTCAAAAAATGACTTGGATCATTTGTCGTAGGGTGTCCATTTTACTAGTGAACATTTTATCCCTTTTCAAGGATGTTTGCCCTTTCTCCTTGGCTATGATGCCCTCATTTATTACCCTGATGAGGGATAATAAGGTCTTCTTGACTTCATTGGCAATGTTGTTGGGAATGGTGGATTTTTCTTGAATTTCTAATTCCCATTTTCTTGCATACATATACCTCGAGATCATCTCTCTTTGTAACTTTGATAAAATGCTTAAATAAACTAAAAAAGGTCTTCTTTATACTCAACCACTTGGGACCATTTCATTTTATTCTTCTTTGTGAGAGTGAAAAGGCCTTCATAGGTCTCATGTCAGATAAGAACTTGATTGGTGGCCATCCTCTTCCTTGTAAATCTATTCAAAGTCCCCATTATTTGATTAAATTCAACTTTTATCTGGGGGTGACCTGTGTGGTCCAATTACCTTTTTCCCTTTGAGAAGCCAACATTTTCTTAATCCACCCATGTTCAGGTCTAGGTGATTGCACACCTATAGAGGGTACTATGATTTGGTCCATGCATATTGATTCTACCTCTAGTATGGATTCTCGTTTTGCCAAAAACCTCCTATGTCTCCTTATATGAAGATAGGTCATAAGCTACTAGTGGGGGCTTTGTAGTTAATTCAGGGGATAATTCTTGTACTCATGTAGTGCCTTATACTTCGATGGGTTACCTCGGGGTTTATAGATATGTAGGTACCTCTCCTTGTGAATTCCCTTTTGATTTTCCCTCTTAGAGGAAGGGGTTCCTTTGCCATTTGTATGTAATTTTGGATGAGCTTGTCATCCTCCTTGGTGTTCCACACCCAATCATTAACATCATCCTCATAAGTGTATAAAGGCTAATTTATCTTCTAAGGGATTCTAGGTTATTTTCGACCCTTTTTCTAGTATCATATTTCTTGAGTGGGAGCTATGGGATATTGAAGGAATGTCTATGGGATACTACTGCTATGAGGTCCGGCCATCTCTTGAATTCCCTAGATACAAATTTTAGTATTAGAGATGGGTGGATCCTCAGGTTCTTTTTCTTGCACTTTATCACCACTCCATTGAGAATTTGGAAAGCTATCTCTTTTTAGCTAGCTTGTATGACACATAATAGGAAAAGCTGCGGTGATGACATTAACATGCCTTATCACGATTAATGTACACTTGGGGTAGAAGAAGACATCCCCAATTTTCCTATATATGTGTAATATTTCGCAACAATTTTAGGCATATGTATTTCCATGAGTACCCTATGTCTCTTTGGGGTAGAATGTGTTGAATATATTCTCAATATGTTCCTTGAATCTATTGACATAAAGGTATGAGTATGCTTCATTCACTCCATGAATGCTTTCTAGCTACTACCATGGACAAAATTCAGGCACACTCGGTCTCCATAGATGGAATCTAATAGATATGACGTCATATAAAAATGTTTATTTTGACCAACGAAGACATATCTCGCATGTGAAAAATTTAATGACATGCCTGGCCAAGGGCGAGATTTTTTCATTTGTCAATAATCAAGGAAAGAAGGGGGACCTAGGTAATGTCTAATTTCATGATGGAAATATTTCTATATAAATTTTTCATCAAGGCCATTCCAATCCTCATGCTAGGAATAAATCTGTGGATGTGGATATTACTCAAACTTTCATCATCTAAGTTATCTATTGGGTCCTTGACCCAATTCTAAAAAAAAAACTTTAAAATCATATGTGGATGTCCATGCTTCAATGGTTGTGAGATTACAAACATTATTATCATCGGGTAGCTTATAAAATATTTTAAAAGTGGTACATTAAATGAATGCTACCTTGTTATTTTCTCCTTTTTATAGTAGAAGTCCCTATTTGATTATGGGGAGGGTCAATATAGGGGAAAATAAATATGGGCATATAAGTACCTCTCGTTTGGGCAAAATTAGGTATAATTCAGCCCTCTTAAGCACCCTGATATCTATAGATATTTGAATTTCATCAGTGGGCATGTATGCTTCATCGATGGGCATCCACTGAAGTCCTTTCTTTTGAATGGATAAGAAAATACTAGAGTAATGAGGAAATTCATTATCTAGCACCACAGGGTCAAAACTGCGTCCCTTATCATTCTCTAGTATTTTCAGGAGTATAAGAAAGTACCCACACTTGAAGTTCCTACATCTCCCACCATTTTTGAAGGAATTGTTATTGCAATACTACTGTAAATCTCTTGAAAAAACTCAGTCAATTATGAGCTTATTGGATTCAGTTTTCACAAGTTCGTTTTGTAATTAGAAATTTATATGAACAGTCTTGATCAATGTAATAGCCTTAGATCGGGAAAATTTCATCTAAATTGGTGTGATCTACATTAATGGTGCATAATCTTTAATGCAAGAATTGATATTTTTTACGCATGAGGGAATGTTACTTTTTGATTTAGCTTACGTTTTTGAATATATGCCTTACACCTGTGAAAGCTAGATTTGATCATAGCCATCAGTTTTAATCGGCTCCTCTTTTTCCCATGAAGGCCACATGTAATACTAGAATTATCTCACTATTCTTGGTTGTTGAAGTATCCTTGAAGTCCACACGAGCATGAAGTATGAGGTGTGAGATTTGAAGGTTTGAGTCCTCCCATCCTTTAAATACTAACATTTGGGATGTGCGCGTTTTTTCTTTAAATATTCCCACACTTGGGAAATGAGAGTGCTCACTCGTTAAATTGCGAGGAAAAGTCAAACTCAAAGTTAGTGAAATACCTTGCGAGAAACTTTGATGTGCGAATGCGAGGACTAAGAAATAGAAAAGTTTGATTCCTTCAACATATGAAGTGCTAATACCAAAATTTTAAGTGTGAGTATCAAATCCTAAGCATAAAGAATTAATTCCAATTTAGTACGAATACCGAGCAACTTCAAAATAAGAGTACTAAATAATTATTCAGAAAGACAAACGGTCATTTTGAAGATCAAAGGTGGATACCCAAATATTATCTATCTATTATAAACCAAAGAGGGTCTCTATTTTAACATGAAATCATTTTTAAAAATCGGGAGGGTTATACAATTACACATTTAAGATCAACTCCAAGTAGTTAGTCATTAACTAGAAAGTGGTGAATAAAGCTAAAACACGACAACACAATGATCTATGGGATAACAAAAATAATCAATTGATTTTCACTCGGCATTTTGACGAGGTTCCATGAGGGAGTGAACATCAACCATGAATGTGCATGCAAATAATGGAAAGAGTCTCATCAACTCTCATATATTTGAAAAGAAAGGGGTATGAATAGGAGTGTTGTGTAACCCCCAATGCTTGTAATCATACCTCCTTAAGTGGAGAAGGGATTTTCATTCCTAAAATTGAAGTAACTCACATATGATGCACGAGACACATAACGACGTGTAATGATGCATATGACGGAATATGAACACTGTCATAACACCGTGACACCTAGACCTAAAACCTCACCTAAGTGAGATGACTCGCCACATGATGTGGGAAATGACTCACACCAACAACCCCTTCATCATAACTTAGGATGATGTGACAATTCGAAATGAGAAATGGGTCTGGAAACAAATCACGATTAGGCACCCATGAACAACAAGGATCTCAAACAATGGAGGAAAACCCAATGGGAAAAACATCCACAATAAGAGATGGAAACACTCTCTAACAATATAAGAAAGATGCCACAAATGGGTCCTAAAAACTGAGGAGCTTGATAAGGTACTCATGTACAAAAGGAAAATCTCTCTAGAAAAAGAAGAAGGAGACAAGAGGAACACATAAGAATCCATTGACGGATCTGAACTCTGCAACTCTAGGAAGTCTCCAAGAAGAGTGTCGATGATGAGGTCCTCGGTCAATGGACTGAAGAAGACCCAACCACATTGAACTATGTCCTCGCCCGATGTGGCAAGGTCATAAATGGAGTATTGGAAGTCTACTTACTCCATAAAGGAAACCGAAGGAAGAAATATAAAGAAATCGAATCCAGTCCACAAAATTATGATACGGGTCTAGTAAATGAGTTCTAAGGAACCGAAGGTAATGCCACAAGAGTATAATTGTCAAAGTGTAAAGAAGGAACATCCATCGAAAGGATTCCCGGGTGAAATGAAGGAAAAGAAACATCCCCACAACAAGAAAGAAAATCCACAAGCAATGATGGATCAATGATGATCTCCAAAAAAGTGGAAGTGACAAGAGTCCCAGAAGGGGCACTTCTAGCAAAGGAGATGAAGGAATCCTCTGAAACACCTATAGAATGATGAGGAACTCCTTGTATTGCATTACAAGTAGGCAGCACCGCGAAGAGATGAAAAAGGTCGGGAAGATACTCATCCCAATAAGGGGGCTCGACAAACAAAAGAACGATGTCTAATATGTATGAATCAACAACTAAAGGAAGATGAGTGGAAAGGGCCTCACACTGCTGAAAGTAGAAAGGATGCATATGCAATGATGGTATGAGGCTGAGAATGGGACTGCTCGATGTTTTATGGGAAGTGAGGAGTGTCAACATACTCTGGAATGGGGCGGAGAGAAGGAGGAGAGGAGCCCCTAGTAGTATTCTTATCATAATAACTAGAAGCACAATCCTCATCATCAGAGATGGAAAAAAGATAGTCTCAGTATCGTGAAATGGTCATCACATGAAGATGAAGATGAGACAACTGAATCAACAACAACAATAATGAAAGTATGTGAAGGGTCTCCAAATAAGGACTGAAAGATGCTCCAGATGGTGTGGGGAGGATCTAAGTCTGCCACATGAAGGCGGAGAGGTCTAGATACATGCAACATCAAGTGACCAATAACATGGTCGCACATGTCAAGATAGTCCTCAAGATGACAAGGATCAATGGGTGTAGGAATTAGCCCATGTAGAAAGGGAGTAAGGCCCTCATAGGAAAAGTAACATTCTATAGAAGCACGCCATGATGTATAGTTCTCTCTACTAAGAAGAAGTAGCGAGAGGATATAAGGTGATCCTACGATGCTCAATTCTAGAAATATCATCCTCCATGATGCGGAAGAAAGAAGTGCAAGGTGCATGAGAAGAAGGGTGTGTGGATATAAACAAGGTGGCAAGACGTCAAACTCAACCAAGAATGCGTCTATATGTAATACACCAACCAATAAAATTAACAACCCCCTTATTTGCAACACTTTATAAGTAGTTCTTGATTACAATAGGGTGTGTTCATGTGTGTGGTACAGTTGACCACTCACTCTTGAGAGGTGACGAGTCATGTAAGAGTGGAGCGACAATAAGTCCTATTCAGAAGTAGAGGAACAACACACAATCAAGAACAAAAGGGCGTAAGCAAACCAAGGGTACAACAATGCTCAGTATGAGAGAAGGCATCTCATATCACAAAAGATGGGATCTCTTTCCATAAGGCTATGAAATATGCACCTTTGATTAGCCACGGTGAAGAGGAGCACTACAAAAGATAAGCCAAAAAAAAGTGTCATGAAAAGCCTAATAACCCTATATAGACCCCAAAAAAGATACCCCCTCTTATAATGATGATTTTTAATTGATTTTCCATTTAAATTACTTAAATAATTTTAAAAAGGATAAAAAATAGGAAAAAATTCAAAAGGGGAGGGGTAGAGGAGTCTGACACAAGGGTGGTGGCTCTTTGCATGGTGGGATGTGGTGGGTTAACTCGGACAAGTCAAGCTAAGTTGGATTGACAAGTCAAGGCATCGAATAGGTGGGGCGAAGTCAGCTGTCAAGTTGGGTTATCGAAGGTCCAGTGAGCCGATGTGGAGCTAATAGGAGCCAAGATGAATGGACGGGTACACCAAGCTCGAGTTAGAGGGGGTCGCCAAGGTGACCATTTGAATGAGCCATAATGAATACCAACAAGGTCGAGTTGTTAACAAGGTGTCGAATTTGGATGGAATTAGGAAGGTCACCGAGGAAGTTAGGCACTGCAACCAAAGCGATACACATCCGAGTTGCGGGATAACGAGCAAGCTAGCCGTCTCAGACATTGTAGAGGCAAAGAGCATGAGGCTGGGTGAAGTAAAATAGAATTAGAACAATGTGAATGGGGATGAAAAGAGCATGAGAATTCCAAGCCGAGAACAAAATGAACACAATACCAAAGCACAAGCTCGGGAAGCGAAACCAACAAAGCGGGGCTGCGGTGAGCTAATGCAGAGCCAACACGTAAAGCACGAGCATGAGCCATAATGAATGCATGGGTCAAGGTGTCGAGTTTGCATGTTAGCACCAAGGGATTGACCGAGGGGTTGAACACGATTAATAGTGATGTGCTAGGATCTCAAGAAAAATGTAACAATGACAATGTGATGTAGACCTCATTTCAACCAAAGAGAACACAAGTTGAAGACCACGACCGAGGAGCCAAAAATACAGTCGAGCTAATATCGATTGGGTGTAAAGGAAATGGAGGGGATCACGAGAGGCAAGTTAGGAAACAAATGATCAAGTTAAGTATAACCATCTTGGTTCCCATCTCGCGAACTAGGGCAGAGTTAGGCCAAAAAACCATCTCCCACTATTAAACTTTGTAATGCATAGAACTTCAAACAACTACACTACAACCTCCAATATGCAACCTGAACTAGTAATAAACCTCCAAAATTGCATACAAGGATGATAATCCTGGAAAGCCATGAATACACAATCCAAACACAATGATCAAAATTGAATAAGATTTAAAACCCGAATCAATGCATTTAATGCATAAATGGAATAACCATTACAACGATCGCACACGAAACCAAAAATGCAAGCGAGAGCGGTAGGGAAACAATAGATGGTGATTAGCTCGGATCCTAACAATGTGATCGATATCATGATGAATAAAGAAAAATGCAATAACATGAGGATCTATGGGATAACAAGAACATCAACTAAGTTACACTCCGATAGCATGACGAGGTTCTAAGAAGGAGCGAGCATCAACCATGAATGTGCATGTAAAGAATGGAAAGGGTCTAATCAAATCTCATAGATATAAAAAAGAAAGGGGTACAAATAAGGGTTTTGTGTAACCCCTAGTTCCTATAATCACAGGTCTTTAGTTGGAGAAGGGGAGTTACATTCTTGAAATGGAAGTAGCTCCCATATGGCCGACCGACGTGTAATGACACATATGACGTAATCTGAACCTATCATAACCCCTATGACACCTAGACCTAAGACCTCACATAAGTGAGATGACTCACCGTGTGATGTGGAAAATTACTCACAACAACAAAATTTTGGCCTCGAATATCCTTATTAAAAATATAAGGTCACCCACATCGAGAAACCTAAATTTACCTACAACATGCATCACACATACAACCACAAAGGTGAATCTTGTAAATCAAATCACACAAGTACATACTCTCTATAACTTCACAAGGCGAGGTCATTCGAACAAGAGTGACAATTGATGAAAGATGCACTTAGTGGCTTGCAAGAAAATAGTAGTTTATTTATACATGATAAGCCTTGTAAGAAAATATTAGTCCTTACCCTTTTGATAGAGAAATGTTACGTGTCCCATTTCCATCTAGATTTTGCTATCCCAAGCTTGAAAAATACCATGGAAAAGGTGATCCTTGGGATAATGTTAATGACTTCTTCATGGATTGTTAGGAAGTTACTTATAGTTAAAATTACCTTATTTGGTTATTCTGCGTAGCTTAGAAGTTCAAGCTCTTGAATGATTAATCCATCTTCCAAAAGGATCAATTTCCACCTTTGCAAACTCAAATGAGAGATTTATCTCACATTTCTCTTTTAACATTAAAAGTGACATTACCATACTTGATTTATGTAGTGCTAAGTAACGAAATTGTAACAACCATTTTTGTCACTTCACATCTAGGGATTTTTTAAAAACTTTATGCTTCATGATTTAAATACCCATATATTTAAATCCAACATAAACCTTAATGCAATCCATTCCGATAACTGTCATAAACCATGTGTAACTGCATGAGAGTATACAAATCCTACTCGATCACTCTCAACGCTCTTTACGAGCCAATACAACAAGTGTATCCTTTGGTTTTTCCTTTATCAAGAAATGATAATTAAGTGATGCTCTCTAAGTGTCTACCTAGGTTCCACCATAGAATCCCATCAGGCATCCCTCAACTTAGATCTTGGTGAAATCACGACAGTGTAATCAGCTTAATTACACTACTTTGATAAAATTTTTAGAGACATGTATTCCATGCTTGGTTCCATGACGACACACTCGCCATTGGGAACTTATCATCTCACCTAATCACTTATTTAGTTATATGGATTAACATTCAACAATGGTGTCATAACAACTACAAGTCTCGTACAAGGTACAAATCTAGAATTACCAAAAGGAATACGTGCCACTATGACAACTTAGAATGCATGTGGGAAGGTAAGTGCCCCTATAATGATTTGCATCATTATTGGACCACTTCCCTTCTCATATCCATTCTAAGTTGGCATCGGGGTATGTGTCTGTGAGGTACAATCCAAACTTGTAACTTTAACAAAGCTTGTACTTAATTACATTACCATGTCACAATTCAGGATCTTGATGAGGCAACTTAGAACAAATGCTAAGGAGCAGTATCCAAATAATGAGTACTGTCATTAAATGGATATGACCATGTAGTGGCCTTAGTGAGTTGACTCACTAAGGTCCTAAATTGGAACATGGTATCTTAAATAATTTAATCACGACAAGTTACCTTAGATTCCATGACTCTTTTACCATGAATGAATCATACCTAGGGTCCTACATCATTGTATTCCAATAGGTCGAATGTAGTTCTCTATAAGTACTTTACATTATTTTCTACCTATAAATTTTAGATATAAGTTTAGCTCATTGCCTTAGTATTGTACTTCCAATCTTTACTGTTACACAAATAATGATTCTTTTCCAAACTGTGTAAATGATTATCTCTCTTTATCAAGTGAGTAAGAAATTATCAATGTTGTACTTTACCCATATCTATAACATACAGGGTTAACATGTTGTTTATTAGATATGATAGATTGTATCATTTTCATTTAATCAACATATATTCAATCTCATTGAATCATGTTGTCCAGATGTACCTTTGCACCTTTCTGCCAATCAATATCTATCATACATGCATTTGTATCTTCCTCTACAATAGATGTCACCCAAGTTAGTGATATACTAATCCTCCTGAGTGTCTTATGTATTAATCTCTATGCCAAACTAAGGTTCATTTCTTGAGATACCTTCCAATCCCTTCATTTGTAAGGTTACCACCAATAAGGCAGCCTCATTGATCCTAATGGATCTTCATGTCATTTTCTTTGACATCTATACTTATCCAATGGAGTGTAGGTCTATGTTCACCATTTCCATATAACAATTAGAATGTGTCCATTCCTAGTTACTAGGTTTATAGGTCCTCTTACCTATTAGTATTCATGTCCTCCTCCTCGAGTCAATATCAAATACAAGGTCAATTGATTATACTTGAAATAAGAATGTACATCAACACTACTCCAATCATAAGGCACATATATGTTAGATCCTTTTTGTTGCAGATGCAACACTTTTAGATCATGATTATTATGTTCTATATTGCCATGGTGATTAATCACCACTTGGTGAGTTGATGTCCCAAAAGTCACAGTATGTCCATATAATTTCTTTCTTAGAATTAATTATACTTTAAGTGTATCATATTCAACCTTTATATTGAATTCCTACAAGTATTTCATCATACTTGTAACCCGGATTAAGCTCATCATATCCAAGTCTTTTATTAAGGGATATATATATATATATATATATATATATATATATATTTAAAAACCTTAGGAGCAAGGTTTCAATCCCAGGACCTGTGGGTTATGGACCCACCATGCTTCTACCACTTAACCTCTTATCTTAATATTGAGATTATAAAGCACTAATAAGGTTTAGTTTAATCTCTTAACATTTCCCACCATTCTTTAATAATTCCTTATTATGTTACACCTTATTTCATCTTTATAAAGAAGAAATCCTATAAATAGTTCCCTAATGTGTCAGGAGTCTCATAACTTCCTAGTTAAGCATCTTAGTGTTAACAACAACATATCTCTACAGAGATGGATATACCTCCTAGTAAGGTTCATTCTAGTTGTGGTTACATAGGCAGAGAAAGGTAAGGCCACATCCCCAACTTATTCGGTCATTACTTTCTTAGCTAGTTATCACAATCTTGGAACATTATTATAACCATTCAAGGAATGTTTACACTATCAGCTGACCGTTGAACTTTCTTTCTATTTAAATGTATGATAACAATCAAGAAGAGACTTTAGCTAGTTACAGGCACATATCAGACTCAAGACTTTATAAAAGCCTAAGTATCTCACCCATTAGTGGTAACACCTTAATGAGTAAATATGATCCTTAAGGCTCATGGCCCATGAATGATAAATCACAAAATTATTAAATGTTTTTCCTTAAGTTTAGAATGACCAAAAACATTCCACTTACTCAAACCCAAATCTCATGGTAATGCCTTAATACAAGAAGTGACCATTTCCATTAAAATGGTCCAACATGGTGTAGAGCACCCATTTTTACTTTTGAAGAAAAGAAAGAGAGCTTAATAATAAGAGAGTACATGATCTCACCATGCATCCCAAAGACATTTCATTTAACCAAGGTAAGGTATTCACTTATGAAGTATAGGTTAATACTTAATAGGATTTAATTCAATCATTAACAACATGCCTTACTACATATACTTAACTGGAAGTATCTATAAGCACACCTTTTGATTCATTCATTATAAAAACTGTAGTGGTTTTATAATCACCGAAGGACACTTATACATTTACTATTTGCAATAATTACAAATCAGAGTATAATGTATTCAATCTCATAATAACAACAATATTTCTCTTTACAAACTTCCAAGTTAAGTAAAATTTTCAGTTCAAGAAATTTCTTCTGTAACTTTCCAAAGTAAATATTCTTGAACATGCACTAAAGAACACAACCATTTTATTTTCTTTCGAAATAGAGATAATAATCAGGCTGTAATGGCCTTCTTTCAACTTAAAAAGTACGGTAGAGTTTGCTCAACCTCAATCTTTCACTTAAACAATACATTTCCACAAACAAATGGCACAAGTACATAAGTAATCACAACACGCCATTTCCAATGCTTTATCCCTTTTTTATTCCATAACAACTGCGCACTAATATTGTTATTGCATAATATGCACAATGTGAGTCTAACATGACTAGCATGGAAAGTTCTTTTCCTTCATGACAAGACTATGCCATTTGATATTTGCATAAATAAATTACTACATTAACAAAACACATCAACCATAAAGTATATAGCGAATACATGTGTCATTCAAATAATACTTTAACTTGCACCTATAAAGATCCATACAATTTAGCAGATTACTCTTCATTGTATAATTAAGTATTCATAATAATAGATATTTTTCAATTTTCGAGATTGATTTTCAGCCCATAAAAACTTTCATTAAACACAACAACAAAATATATTTTCATAAACTTAAGGTAATCCCTATGTATCTACATAGATGTTTACCACATGCCTTGGTAATGCCTTAATGGTATTTATCCACAATCTAATCTCAAGTCAATAAACCAATCGATATTCAACTATCACTTTGTTATGTTGTTCTAGCTTTTAATGCAGAGGGTTGACATGACTAAGATAATTTCCGATATCCTAAACAAGCTGAAGGTCACAAAAGAGTCAACACTCCCCTTTTGATCATGATTAAGTTACAGCCAAGGACTTACATTGAAATTCCATTCCAATGACTTAGTGTCAGGAAAACTTATCATATGTTGTAATCTTGACAAAAGGTAAGGTGTACATCAGCTATGATGGAGATGACTTACCATCGCTAATTCTATCTAACTAGCGAACCAATTTTATTTCAAAGAGTACCTCAATCCCTCAAATTAATTTCGGTCAAATGTCAACAACATCCAATGGCCACAAGTCAACCACATGTAAGGCTATCTGAGGAATGATAACCCGATAAGGATACCCTATCGTCAAACAATTTTCTCGGCACACAAAAGATTAACAAAAGCCACAACTCTTTTAGATCTCAAGAATTTTGGTATGACCCAAATTATATTAATTTTTTTCTCAACTTGTATAGCAGAAACCAAAAGAATCATTCATAGTTATTCAACCAAATAACACTAACAATATTGACAGTTAGTACAATAAGCCCTCGATATACATGCCATTAAGTTTCTAACTGGGTGGAATGACCCATCAAAATACAAGACATACCAGAAGATATTTATATTAAATCACATACTCTACTCACTCAGAGATATCAACAAACGACACCCGATTCATTGAAACGAAGGCTAATAGAATCATCTAAGTTTGAACCCAGGCCCTCATGATAAAATAATAAAACCCAGACTTCCTGGGTATTCCTAAATAATATGAACCCAACGAGTCTTATATATATATATATATATATATATATATATATATATATAATAAATATATTAGATACACATAACATTCGGTCCTTACGAATACATTTTTAATGACAATGACCATATGTAGAATCGATTAATGAAACTAGGTAAGCACCCAGAGAGAATATCAGACAACCCAAACCACTATTTCACTCAAAGAGCTAAAGTAGGAAATCACCATAAAACAAACTGGCTCCATTTATAAATCAATGCAGAATCCTATTTATACAAATATGAAAAAAAAAATGTTAATGGGGGAAAGAAAAATCCATGACTGATATGTAAGGCTTTATTATTATTCATCTTCACTTTAAGAAACCAATGGAGCCCAATTCCACAAGAAAAAATATCCCCATAGTAGATCACACAACCTATTAAAAACAAGGTGCTTTGGCCATAATGGCCCCTCAATTCACTCCACGAGAATAACCACATGACTCGCATGCATAGTGCAACAACTATGGCGAGTTTTAAAAGGATACATTGCATGGTACAATCCCCCAAGAACTCTAGGAAGAGCTCCGAGAAGCTCGATACCATAAAATGAATAAAAAACCACCAATCTCATGCAGAGCCCTCGAAGAGCTTGATATGGACTAGAAATCAAAATAAAAATCCATCGGTAACTTCCCAAAGGAGCTGTGCATATTTCGATGACTAGGACATGCATTAAGCGCATGCTTATCTTCTTTTTGTGCCCAATTTTAGCAATCCAATTAAACCAAATAAAAGATCTCTGCCAAATTCATAGTATCATAAGATAGTAACGCCTCTAATTACCTTATTCCACATTTATGTGGTTGGTGGCGTCTTTAAAGCTATTAATTGCTTTTCGAGAGGGTACAGTATGTAGGGGTGGAACATCCCCATCTTTATCAATTTGGATAAATAATATACCACTATAATAGCCCATTAATATAGCTCGGTGAATATCATAACTTAAAAATTAGGCATCCCTTGGTAATTATTCTGCAAGCTTTATAAGTTTAGATTGATTCGTATGATCAAAACATTTGTCCTTCCTTAATCAAGCAATATAGGCCAAAGCGGTGTTAATTTCATAAACATGGTCATATTACTTACACTTGTAGTCAAACTTTCAGATTATAATACAACCAGGACCCAATGTAATTACACATAATTACATTATTCACCCTATTCACATTATCGTGCAAGCATGGTTGAAAGAATTCGAACCCCACCACTATGAGCTTAGGCCTTCCAGAACAAATAGTTGTCAATAAATGTATTATTGAAAATGGTTGAAAGGAAATTAAACATCAAGGAGGTGCTAATCAATGTATATAGTCATCAAATCTTCTTATTGACTAATTGCCAAACCATCAAATTAGTCACAAATAGGAAAAAGTATTAACATAACAATGATACATAAGTATGTCCCAATATCAATTACATCAAGTTAATTGCTTTCCAATGCCCTAATGCATTCATTTGAAATCACCCATCTTAGTAGGGTCATGCTAAGGACCATGCACCTGTAAGTCCCCACATTGGTTCAAAGTACTAATTTTAAAATTATCTAAGGAATTTAATTGCTCATTAAGTACATAAATCACTTAGTCAATAACTTATCTTTTCCGAACCATTACGAATTTGCGAGGTATGACATAAATAGTGAAAATTATGTTGCTTTATTACAATGATGGAGAGGGTTAGCTAGTCGATTCCCTTATTCTATCCAAAAAACTAGTCAAGTATATTTGTCCCTAATTTACACCACGAGATTTCCTTTCACATAAAAATGCACTGCGTAAGCACATTTGAAGAAGTGATTGAAAATGGAAGTCAAATTGAAAAGGCCCTATTAGCTAAGGGTGTATTAAAACCATTCCAAAGGGATTATGATCCTAAAACCATAAATAAATCCATGCTTTTGTTTATTAGGTAGACTCGGGGAATAGGCAAGCGGATACCACGGACCTCACAGCAAACCCATTATCTTTGTCCATGTCCATCCATTTGTTGTAATGTCAAAACATACAAACAAAGGCTAGCAAGATACCATGGACCTCGTGCAACCCCTTTGTTCATGCATTCACTCTTCTTGCACTCTGTCAGTGGTGTAACAGAGTGGACCCCGTGTGAACCTGTTTGACATGCATCATTCATTTGCATCGTCTTTTTCCTTCCATTCTATTCAATCTATACGCAGTTTTTCACCCCATTTTGTTCATTGTCTACATTCCAAAAATTAGAAAAAAAAATGTAGAGCATGTTTGAATCAAAATTATTTTCGTAGAAGAAATATTTTGTTTGGAGGATTTCAGATCCAGATTAAATGGTTTTATCTTTACACTCGTGAGATCTACATTCAGTGTAAACATTTGCACAGGTGTATGAATTTGTTTGGCCTCTCAACACTTGATTGACCTTTTGCATCTCATACGTGAGCAACAATTCAACTTATATCTCTGACTATTGCATTCAATAAGTCTGAGGAGAAATAAATGCCACGAAGTCAAAATCTCACACTACATTTGGAGCAGGAACGTGGGTTGTAGGTTCAAATGAGATTGTTGCGTGGAGGAATTTGAGATAATAATAATCTTGGTGTGTATGAGGCAGTGATAGGTTTTGATGGCTCTTTTATGATGGCTAAATAAAATTTGTTGAAGACAACATCGACAATATTATTGAGTCTGCAGAGAGGTGGTTGAAATCTGATTATCCCTTCCAATGTCTCTCAGCTTACAATGAAGAGCTCTTGTCTAGAGAGTGTCATCTGCCATATGCTTGTTCATCAGGATGGTTCATGTAATGATTCGCAACACTAGATAACCTTGGGAAGGAGATGCACTAGTTAACTTGATTTGTGGTGACAAACCTGCTGATGTCTATGCAGGTATAGCTAATAGAGTGGATGAAATCATGAGAAAGGATGCACTGGAAGATCTTGCAACAAGAAAAAAATGTAGAGAATGCCAGGATTTTACTTGGGCATATTGATAGGAAAAGCTGTTATGACTTCTGTTTATGGAGTGACATCTATTGGAGCTTGTGATCAAATAAAAAGGAGGCTAAAAGAAAGGGGGCCCCACATCACATATGATAAAGCGCCGTGTTATGTGTTGATGTTATGCATTGATAAAGCGGTGTGTTAAAACTTGTTCATGTCATCTCATCAAGCTTCAGGCTTCACCTTATCACCAAAAGCGTTACCTCCAGATTTCAGCGGCGGAGCATTATTGACGAGAAACATCACAGTCAGTGAATCATTTACCATTTTTTGAGATCCTTGATCAAATATTCCATTCAGTGGCCTTTTTTAATGTTCAAACTTTCAACACCTAATCTTCAGCTACGGATCCTTTGAATTATTCAACCGAACCTCGAAACTCTTCTTCAGCGATAGACTAAACAAAAAATTCTTCAAAGGCTGCAGCCCTAACCCTAATTGGATTGGGTAAATTTTTTATTATTTACTTTTAATTGGCGGTTTTGAAATCACTTGACCGGTTGGCTATGTGTAAAGAATTTTTAAATGATATGTTTTTTTTTGGAGGGGGTTTTAAATATTAAAGGTGGAACATTGGAAAATTTGGTGAAAGACAATATTTTTCGAAAAAGGGGGAAGATGTAAAATTCAAGTGGGGTAAACATGTTTTCACAAAATAAAGAGGTTGGATGCATTATGGGTTGAAACCTGACATCTAGGGTAATTTCAAAATAGGGTAACCTTCAATAATCAGTGACAATTGAGAAGATGGAGGTGATGACCGACCAAGGCCAACCATCACTATGTGGCTCCAGAGTGTTCTTCGCCCCATGTTAGAACTAAGGGGGAATGTTAGGAATTAGTCCTAACATAGGTTAGAGCATGTAATAATGTAGAGTTATGTGAAATAATATTAAGTTGTTGAGAAACAACTTAATGAGTGTGTATTTATAATGTAAGTGAGTTAATATGTCTCTCACGTAGATATTTAGGTGAGTATTGTTAGGAAGGTTGAGAGAATCTAGGTGGTTAGAATAACCATCCTAGATTAGTGTTAGTAGTTGTAGGAGTTTGAATAGGGTGGCTTATATAATTGTATGTATTAGTATTGAATAATTAGTTGAATGAATTATTTTGAGTGTATGCTCTTTCTTGAGAAAACCCACATATCTATGGAAGTTGGGTCTCTTATGCGAGAAAACATTTCCATGTTATTAATTTCTGATTCCCTATAACATCCTCCTTGTCCACTTGTTGGTGTCTATTTTGATCCTCTATGCTTTTGCCCTAATTTTCCTTTCACTCTGCACTTCTTGAAACATTTTCTACAGTTTTAATGGGTGAAATGAAGTTGTTGCCTCTGCTCCCATGCCTTAATTCATTTGAAAAATCATTTTCCATGCCTCATTTGTGAAGAAACACCCATGCATGCCTTGTTTGTGCCCTAATTTTTCCAAATCTACGGGCTATGTCGTGTTTTCCCTCTTGCCTGATCATGAAAAATCAAATTTGTTCGTTTCATGCATATATGCCTTCAAAAACCCTTCCCCATGGTTGAAACTTGCATAAAATCAACTTCCCCTTGTTTTTTGAGCAAAAATCCTTCACCCACAAAGAAAAAATCAATTTTAGAGGTCATTGGCAAACTCTGTGTTTTTGACGATCGTACGGGTGTCATTTGACCGTCAAAATTAAGCTCAAAATTCTCCTCATACATGGCCACTTCTGGTTGGACAAGGATCGGCGGGTTTCTCTGAAAAACTTAGTTGTTTTGGGCTTTGTGGAAAAAATTCAAAATTCCCCCATAACTCCACAAGAGGACACGTGTCATGTTCTTATGTGAAGGTGGAGTGGGAAGCCGGCGGGGAACTTAGGCATTTTTGCCTTTTTGGCGAAGGGGAAAAAAGATGAGGAAAAGCCCGGGTCCGAATTAGAGTAGGAGGTGGACACGTGGCGGTGCGGTGGCAAAGCGGGGAAGTGCGGACCGCGGAAGGAAAAGGGAAATTTTTCCCTTTTGGTCAAAAAGGCCTAAGGTGAAATTTGAAGCGCGGCCCCGTGGAAAATCTCAGGTGGACGTGTGTCCATAAAAAGGTTAGAGGGAAGTGCGGGCGCAGAAGAAAATGGGGAATTTTTCCCTTTTTGGCAAAAAGAGTTAAGACGAAGAATTAAGTTGCGGGCCGTGAATGAACCACGAGGAGACATGTGGTGGGCACCCGATGGAAGAAAAAGGGAAATTTTTCCTTTGGCTAAAAAAGGGAGTTAAAATGAGAAAGCGAGCCGCATGGATTTTAGCGATAGAGAAAGAGACACGTGGCAAGGAGAAAATCGGAGGCGCGAGCCCATGAAGGCAAAAGGTGAAAATTTTTCAAAATTCAAAAAGGGTCAAAATGCGCAGAATTGGAGTGTGATCCCAAGGGGACCCACCATGTGCCACGTGTCATTACCAAAATTCAAGGGCAGAGGGGCGGAGAAAAAGGTCAAATTTTTCCATTTTTTCAAAAATGTCAAAAAGACAAAAGGTGAGCCCGAATTGATTTCCAATCATATTTTGACACGTGGAGGGCCAGATTGAAGGTGAAAAAGCAGATCAAGGGTAATTGTACATTTTCATTTTTCTAGGAAGCTTGGAATTGTAAATTTTGCATCGAATCTCATCAAATTTTTGGCGATTCCATGTCGTTTTGGCCTTCTAGGATCATTAGAATCGGTTTCATGACTCAATTTGTAGATTTGAGGTGTTTTTGAGATAAATTTTACTCATGCCCGTGTAAAACGTGAAATGTCAAATTATAAAGTTGCAGAACCAAATTGGAAAAGGATAAGATGAAATGATGAGAGGATGAGGGGCCTACATGCCTTGAGGATGAAAAACGTGCCTCCACAAAGGATAATGATCGAATATTTGTAATGATTCAGTCTTTTTAAACACCTGGAAACTCTCGTTGCAAATTTGTTAAATGTCATTTTCAATGAATCATGAGGAATTGTTGTAACAAACTTGATCCCTTGGCATATGCTTTGCTTGGAAAAGAAGGCTCCAATGTGGCAAGAGGTATATAATGCATTTTGGAAAAATGCAAATGGTCGGGAAGTTGAAAATCACGAGAAAACTCTGAGAGAAAGCTCATTTTTCTAAGAAACCCACCAAAGAACCAAGTTAATTTCTTCTATGTTGGATCTTCATGTATGTGAGTTGGTTACAAGTGTATAGCCATCACACAACTCTGAGATTGTTCATGAAACTCTCCCCTGCTGATGAATCTAACAAGCTTTTGAGTTAAATTTGTGTTTTTCTGGGCAATATGATGTCTGTTATCATTTTAAATACCTGTAAATAGTTTTCATTGTTCTTGTTGCAATCTTGCATTGAAAGTCTTTAGAGATCACACAGAATCTCATCCTTATTGATAGTTTAGTGGCACTTGCAGTTTTTTTGTCAGAAAAGATTTCATTTGGCATTGAAAATAAGCAGTTTAAAATCACTCCACCTTCATTTGTTGATTGGGATTGCTTGTAAGCCTTTGGGGGTACCTTAGGCGTGGTTTGATAAAGGATTTTTGTGTTTAATTGAGTTCTTTACTTCAAGCTTTTGTGGTGAGTTCTCAAATAGTGTGAAGAGTGCAGCCTGGGCTTCCATTTATGCATCTTCTGGTTGAAAGAACATCCTGATTATTTGAAGCATTTTATCTGATAGTTGTTCAAGTATTGTAGAGGTTGTCAAAGATTTGATATATCCAAGTTTGTCTTATCAATACCCCACCAAAAAATCATCTGAATAACTAATCCTACCCATACTACCCCTGCATTGCATTGTGTGTCAACAAAAGAATCTAACCCATCTACAAAAATGCACAAAGCAAATCAGGATCATACAATGTCTCCAACAGCCTCAACCTTGTCTTGAAAGCATTTCCATCATTTAGTAGTGACAACTCTGTTGAGTTTGAATAATGGAAAATTGATCATGTTTTCCCAAGGCCATCTCCATACAATATGCACAGTATAAGGATATCTCCACCTCCTTCACAAAACAAAGGCTGCAATATAGGTTCTCTTACCTTGGTTGAAAAGGCACAACCTAAAATAGTGAGGGTTAGATCAAATCCTTTCAAAGTGCTATCCATCTCTCCACAAATCTGAGTGCTAGTTAGATCACATCCCCAGCTACAAAATGACATATATCAAGATCTATTTGCCTTCAAGCTTCATGCCATATTTCTGATGCTGCTCAGACTGAAAAGGAGAACAAATTTGGGTACCAACACCACCCATAGATCCATGCCATGTAGGCCATCCCCTCCACTTTCCACCAATGGATCAAGATTCAATACCAAGGTCACGATCTCATGATTCTTGGCGACCCACAACCCTTCACCCATTGTATATTATTGGATGGACATGATCATAAAGCATATGACTACCCTATAACAAATATTTCTTTCAAGCCCAAATTAGAGGCTCTTACCTCTCATATCCATTTGACACACTTCAAACAAATCTAATTAGTGAATATACCTCCACATCCACCTTTCCCACATTGGAGTCCAAATTAAAAATCCTTAACACTTGGTTGTTGGGAGTATGATCTCCAACAATCCTTTGTATATACCTAAATTTTAACTTTTTAATCTTTCATACATGTTACTAAAAGTTTAATTTGTGCGAGATAAGGGTCACCGATGCATCTATTTCTTGAGCCTTAAGGGTTAGAGACAATACACGAGAGAGAGTATTGCTATGTGGTCCTTACCTTATTTGTGATTAACTAATATGAATTTTATAGGTTAATCTAAGAAGTACAACAATGTAATAACTAAAATATATTGAAATATAAATGCTAAGTAATTTATTTGATATTTTAAATGAAATGAAATAAATGAAATAGGAAGGAAAATGTACTAACCTAAAAAGAACTTACCTCACAATAATTTGGTACTAGAAAAATCAATGTTCTAATGGTGCTTTGGATGTCGTGACAAACCTCATAAAATTGCAGAAGTGGTAGATTTGGTCGATGGGATGCTGGAGAGGAGCGAGGGGGTGTATAAGGGCACCTTGGTTTAAAGTATGGGATCCCCTGTTATGTGGATTGACTTAGAAACTGAATTTCATAAGGTCATTAAACTATCACAATATTTCACCTTTGATTTGGTTGGTGTCGTGCTTGCTTGGCGATGTTATTGTAAATCACCAATGAATAATCTCTGTGAAACCCCACACAAAAGCATCAAACCCTAAAAAGAAAGATGCAAATGAATGGGTTAGACTATCCTCAGCTACCAAATGAATGGACTTATGATTGAGCATTGCACTACATCTTAGACCCAATGTAGTTCTATGTGCTTGTGTGTGAAATCATGTGCTTAGGGTGCCCTAGCGCGCCAATGACGCAAAAAACAACGGGTAATAGCTAGATAAAAATGCAGAATGGTGGATGGAATAAAATAAAATCCCCTTCCTATGCAGTGTGTGATGCAGAATAGTGCCCAAATGCAATCCCTTGCCTTATGTAGATAGCTAACCCTTAGTAGAAATAGTCGACCTTAAGATAATGTGTATGTTTTGTTTATATAGGGATCTCTTGCTCAAATTTTAACACTAATGACCCAAAATACCTACTAATACCTAGGGGAATGGGAGGGAAAATTATAAAGACCGACCTCAAACATCTAAATGAGAACCAAGTATGACTGGGACCAGGGCACCTAGGAATGAGGACCGGGGTGCCCATGTGCACCCTAATCCCTCCCTAGGCACCCTAGTCAAAGAATAGAGATGATAACTGAGTAATTAATGACAACTAAGATTCTATGAGAGACGACCAAAATTGTGCAAAACACTCAATGAAAATGAATGACTAAACTGATGACATGACTAGGGGATGAGCCATTAGTGAATACTTTTCTTACGCAAGATCCATATATAAAACAACATACTTGGTAGTATAATTATAGTAGTAAGTGTGTGATTTTGTGACTACATTTTCCCCCACTTTATGTTGGTGAGCGGAAAGCTCGGTAACATAAAGTAGATAGAGATGCGTACCTGAGAGAAATGGGAAGTCCATACTATAATAGAATGCACAAATGTGGTAGAAGAGCATGTTGAATGAACCATATAGCATGTTGAACCATGGATCAACGTGTTGATCCATGCAACGTAGTGAGAAACGTAATGTTATGATGAAGTGTACTAAATGAGAGAGATGATTGTGATATTGATTGATTGATGATGTATGATGACAATATGATGGGGTAGGGAGTGAACAGTTCCTAACCCGATTATGTGTATATGAAAAATTAAATGGAGGGTTTGGGCGTCCTGCCACTAGAGGAAGAGTGTAGGGAGAAAGGTGCGTTATTCTCCAACCTCTAACTACATCCTTAAGATATCACCACTTTGCAGATGGATTCGGATCAAACTTCTTTTAGTTTTAGATCCAAATAATTTCGATCAAACAGTGAGACCCATATAGGAGTGGTATAGGAAAGAAAATTTTTCCCCCACTCCCAGGGTGTCGTCCGCAATGTGATGGATTCAAGCTAGGTCATTTGGAAGAAAACATGAAATGTATGATGGCTTCAAATTAGGTCATCGGAAGCAAATTCCAAATAAAGAATAATTTCCCAAGTTAGGTCATTTTGCAGGTTGCATGTGTTATATTGTATTGATTAAATAATGTGATTTTGATTGTTATAGACTTGAACACGTTGGTGAATTGATTGATTGATTGTTTTGATTGGTTACTCATAGAGAGATTTTACACTAGTTTCCCCCAGGTTAGGTCATTAGGGGAATCGATAGAAATTGATGAAATATCACATGGAGAGAATTTGTGTTTGTTGCCCTAGGTTAGGTCATTAGGGGAATCACTAGAAATTGATGAAGTATCATATATAGAGAATTTACGCTTGTTGCCATAGGTTAGGTCATTAGGGGGAATCGATGGTGAAATGTCACATAGTGCATTAGTAAGTGTTTAGAATTATCAAATTAGTAATGTTGGTTGAATGCATAGTGGTGTAAGGGGAATTATAGAATGACCCCAATTGTATGTCCCCCTTTCGGTGAAAGGGGAAGTGATGATAAGAACAAACACTAAGCCAAAAGTAAGCATGAGATAGATAAAGTGTGATAAAGATGGTCAAAATGTGTGTATAGATTGAGTGAAAGACAACATGGAGGAGAGATAACATGCACGTAATGTGTATAGTATGATTTTAGGTGGAATTATGAAAATAACGCCGCAAACGGGGTGGAAATTAGAGTAAAAATGCTCAAGATATGATGAAAATCATGTGGTGTGTATTAGTAAGACATGATCGCTAAATAATAACCATAATAAAGTAGGCCATGGGAAGTAACTATAAACAAGTAAGGTGAAAAAGTTATTAGTCACTTCATTTATCTTTTGCGTGAGTGTGTGAGTGAGCTCTGTGTAAGGATGCCACACGTGAGAGCAACATGACCTAGCCGATTTGAGATGGTGGCAACTACCATAGCATCATGTACGACGATGGAGTTGGTAAGTTTGATGTTTTTTTGAAAAATGTGTGTTAGTCATTTTTGTTGAATTTTTACAAATTTGGAATGTTTAGTTTTCTTGGCATTTTAGATCTGGACAAGAGTAGTGAAGGTGCTAGTGGCCCCTGGGAAAGGAGCACCCAGACCTGGCTACTAGTGTCTTGCTCATGGGTGCCCCAATATTTTATTAGGTGCCCTGGTCCATAGAGTGTGTATTTGGTTTATAATGGTGAAAATCAAATTTCTAGTGTATAGTAATGTGATAAATGAGTGTGTTTGGATTTGTATAGTGTTCTAATGCTGCTTTTGTTGTCATTTCATGTTGTGTAGAGGGATATTCACTCGAGGGATTTTCACGGTGGTTGTCACTTGAGTAATTTTCTTGGCTTGGGCCTGACAGACAATGATTGGGATGTTATGGACTGTGCTGGCTTGCGAAACATAGCGCGGATGGGGGATGTGCACCATAATATTCCTATGTTTACAGCCTTATGTGAGAGATGGTACGTGGATACTTGTACATTTTGGTTTCCCACAGGTGAGATGATAATTACCTTGGAGGATGTGTATCGCATATTGTAATTTCTAGTTATTGGGGAGAGAGTATAGGTTATGCCATTGGAGGATATGGAGAGATAGATGCGAGCTGCTAGATAGTATTTTGTGGGGATTCAAGTACCTACCGAGGCCCACATTAGTTTAGATGTTATCTTGAGGTTAGGGGTTCCACGCTTATGCGGAAGTTCATAGATGTTGTTATTGCTTCATCCATTGTAGTAGAGGGAGGAGGTGTGGGCATCTTGTATAAGATGCATGACATATGCCACCGGATAAAGGAGGAGAGTACTAGATATGTATGGGCACGATGTGTATTGGCCCACCTATACAGAGATCTATACATGTTCACTCAGGATGAGCATGGTGGTGGGATATGAGCCACCACACTATTACATGTATGGGCATATGAGCATATAGGCTGTGTTGAGGCCAGTTGGAGGTCCACAAGTAGAGTGGGCTAGGCCAGATATATTTGTGAGGAGGTGGGTTAATGTACGCAGGTGTAAGATGGACACTGATACTTACAAGGCATTGATAGATAGGATGGGGCCGAGGCAGTTGTATAGAGGCCATACCATGATTATGGAGGATGGCCAGAGGATCTTGTAGAGTTACGGTGTATACGTAGGACTATATGGTTAGATGATCGATTTCGGGAGTGGTCGAGATATTCTAGGTGGAGAGAGTATTGTAATAGTTTAGCATGTCTCAAGATGTGCCCCTAGAGCCCCATATATGGTTGAGAGCCATTAGAGCGCCGAGGAGGGCCGAGGCTAGATCGGGTGCACAGGGAGAACAACTAGAACCTCCTGGGCCAGATGAGGCAGATGCAGTGATAGAGTTGATAGACTCAGATGATGCTAGGTGTACGGAGGCCTACCGTGCATGGTGGGAAACACATTGATGGGTATTCTTGTTTCCATTGTTCATAGAAGTAGCAGGATTACCACATGGAGGAGTGGGAGAGGGGAAGCACATGCCCCTAACAATGTAGCAACAACTATAGTGGAGCATGAGTATTCTTATAATTATGTTGTGATGTGTTATTTGCCTATATGATAGTGATGGTTATCTAATGGGTTATTCTTTGTGTTGTAGGTGATGCATATTGGTCACTGATAGTGGATAATTCCATCCGCACATTGACATGAAACATGTCCGCCAAATTACTTATGGGTGGAGGGATACTAGAGTGTGTGGATGACATTGCGGGTGAGCATGTCCATTTGTTTGAGCTAGTGGCCATAGCGGAAACGATGTGTACTATGCTACTAGGTGAGAGGGATGAGGCTTGCGAGGAGACATGATGGGTGAGAGAGGTGGCGGGTGGTGGTCCATTAGCGCAGTATATGTTTGTTAAATTTATGTCACTACATAATTGTTTCTTGAGTAGTTTATAGAGAATACCTTATTACGTAGGCAAGTGGAGAGGTATAGGAGTTGCGATCAGCGATGTCGAGTGAGTGGTGAGGCTTCTAGTTCGAGAGCTATCACAGTGCAGAGTGATAACGATGATGAGATTTGAGTTGTATTGTTGTGTATTATGTAGGGAATTCCCCCGGTGATGGGATGTTTTGTAATGATGATTGTACTTGATATATATATATATATATATATATATATATATATATATAACCAAGACATATATAGATGGTTTTATTGGTGTATGATGATTGCATTTCGTTGTGTATGATCACATGATTATTGTTGTAATGTATGTGATGTGTTGGATATTGTTCATGTTAGTTTATGTAGACTTGTACTATGATGTCGGAGTTCACGAGAATGATTAACTAAAATATGAATTTTATAAGTTAATCTAAGAAGTACAACAATACAATAACTGAAATATAAATGCTAAGTAATTTATTTGATATTTTAAATGAAATGAAATAAATGAAATAGGAGGGAAAAGGTACTAACTTGAAAAGAAATTACCTCACAATAATTTGGGACTGGACAAAGTGATGTTCTAAAAGTGGATGTCATGACGAACCTCGAAATTTACACAAGTGATAGATTTGGCTAGAATGGGACACTTGGAGAGGAGTAGGGGTGCATGTGGGTGCCTTGGTTTTAAGTATGGGTGCCTTGGTTTGCGGATTGAACTAGAAACTGAATATGATAAGGTCACTAAACCCTCACAATATTTCACCTTTGATCTGGTTGGTGTCACGCTTGCTTCACTAATGTCACTGTAAATCACCAATGAATAATCTCCTACAAAACCCCACACAAAAGCATCAAACCCTAAAAAGAAAGATGCAAATGAATGGGTCGACTGTCCTCACTTTCAAATAGATGGAGTTATGTGAGTGCTACACTACATCTCATACTTGATGTAGTTCTATGTGCTTGTGTGTGCAATCATGTGCTTAGGGTGCCCTAACACCAATGATGCCAAAAGTAGCGGGTAATAGCTAGATAAAAATGCATAATGGTGGATATAATAGATTAAAATCCCATTCCTATGCAGTGTGTGATGATGAATAGTGCCCAAATGCAGTCCCTTGGCTTATGTAGATGGTTAGCCCTTAGTAGAAATAGTTTTCCCTTAAGATATTGTGTATGTTGTGCTTATATAGGGATCTCTTGCTCAAATTTTGACACTAATGACCCAACATGCCAACTAGTACCTAGGGGAATGGGAGGGAAAATTCTAAAGAATGACATCAAATATATAAATGAGAATCAAGTATGACCTGGACTAGGGTGCCTAGGAATGAGGATCAAGGCACCCATAGGTTCCCTAATCCCTCCTTAGGCATCCTAGTCAAAGACTATAGATGACAACTGAGTAATTAATGACAGTTGATACTCCCTGAGAGATGACTAGAACTTTATAAATAACTAACAAATGTGTAAAATACTCAAGGACAATGACTAACTAAACTGATGACATGACTAAGGGATGAGCCATTAGTGAATACTTTTCTTACACGAGATCCATATATAAAACAACATACTTGGCGGTATAATTATAATAGTAAGTGCATGATTTTGTGACTATAATTTGTCCTTAAACTAGTTATCCTTGTCCCTTTATGTCTCATACACATTTCAATCTTGACATATTGCTTACATATCACCATTTGGAACTTTTTTCATCCATTTCCATGAGCTATGACACTTATTTTCACTTTGCATGACACATTATATCCTTTGTTGATTGCATCACCCATGGTCAATGGTGTTGATGTTAAAATTTTCCCTAGCCGACACCATCGGCCATGGGAAATGACATCATATATATGCCTACCATATCTTAAATTTTAGGAAGGAACAAATCTGAATCATAGAAAGCGCCTCTACTTTGCTCTTTTGTACGAACTTCACATATGCTCATTCAACCTTTGGATTATCTTGCACTTGGCTTGGATTGGACACTCTTCTTCTTGGTTAGATTGCTTGCACTATTGGGTCATCTATAGTGATTCTAGGACATGAACGATGTTCCCTTTCTCCACCTAATAGTGATTCTCTCTTGGTGTGTTGCTTCTCTGGAGAGATAGATACATTAATATCCACCCCACAAGTAAGTTCTCTATATTTTTCATTTTACATAGATTAGTTCATTTCCCTTCCCCATTTCTCTATGTTAGCTTAGTGTTATATGTACATTGATGCTAGTTAGCATAGTTCTCTTATTTGATCAGCTCCTTAGCTTTCCTTTATTTACATTTCAGTCATATTGTGTATGCTTGTCTTATCCATTATCGATCTATACATCTTCTCACCCATTTATTGATATCTTAGTAAGGTAATCTCTTTTATCTTGACTGCGGGCCTTGGAAACCTTAGTTTGACCTAGTTTAGGGATTACTACCCTATGTATATGTGATCCTAGCACTCATTGTAGCCTCTTTAAATCTATCAAATGCATACTAGTTTATCTGTGTGTCTTACTTGTTTCCTTTATACCCTTATAGAACGAAAGACTTAAGAGTGCAAGTTATTGAGACACATTTTTGGCACGCTATGCATTTCGGTGAACTCGATGCAAAACTTGTAGGCCTTCCGGTTGAGTACATCTTTTTAAAAGCATCCATATTAAAATTTTATCTCATTCCAAAATGACAAAATCCAATAAAACCCTAAGAATCTATCTACACAGACACCATCACCTAGGGAAATCTTGTCTATTTTTGTCACATATACTTTCGGACATCTTGACCCCCCATACAAACCCTCTTACATTATTGATATTCTCTATTTCTATTATGAAATTTTCCATATGCCTTCATCCCTTATTCAATCTCTCTAGTAAGGCCGATTTTGTTTGTTCCTCCGATCTTGTCTCCCGACACCATCGACCCTTGTGTAAACATTCGACAAGGCCGATTGTGTCATAAGAACAGATTCCCGAGATCCTTGTTTTTCAGCTTCCAAATTACAAATATGTCACATCTCGAGGATATTTTGGCACAACTTAACCCTATGAACTTCTCCATAGGATATATCTTTGTGCTGCATCCCTTCTTTATGCTCCTAATTTCTCTAGTCCTCATCCTATAAGAAATAACCTTTATAGTCATTGTAATCTCACCCATGAAACTCTATCATCCAAACCTTGTCCCTGTAATCAATAAGAGTAGGGTTACTCATTATAATTTAATGTGGTTAAGGTCAAAAAAATATATCTCGGATATATCATTAAGAATCTTAACAACAATGAGTACTTTACCCCTGACAAGGATGGAGGTTTTCAAAATATATCTACCGATGCCATGGAAATGACCATGCTCCTTCTTAACCATGGAATCCCCTATCACGATCAATATCCTCCCTGCATGAATGATAAGGAATAAAATCCCAAAACTCCCACTAGTAGACATGAAAATCATGAATAAACACCCACAAACAAAGGCCATTCTTCTTATATGGATCCTAACATGGTAATAGTTAAGCTCCTAGATCAGATGGCCTTGTCTCAAGCTACCACCATAACTAGCATGATCCAAATGAAAAATCAGATGTTGCATATAAAATCTCAAAATTTGGTGCCTAACATGCCTTCTTACACCCTCCATTGGTGGATGCACATGGGAATCCTATTCCTCCTCCACTAATCTAGAGCAAGATGTTACAAACTATCCAAAATGAACCTTTAGCTCCATACATTTCTTCCATGGACTTGGGAGAGATTATCCCTATAATATCTTACAATGGTTCCATGGTTCCATCCCTATATCTTAAGTCATTTGGAAACCTACAAAACGAGTGGATTGAAATGAACACCTACACAACCACTAAGATTCTAGAAAAGAATTTTGTAGGCGAGGCATTAGAATGGTATAACCAACTTCCTCCCAACTCAATAGTTGATTTAGAAAGTTTGGTCAAAGCTCTCAGTTATGAATTTTAGCAACAAGACATTCTCTAAATACTTTGGCAAAGGTTTATAAACCTCAAGAAAGGGATTTATGAATCTGCCCATGATTTTATTAAGAAATGGAAAACAATTTCCATATAAGATAATAATAACCTTGATAATCAAAGTCTATGCCAAATCTTTCTTAAGGTCCTTACACCTACTCTCTAATATAAGGTCAAATCCTTCTCTCCCAACACATTAGAGGAATCCCTTGAACAAGAAAAAGACAAGATCATCTCATGTGTGAATTTGGATGCACTTCCAATTCATCTCCTAAACTTAAAATCACAACACGTAATCATCCATTTGAATCCTCCAAGGGAAAAAGGAGTGAGAGAACATCATGAATCTCCTTGCACCTCCCTTCATACTCCTTTATCTCATACCAAACTTCTCCAAATGCTTCCCACTCCACGAATAGTTCCCCCTTCAAAAAATTCCTTTCCTAACTTTAGAGGTGATCTATTTTGTTGGTGGTATGCCACTATAGGACACTCTCACAGTGATTGTAAATACCTTAGGAAAGTAGCCCTCAAATTCTTCCTTGTCTCTTCTTTTGATTAGCCTACCATGATACAAGAGAATTATGAGAAGTATCAATCTTTAGAGAGATCTCAATCCAACCATCAAAATAAGTGTCATAAAATCCCCATGAACAATATCGTGGGCACCATAGATCCTTCATACGATCATAATATCCTAGATTATCAATATATCAATGTGGCTAAGGTAAACTATAGACATAAACCTACCCATAAGGATCCCATTATTAAACCAAAGAAATCCTCTAATAATCCACCATTTCTTGATACTTCCCAGGACTCAACTACGGTGGAGCCTGCTCCTATAGTCAAGCCTTCAACCACGGTGTCATAAGAAGTACCAAGTAAATATCCTATACCACCTTCGTATGATAATATATATCTAACTAATCCATCATCACATATGGATACATCTTTCATCATACCACCACCACAATATTGCTATGGAAGATATTCCAAGCATCATTGAAAATTTTTAGATGAGCTGAATTCCCTTACATGCAAGATCCCCTTTATGAGATCTTGCATGTACCTAGAAATCAAATCAAAATATCTTTATTCAAAAATACAAAGTGCTTTGAATTTCCTCATAGTGAAACCACCAAAATTCTTATTGCATCCCCAAATTGAGAGATTCATCACATAGTGACTACAGGATCATCCTTACAAAATCCATGACTGGGATGATTAGCCTTAGAGTTTGTAGAGGATGACATGATTATTGATGAGTTCTTAGTTTGTATGGATGATCCATCCTTGCTCATTAGTGTTATCATATATGATGCACACATGCATGTGGTCCTCATGGATGAAGGATCAAGAATCAAATGAACTTATTTATCACTCATCAAGAACCACAATTATTCTATCAATGATCTCAAGCCTACCTATTTGACTTGTCATGGATTTGAAAAAACTAAATAGAAACCCATAGGATGCATCTAAAGCTCTTTGCACGACTGAAAATCAACACATGACTTTCGTGCACACTCGACTCAGAAGGTTGTGTTAGGACAACCGATGTGGAATGGATAGATGGCTATGTGGAAGATATATAAGGTGAATGGGAGAAATATGAATAAGGAAAGATCAAGGCAATATGATGTCCTATACGTGCACTAATGGAATCTACTCGTCTAAGGTAGAAAAATCTTGTCTTACTTGCGTAGGTGAGATGGAATGGTCTAAGATGATGGTAATGCATAAATGGTGGTCAATATCTGGCTCACGGAAAATACTCATAATGGATTGTAGAAGGCATGTGAAGTTCCCTGCTTTTTCCCTATAGAATTTTCCAGACAAGGTCATGAAAGCATGAGAGTGAAATGTGTGAAGAGGAAAAGTGAGTGGATTGTGAGAACTAGTTTCGCCCAGGCTGGTTCAGCTAGAACTCATAAGAATTGTCTATTTTGGTGTTCAACACTGTTAGCTAGGAAATGATGGTAGGTGGAAGTGGTATGGACCAGAAAAACAAAATTATAAGGCCCGTGTCAATGTTTATGTGTAAGTAAGATGCATTTGGTTGCGAGACTTGGGGATTGTACACATAATATCTCAATTCTTGTGGCTGGAATGGTCATGTGGGATGTTCAAACTATCAAAATAGAGAAGCAATAAACTCGCAAAGTATCCGTCAAAGGCAAGGTTGATGTTTAAACCTAGGCCAACTAAGAACACATGGGGAATTGTATTACTTTCCGTCTAATTAGTCTATGTGCCTAATTTAACAAATGGAAACAAATAAATTAAAATTAAAATGATTCAATTACTTTCCTCAAATTAATTGAACCTATGTGTTTCTAGTAGCTAATTAATAAAGGAAAATGACTAATTTAATAAATAAAACAAATCTATTCTAATGTTTTTGTTATTTTCAATTGAATAATGGAAATGCAACAAATAAAACAAACTAATTGAACTAATCTAATATTTTTGGATTTTTATGCTTTTGGAAACAAATAAAAAAATCTACAGAAGAAATATGAAGAAATTAAAATTACCTCTACAATAATATTAACAGAACTAAAAAAGTGAATAACCTAGTGGAGCTATCTCCTTATACAATGTGGATCTAACCTATTCTAATAAAACAAAATATTTTCCAATTTGTATTTGTGGATTACTACTTCCTCTGCTCTTACCTCAGAGTCACGAGAAAAAATCAAAGCTTCTCAGAAGCTCTTCTACCCCTAAAACTTCCCCAGTAGAAACAACTTGATCTAGTAAGCTTACAAGCTAAAAGGAAATTTTAATGGATACTAAACTAATGCAGGAGATTCTTCCAGACAAACTTCATGTGTAAAACCATAGGGATAGGCAGGAAACAAATTTTAGTATAAGATTTGGGTAAATAAATGAAAGCTACGATAATGTATTTGCTTTGGAATTAAATATCCTAGCAAATTGTGAATAGAAAAATAAAGAAATTAAATAAAGCTTCGAGAAACTAAGTACATCCCCAACCTGGAAGTGTAAAACTATGAAAAATCCAGTGATAGTTTTTCTCTTTTATCCCCTCAACTTCTTTTCCAATTTAGTGCTCGAGATAAATCCAGGGAATTGTGTTGGGGTGTATAAAAGAAGTAATGTAGAATAACTAAAGCGGGAATGACTTGCAAGCAATCTGCAGTAGCAACATAGGAAATAGAATAATAATGCAAGGGAACCGAACTTGATTGTGTATTTCTTGGTAGGATTGCAAGTAACATAACAATGTAATTCGAAAAAATAATCTCACTCCAATCCTTCGAATAAAGGCTTGGCTCTTATAGGATAATGTAGAGAAATGGTCTAAGCCATTTGACAACCAAAAAATGCCACCTCTCTTAAATAAGTGGCATTTAACTCACAATTAATCACAAGAAGGGAAGGAGAAGTTGAGTACGCATCAAATGAGCCCAAGAACAACCAAATTGGTTAAAAAACGTGTGCTAAAATAAAGCTTGAAGAAGTTAAAATGTGTTCGAGATTAGCAAAAGAGTCTCGGGTAAAACCGCACATGATGTGAAATGAAAAAGCACGTAAAATGTCAAAGGAAAGCGAGAAAATCATGGAAATGGACAAGGAAAGCATTCTAGGCTACAAATATATACTGCAAATGGGAAATTGGACTTGAACACCATTGGAAAATATATTAACTCATCATTGGGGATTTTAAACCATTCCAAAAATGTAGCACATGTAAAATTGGGTGTGTAAATATTTCCCCTCGGAGAAGCATTTTATCCATGAAGAGATGTAAAACGTAGAGTCCGAGTATGGCACTCCCAAATGGGAGAGTTAGAAATTATACCTAACACATTCGTGTGTTGAAGTGACCTTGCTCAATCTAAGATTCCCACCATCTGCAAGAGAAAATGGGAATAAAGTGTAGATATAATGTACAATTGAAAAAATACTAAAATAAAACGACAAGAGGACTTACCATGTTTGCGGGGATAGAAATATACTGCGCCACTTATTCTAGCCCTGCAAAACACACACACTCAAAATAGAGTTAAAACATGCTATATATAACCAAAATCACTATTTTTAGAAATCATTTTCACTCACCCACTTAGAGATTTTTGAGCTCTGGATCATCTGTGATAGTTTCACACGTGGGTATAGTCAAATCAAAGAGTATTCAGACATTATGGTGGCTCCACCAGTGAGAGGAGCAATGACTCGAGACAACTAAGTTATTTACATTTGTTTATTTTTGTTGGAAGCACAATGAACTGAGAGGGGGGTGAATCAGTCCTAAAAATTACTTTCTAATTCCTTTACCATCACATATGTTCATTGATTCATTCATCCATTAATCAATCATAACCATATGTGTGTATTAGATATGTAACATCAATCATAAGAGCATGAAATAAAGTACACAACACAAGAATACCATATATAAGTGGGAAAACCTCTTGGGAAGAAAACCCACGAAAATATACTCATATTACACAAATAAAAGAAGTTTAGTTAAGCACAAAATTCACAAGGAACACAAACGCTTTGATTTAGTGAGGCACCAACCTCATAAGGAACACAAACCCCTAGTTTAGTAGAGCACCAACCCTAAAAGTAGCACTAACCCATAGTTTAGTGAATAACCCACCCCACAAGGAGGATAAAACCCCTTAGGATGTGTTGTCGTGAAAATGTGCAACAGGGAAATTGACAATTTCCGAGCACGACAACTATACCCAGATGTCAAAATTTTCATGTTTTATCATTCCCAGGAACCCCAAGCCAAATCTGTTAGTCTTTTCACCCTCTATTTGATGTCAAATTGGTCCCTAGGTGATTTAGGAAATTCTATTCATTCCCCTAGGTGATTTTAGGGAGTTTTGAAAAGATGTTATCTTCTGGCAGTATTGGGAAGGGCTATCGTTGGCCTTCCCAGGACTGGATTCAACCCCCTGGAGCAGAACATAAGGGCCAAATTAAACATGGACATGAATTGAATACATTAGAACATCATGGAAATTATTTTGGAAGGCTTTGGGAAGTTTTGAAATACTTGGAGCAGTTTGAGAGAAAAACAAGGTTCTCAAGCCTAGGCGGTACATAGGCCTAAAACAACTATTGGGATTTAGAAGAAGATTCTGGGAGCTCCGGATGGAGTTGGAAAAAAACATCTTCAGAAAGAGGATTCCAAGACCTACATTATGGTGAAATAATATTTTTCACAACACCTTGGCACATATGATTGGAAGATAGTTTTTCTCAGGCACAAGTGGAGTCCCAGATCAAAATCCCAATTTTTCAGGGATCATATGGTCGAATTAAGACATTAGACCCACATAATTGGATTAAAAATGAAATTTTAAGTTAGGATCATATAAAATTTCACCAAGAAATTTCACTGGGAGCTCAAGTTATCTTCATTCCAAGTTACCCTCTCAAAAGTAGTTCAGGACTTGGTCATTTTTTCGAGAGGACACGTGTCAAGCACTCAAGAGCTCAGCGGCGGGATTTCATGCCCCCGATGTCCCTAAGGTCAGGTAAATAAGCCCTTGGAAAACACAACCAGCCCTCATGTGACCTCTGGGACCCTCATATGACCTCTAGATTTGTGAGTTCAGCCCCTCGGTGCTTATTTTGAGCATGCATTCCTTGCCGTCGGATCGGGCGCCACGTGTCATCTCCAGGAACACCGTGGAATTTTATGTCCCTTATGCACCTGAGGTGGGGACATAAGACCTTGAAAAATGTGCCCAACCCCTATGGGGAGTCTTTTGGACACCCACGTGACCATAATTTAGCCCCTGGTGCATTTTTGGAGCATCCATTCCCTGCCGTTGGATCGGGTGCCACATGTCACCTCCAGGACCACCATGGAAATTGATGTCCCTTATGCACCTAAGGTGGGGGACATCAGACATGGAAAAATGTGCCCAGCCCCTATGAGGAGTCATTTGGACACCCACGTGACCGAGTTTCAGCCCCCAGGTGCATTTTTCAAGCAAATCCCCTATCGTCGGATCGAGGACACATGACATCACCTTGACCACCATGGAAATTGATGTCCCTCACATCCCTAAGGTCAGGGAAATCAGGGACATAAAAGTGTGCCCAGCCCATCCATGTGCATGTTTTGAAATTTTAAATCTAGCACTTAGCCATTTTCTTCCTCTCATTTCTCCTTCAGAACTCCTCACCTTGCCATGGCTCCGTGCGTGATTGTCCAGACACCCGGTCCACCATTGTTGCTCCAAACCAGCTCCACCATGGCCACATAAACTCTTCAAACCATGAATGCATATAAATATTTAGGCCTCATAGAAAAATGGAGTGAAATGACGAAGAACGAAGAGAAAAATGGAGATTTTTGCCAGATAACCGTGAAGTCACCCGATCGAAAAATCCTCATATCTTGCAAGATACAAGTCGGATCGAGATGCCGTCTTTTGCAGAATTCCTCATTTTTCAAGGTGATCAAGATCCAAAAAAAAAGAGGTCAAATGGTGTCTAGAATCATTTTCTCTAACAAAACCCTCACTTCGTGCACCGGCTCACATTCGTTGAATTTCCCATCATTCCGGCAATGGAAACGAGCTAAAAACTTGCACATGAGTTCCAAATGAAAAACCTATCGTAATGGAGTTGTTTTCATTACAAATAGAGACAAAAACCAGACCTAAAAATTTTAAGCTCCATTAATGGCCGCCATGACAGCTCTGTGCCCGAAGCCACTGCTAGGTCAAAATTTCAAAATTTATTTCCAAGCATTCTAGTGGGCAAAACTATGTGAAATTTTGAGGGTGTGATCGTAATGACAAGAAGAGTCCAAAAAAGTATGTTCCATTTCCTAAAAATACTAAGTTTTCCTATACATGTTTGCTATTTTTGGCAAGTCTTCATCAAAAGTGGCCATGGAAAAAGCAGTGTGCACTGAAGATCTCCAAAAGGATAGAATGATTATTTGGAGCAGAAAATAGTGGAAATGAAAATTTACTAAAAATAGTAATTCACACTCAAAGGACAGTTTTGGCATAATGGGACATTCGAACTTCACCTGCAATTGGAGCTTTCCATCAATGAGGATCAAGAGACTTCATCGGGAGACATATCCTCTTCTTCTTTTCTCTCTTTCTCTCTCCTCTTCCCCCCAACTTTCTCTCACTTTAAAATTTTCTAATTCTTCGTTGGGGTTTGCACTTTTTGCTATACCTTTAAGTCACTTAAAGGTGACTTTAGAAACATAATGTAAATTAAGTCACCTTCCTATTATAAAAGCGACTTAAATATTTAAAGTGAAATATGAACAATCTTTAGTCATATTAAGGTATTCAAAGGTCACGAGGAAGATGAAGAGTCATATTCTATTCTATAAATTGTAAATCCATTCCCATTTAAAAGGGGTTGGTAATTGATCTTGTAGACTCAAGAGTGCATTGTACCTAGAGAAAGCAAAGGAGATAGCCATTTTCTTCTACTCTCTTCCCCTCTCAAATTTCTTCCATTCCCACATTATGTACAACTTTGATTTGAGAAATCAATACAAGAAGAAGGAGTTTCTAGCTTTCTTTGACTAAGGGGTTTCTTGATACTTGGTGATCGGTGAATTCTATTTGGTCTTGTTGCTATTCGTAGAGTTGTTTCTTCCGATAAATGCATGTGTTGAAGTTTCTAACTAGTGTGTGTGTAGGAATCTAATTTTCTACCTGTAACATTAGTTCTCCTACCTCTTTTCTCACTCCCCTTTCCCTCTCTACAGACAAATACTTACATAGCAAGAGATTACTAGCTTTTCCGTAGGGTCAGTGGAGTGCCTGTTGGATCCCCGGTTGAAAGACCACCACAAAAATCCACACTTTCTCATGCATGCACATACAACAATCTACACCAATTAAGTAGAGGGACTTAGATTCCCAGAGCGTTGGTAAGAAATCCACAAGTCACCCGAAATTTTTTCTCGCTAATGAGAATGACCAAGCACAAAATCCTCCACATGTAGATATCTCGATCTTTGATTTTTCTACCGCCACAACTGATGGAGATCACAATTTTAGCTCACACACTAGGTCTTCAATCTCTCATAATCTTGCTCTTTCTTCACTTGTCTTTGCTCTAACTTCTTGCTCTCATGTATTAAATCAGTACTCAACCTGTCATGATCTTCCTAAGCCTTCAAATCATGCACACATACCTGCAAATTACTCTCCTCTAGGTCGCACTTCTCCCTCCAAGAGCATTAGTTCAAAAATGAACCCAAAACATCACTTTTATATGACTTTACTCTCTCCAACCCAAAGGAGGTCGGTCCCTCATGATAAAATCAACCCATTCAAAAAAATATAATTACAATAGTCACATATGACCCAAGTAGACCAGCCTAACTAAAAACCTCATTACATGTGCCAAATCAAAACCCCTGTGGGCACATTCTTAAAAATGCCATTACATCAAATGCATACTTAATAATGACCCATAACCCATAATAAATGCTTAAAATATAATTTAATATTTATACATGGTCATAATTTAACTTAACTAATCAAATTATTTCATTTAATGGGCCCAATGCACTTTGTAAATCTCAAAACAACTGTTTCCTACACCCTTCATTATCTTAGAAACTTCATTTGATCACAAAATAACTTCAACAAGAGAAACACATTCCATGTAAAAAATTTATGGAAATTGAATAAATTTTATAAAACTTATAATCAAGTAATAATCCTTGAATAAACCTCATGCTCAAACCACAACTACTTTTTCCTTAACCAAAACAACTCGCCAAAAACGTTGTTTCCAAAGGTTAGCTCATCAAAACATTTAAAAATATATTCAAGGCCTCAAATGGATCAATTTAATTCCAAATTCATCCCTATTAAAATTATAGGTGATATCAATCATCATACAATCAATCTCATGCCTCAAACAACTCTAAATTTGCACCAGAACACATCTTGTCTTGAACTGCCAAAAGTATTCCTATTCAAATAATGACTTGGAAAACCTATCAAATAACCTCATCAATAAGAAAACCTCATATCATTGGAAATATATCTGAATCCTCTTTCCAACACAACTTGAATCATCTTCAAAATCCACTTGTAGCTCAAGTTATGCCCATTTTACTGAACCCTGCTATTTGAGATCCCAAAATTGCCCTTTGACCAGTCAACCTATATGGACCTAAAAACACCATGTACCTGCATGAAAATGTCTTTAAACCTTCATGTAAATATATATATTCTCCCAAAATCATGCACCATCAATTTTTCATGCTACTCCTTTAGAAAACCTTGTCCTAAAACCTTCTTCTTTAGAAACTGCCATTTTTAGGTGGGGCCCACTCATCACCATGAACTCAACCATATATTTATGGAAATATAAGATATTCTTCTACAAAATAAAATCATAATTTTTTATAAATGAAAAAAAAAACTAGGTCACTATACTTCTCTTTCTGCAAATTGCTCCTAGTTAGGGTTTAACTAGGGTTTTAGACCACTTTATCTTCTTAAAATTTGTTCATAAAAACTTGATGATTAACTGACCTGATTATTTTTGTGAAAATTTTGAACTCACCATAGAAACACCACTGAAATACACAAGGTCCCATGCAAAGCACACAATTCACAATGAGCATTAGAAGTTCAAATTCGAGTTGGATTTTCACTTGTTCTTGACCTTATCTCACATAAATTATCATATCTTGCAAAATTCACATCATGGAAACATAAAATTTTTATCAAAGCACTATAACACATCCCTATAACATCTAAAATCATCATAATTTCAATTCCATACCTCAATATCTCTAGTCATTAAGACTTACCTTTGCTTGCATGCATGTTCCTCACTGTAGAAGCTAGGGTCAATTGAAAGAATGCAATAAATGATCATAAAACCTATGAAAATTACCAAAAATACATGATATGCCATGATACACATGAATGAATTATTTTCATGAGCTAATATGGCTTTAAACCACCTTTGTCACACCTCAAAGTTGTTATACTTGTTCCCAATGAACACCTATAACATAGTGAACCACATATTCTCGCACCATGCCACTTTGCCGTGAGTGCCCAAGAATCCTCAAAACATGCTATCCATCATGTAAAAATGCTTCCCAAGCATCCAATAAGCTCCTACTACCATGCCACATCACCTAGTCACATGTATAGGCTTCTAGAGCAAGCACACCTCACTGAATCCCACTATATCAGCAAAAATACATCTGAAACACAATGTCAACATCATGTAAATCATCATAACAACATGATACATCATTCAATTTTTCATTAATGTGGTTTTTCATCAATGACAACACCTATTAGGACCACATGCCAATAATCTCCCCTTTGTCATTGATGGAAAACACCCTGAACTTCTCCCCCTTTTACATTAATGAAAAATACATACATGTAGCTCACTTTATTAACATACATTTCTTAGCTTCATAACATCATGCTTTGGTTGGAAACATCAACCAAAGGTCTCAAACTAGCTCCATTTCTTGATTTTTGCACAAAATCTGATTTTTGCCTTCATTTTAGGCATGCAAACACCATGCTTCTGGGGCCAAGCATCTACAACATCTAAACATCATCAATACTCATGAAAGAAACATATTCTTACCTTATTTGGAGCTAAAACACCCTATTTCACCTCCTAGGCATGCAAAATCACCTCTTTTCACCTTAGACTGTTTTTACCTTCATGGAAACATCGTAACAACATGTGATCTAAGTAATATACATCTTGAACATTAAAAAATGTAAGTTCCAAGCATATGAATGCATTACTCACCTTTCTTGACCAAAATCCATCATCTCTAGGCATAAGACAAGCTCTACAATGCATATTCTTGCTCTTCATACCACATTTGATATTAAAGGCCCTAAATAGTCTTCTCGGTGCATTTAAGCCTAACTCTAACATGAAGACTCATTAATGCCTTGACCAAACAACCTATAACTCCCTCTTGCCTTAAGATCACCATATCTAGCTCCCAAGCACAAAAATGAGATACTAACCTTGCTAACTTGGCTAGAGAGCACCTCAAACATTTTTGCCAAGTCTTAAACATATTTCTCGGTCTTAGATAGTAATATTTGGTGAAATAAAGAAATCAAAGGTAACAACCAACCATCCAAAGGAGCAAAACCTACACCATACCTTGTTTTCCTTGATCAAATCCCTTCTAGAAGAGAGAGACATGCCCCCTATCTGATTTTGGATCATACACAATATCCGCATGCGGTTTGAACACTATAGCACTATAGTAGTGTATTCATAGCTATATAAGCAACTTCTACACCTTTAAACTTGCACTCTAATGCTCTATTATAGAGTTTAAGGCATTGATGTTGTTTACCATCTAGAATGAACTTTCTTATTCATATGTGGATGATGATATACTATTTGACATGGATATATTATGAATGTTGTTGGACATGTGATTTTGGATATTGTGAGTAGACCTAGAAAATGGACATTATATGATGATGATATAGTTGTTGATATAAATTGTAAGTGATATTGTTGATTTCCTTGATGTTGTTGTGATTCATATGTATAGATGATTTTGTGATTATATTTATATCATGTTGGATGTTCTGATATGGCCATGAGGCCGAAGGAGGTATTTGTGTTTTGTAGGTTAAAATATCACAACAAACATGGGGGATTGGAGACCAACCACATTGGAATTCTAGATGAATTCAACAAGGTCACCATGGCAACATGTGTGTTTGTGTGTGTGTGTGTTGTGTTTTTGTTAGGGATTCCCATGGGGGATTACCTTTGAATGTGACCAAGGGGTTTGTGTATTTTATTAATGTGGTTCCTTTTTATTATTGTTTGCATGTGTTTATTTTGTGATGCATTTACCCCTTTCATTATTCTTTTAATTGTGGAGAATTAATGTGAGTAATCATATTGTTAAAATAAATAAATAAATCAAATTTGGGATATAAGAAAGTAATTAGAAGTTGTTGGATTTTGTATTAAATGTGTGTAAGTGATGTGTAAGTATGTGTAAGAGTTGTGTAAGTTCAGATTTTGGAGTATGAAACACTCCACCTCCTTGGAAATTCGAATTTGTCCTTGGAGGCTGATTTTGGAGGCTTGTGGGACAAGTAAAACTTGTCCCATACCTCTTAATTTTATTTACCAACCATACCTATGGTTGGAGGGTTGATTTTAGACTTTTTAATGCATTTTTATAAGTCAAGTTGCATGTTTTAATTGCACTCTTCTTACATTTTATTAAATTCAGTCCTTTGGGGTGTGGGCTTTTTGGAGTGTGTAAGTTTATTTGTCATATTATTCACCCACCTCTTTATTGTGCATTTGGAGAATGAATTTGAATTTTGTGTTGGAGTTGAGGATGTGTGATGTGGCATCCTACATGGATCCACCTCATCCTCTTCTCTTCCTCTTCTATAAAATTAGAACTCCTTGCTTTGTTTTGGGTTGTTGAAATTTTTGAATGCTTCCTTGGGGTGAATTTTCCTTGGTTGTTTGGAGCTCTTGTTGATTTTGGAGGAGATTGGAGAGCATTTCATACTTGGGCATTGCTGATTTTGGGATTGTATTTTGACATTGAAAGCTTGTTGTTTTGGAACAAAATCTACCATGGAGAGGTAGGAGCTTAGCTCTTCATATATGCTTTTATTTCTTTTTATGTTTGTGTGAATGGTGAATGTTTTGTGTGTGTTTTGTTGGGTTGGTTGGGTAGACTTCCTAGGAATGGTGTAGGAGAAGGCTATGGGGAATCATTGAGGGGGCATAAGGGAATGCCAGTGGCATCAAATTTATTGTGGAGGGAGTTTGGGATTGGGATCCACCATGGAAAAGAAATAGCTTGCATTTCTTACTTTGTGGGGGCATAAGGAAATTTGTGGGGGCATAAGGAGGGATTGTGGGGGCATAAGGATATATGTGAGATGTTTTATATTGGTGGTTTGTTACAGGTGGATACCCAATTCCCATTGGGAGGCATAAGCAACTTCCCCCATAGTTCTTGCTCCTTTGGCTTGCATGATGAAGCCTGAGTTTTGTCTTATGTTTTCAATGTAGTTGTAAACTATTGTTTTGTTTTGGACTATGTTTTTAATTTGAAATGTGCATGTTGAAAGATTGCTTTGTGATGTGGAAGCCTATGTTGTTTGCCATGAGTTGAAATACATTTCTTATTGCATTGTGGTTGGGGCTCGGGGGCCAATGAAGAAGGATGGATTCTCCTCTTCATTGGATGTCTTGGTTGGGTGGAGAGCGTTGCCTTTCCCCTGCCTTTTTGTGATCAAATTGGATGAATGAGAAGAAATTTATGTTGTTGTTCTGGAGAGAGAGAAAATATAGTTTTGAAATTCCCTTGTGAAATAAAATCTCATTGTAACCTTTCCCACTTTGAAGTGGATGAATTTGTAAATGTTTTGAAATGGAAAGATGTTGTATGGATTATGAAATTTGTAAAGTGAAATGAAAAAGAGATAGACTCTATTTTTCTTTGAAAGAATGTGAAAGAAATATAATCTGTATGATGAATTTAAAGTTTGAAAGAAAATGTTATTTGCATTCAAGAATTGAGAGATGTAAAGTTGTATTTGAAATCAATAAAGGATTGCAATACCTTTCTTCATTTGCATTGTTGCATTGAAATCTGATCTTTAAATGTTATTGAAATCTCTATTTGAAAGAAAGGAATATGTATGAAGGAATTGTATTACTTTGTTCTTTTGAAAATATGACAAAATTGGAAATCAGACTTTACATTTTAGCCATTAAATGGTTTGTTGAATCAACTAAATGTATTAGACTAGAATAGAAATGAATTTCCATATTTGGAAGATGAAAAATGATAAATAAATCCTTTAGAAATTGATCTTTATTTTAAATTTTAAAACTGGAAAATAATTTATCTAAAATGACAGTTTGAACCTGAAAACAAAAAAATAAAATGAAACATTAAAATTAACATGTTATGATATAAATGAATTTAATTGGACAAAAAAACACTTAAGGAAATATTTTAAAACATTGCAAAATCGGGCCCAAACCTTTCATAGTCTTTTTTTTGTCAGAAGTTGTAAAAATTCAAATTGAAATCAATCAAGAAAAATTACCTTCCAAATGCATCCTAAATCCTTCTTAGAATAATCCTCCATGTCTATTTGGCATGTTGAGTGAAGGAGAAGATCAAATTGAACAAAATTTATAAGTTAAAATTTACCAGTTTGCTTTTAAAAATCCTAGTAGGACATTTTTTCTTAAAATTGACCCCTTAAACTTTATCAAAATCTAAAATTAATGATTCTTGTGCAAAGAGGGCATCGAGAGATTTCCATAAAGTCCTCGTTTTCCCAAAATTGAGCTCTCTATCAAAATTTATGGCCTTTGAAGTTTTCTTCCTTGGTGGAAAATTTTTGGGAAAATTTTCCTTGGCGGGCCTGTGGCCCAAATTTTCCCTTAAAACACTTAGGAAAATTTTTTGAGAATTTTCAAAATTTTATCCACCCCCCGGCCCACAACCAATAGAAGCTGCCATGTGGCCTCATGAGGAAACGATGGAGGGGGACACCCATTTTTTTCCTTAATTTTTTGAAAATTAGTTTTTGGAAAATTTTTTTAATTTTCCCACCCCGCCAACCCCCACATGCCAATGAATTCTTGACACGTGGCTTCACCGTGGATGGGGGGAGTGGAAATTTTGAAACTTAAACTTTGAAACCTTTTTTTTGGAAATTTTTTCTTAAATCTCTCCCCGACCGCACTGCCCAGCCCTGCAATCAATGAAAAAGGCTAACACATGGCACCTTAGGCATGGTGAGGGAGGCGCGTAAAATTTTTGCCCCCTTTGCACTTTTTAACCCAAAAATTCTAAAAATTGTATGTTTCCCCACATTCCTTTTTCCCCATGCCAATTGGAGCGTGTGTGAAATGTGTGTCTCTTGGTGGACTTGTGGGGGTGTGTGGAGGAAAATTGGTTTTTACCCCATGAAGAGGAAAAAAATTTAAAAAATCTCCCCCTGCCCGCCAACCCGCCCTTTTGGGAAAATTTTTCCCTAGGCCCCGCCCGCTCTTGGGAAAATTTTCACCCCAAGGTCCGCCGGCCCATAACTTGAGTTTTATGAGGAGTTAGGAGGACTTCTTTATATCAATGGAAAGGTGAGGAAATTTCCTATCCAATGGGAATGATTTAGGAAATTTTTTGAATGCATTAAGTGTGAGAAAAATCAAGTTGAAACTTTAAGCCTGTTAGAGAGTGGGTATGGTGAGGAATTTACCCTCTGAACCTAATTGAAACTTCTAACCCTAAATTTTGGACCTTATGACCTCTAATAATTATTAATAAAAAGAAAAGTATGTTCTAGTGGATTTAGAATTTTTTGGAACTTGTTAGTGACAGTTGTTGCCTTGTAACTGGTAGTAGACTCTTTTAAAAAAAAAAAATTATTCCATAATTTTCCTAACTAATCCTAGGTTGTTTCTTGGGTCTCAAGTGGGTTGTTTTAATGGGCGTTACACTTGGTATCAGAGTAGTGGTTCAAAATCTTGGACCATTGGGCACACTAGAAAACTGAGAGACATGAAACTTAAACCTAGCACACTTTTAAATCTAGAAAACAACTTAGTTTAGAAATTACATATTTTAGTAAACATGGAAATTGAATAAAACTTAGAAAAATGAACTAACTCTCGCCTTGGTCTATGCAGAGGGCATGCAGAGATGGGATGAGGGGATTTTCACATAGACCTAGACTTACCACCACCAGATCAGGGTGTAGAGCCATCCTACCCTAGATTTTATAGACTCTTCAGGATGTTAATGCTCACTCTACGCGGAGGATCAGTAGGAGGACATGCAACCAGACATGATAGGGACATTTCCATTGAGGGTCAGGTATCTCCTCGACCCAGTGAGGAGCATAGAGGAGAGAAATCCCATGTAGAGTCAGCTAAGGTAGAGTCACCACAGAGGGGACAGGGTGACCGAGTTTTAGAGCATAGAGAGAGGTCTCGGAGCCCTAGGCTTAGGGATGAGCATGCAGAGAGACCTAGAGGCCATCAGACCACAGCTGCTAGATCACATCAGGGAGATCTGAAGCTTTGACCCTCACATTATTCTTGGTGACATAGGTGGATTTTAGGTAGAGGCCTAGTTAGTGAGCTTGAGTGGTTGCTTCAAGCTTTGTCCTTGTTCTAGCAACACATGAAAGCTCATGTTGCGATCCATCTACTGAGGGATGGAGTAGGAGTATGGTGGAGGACAGAGGAGTAGAAGCTCCATGTTGATTTAAGAGAAAGTTACCTGGGAGCTCTTTGAGGAGCATTTTAGAGTAGATATTTGTCATGGAGGTTCATACAACAATGGATAGATGAGTTTCATGACCTTCGACAGGCATCTCTTTAGTAGTAGAGTATGAGAGTAGATTTTGGATCTACTCCAGTATGTTGAGTACATGCAGGATGAGTAGGTGTAGATCCATAGGTTCATCGGGGCTTGAATCTAGACATTGGAGGTGTAGTGTGGATCCATTGTCCACAGACATTAGCTGAGGCCATCGAGAAGGCCTATATAGTAGAGGAGACTGGGGAAAGACCTAACAGGCTAGAGACCGAGTCCGGAGCCGCATACAACAGATGCAGGACAGTAGATCGAGGGGGTCAGTACCTCTTCCTCATGGTGGCAGAGTTCTTCATAGTCATCATTTAGACCCCAGTAGTAACAACAACAGCAGTCCCACCCACCTTATAGACCTCCACAGAGAGTTGATGCACAGAGAGGTCAGAGTATGGGGCCTCCTCCTAGGGGTCCCATCAGGACACAGGGTGGACCTAGAGCTCAGTCAGTGGGAGCTCACTAGTAGAGACCTCAATAGACCAGTTGGATCATCAGGATCCACACCACAGACTTCAGAGCACCTACTGGAGGTGCTACTCATTGGGAGGATCAGGTGGTTGTTTTGGTTGTGGGTGTTACTTGGACATTTTGGAGAGACTACCCCCCAACCCTAATAACAAGGGTAAGACACAGATCTCAGAGCCAATTATTGGTGACATGGGACGTAGCCACAAGATTTATGTAGTGGTTGAGAACCACTAGGCCGAGCATCAGAGTATAATCATTGAGACTACAGGTAGCATTGGGGTATTCCTACCTCTATATTTGTTTGATTTTGGTTCTTCTTGATTCTTTCATTGCACCATCTTTAGTAGAGTGATGTAGGCTGGTGGTAGTTAGGTAGGGTCATAGTTGGGATGTTGAGATGGCTTCTGGAGCCAAGATCTTTGTAGACTCCTTAGTTAAGGAGTGTGTAGTGGATTTGGGACCTTTCACACTACTACCAGATCTCTGTATCCTTCCTTTGGGCTCGTATGGAGTCATTTTGGGTATGGATTGGTTATCTACACATAGGGCCAGGATGGATTGTTACCACAAGACTATATCTTGTGTAGATGATTTGGGAGTGGAGTCGGTGATTTCAGGGGTCAAGAGACCCATTTCTATTCACACCATCTCTCGCTATAAGCTTAAGCGGTGTGTGTGATGGGGTTGTCAGATGTATGTTATTACAATTAGTGATAAATCAGAGGATGGGTCTAGTGGACCATCGCTAGATGATCACCCCATTTTGAGAGAGTTTACAGATGTCTTTTTGAGGGAGCTACTGGGGTTACCACCCCCACGTGAGATTGATTTTCATATAGATCTAGTTTCGGGAGTAGAGCCTATCTCACGAGCACCTTATCGGATGACCACCCTAGAGCTGTGAGCTCAAGTTACAGCTTGAGGGCCTTTTGGAGAAAGGCCTTATCCATCCTAGTGTATCCCCTTGGGGTGCACCGGTGATCTTTGTGAAGAAGAAGGATGGATCCTTGTGGTTGTGTATTGATTACCACGCAATTTGAACAAGGTAACGATCAAGAATCGTTATCCCCTTCCTTCACATTGATGATTTGTTTGATCAGATGAAGGGAGCCACAATTTTCTCTAAGATTGATCTTAAGTTAGGTTACCATCAATTGAGGATTTTGGAGGTGGATATTCATAAGACCACTTTTTTCGTATGAGATATGGCCACTATGAGTTCATAGTGGTGCCTTTTGGTTTGACTAATGCCCCCGTAGTGTTTATGAGTTTGATGAATGGGGTATTTAGGACCTTCTTAGATCACTTCATGCTCATCTTCCTTGATGACATTTTGATTTACTCATGTACATGCATGAGGAGCATGAGGGGCACCTTCGCTAGGTTCTTCAGTGTCTTCGGGAGAAAAACTTTATGGGAACTTGGAGAAGTGTGCATTCTTTAGATGGAGGTGTAGTATTTGGGTCATATCATTTCTGGGGAAGGTATCACCATCGATCCTTCCAAGATTAGAGCCATTATGGATTGGCCAACACCCACTACTGTGACTGAGGTGTGTAATTTCATGGGATTAGTAGGTTACTACTACGGAGATTTGTTTAGGACTTCTCTCGGATTGCACACCCCATCACTTCCCTTCAGAGGAAAGGGAAGAAGTTTTTTTGGTTAGATAGATGTGAGCAAGCCTTCAAGACATTGAAGGAATGTCTCACTACAACACCTATTCTTGTAGTGCCGGATCCACAGGGTGAGTTTTTCATTTGCACGGATGCTTCTTTAGCAGGGCTTGGAGGTGTGTTGATGTAGAGAGGAAGAGTAGTGGCTTTTGAGTCTCACAAACTCAAAGATTATGAGATTAATTATCCGACTCATGATCTTGAGCTTGTGGTAGTTGTGCATGCCTTGGTTTGATGGAGGCACTTTCTTCTTGGTGGAGATTCACACTTAGGACAGATCACTTGAGTCTTTGTCACCTCTTCACGCAGCCCAATCTCAACGCTCATCAGTGGTGTTGGATGGAGTTGCTTTGTGAGTATGATATGGAGATAGAGCATGTGAAGGGGAAGGAGAATGTGGTAGTAGATGCTCTTAGTAGATGGAGACATGTGGCTATGGCCACCTCAGTGAGCACATATTTGTGGAGTAGGATTCTTCAAAGAACTTCCTCTTGATAAGCTTCTACATTGTAGTTTGAGTAGAGATCGAGTCTCAGAGACCCCTCGAGGGGAAGTTTGATGGTTTTTCCTTAGAGATAGATGGTCTTCTTAGGCATCAGAGGCTGGATTTATGTTCCCAGAGATGGAGGCTTGAGGCAGGACATCTTGTAGAGGCACATCGTGCACCCTATTCAGCCCATCCGGGGTGAAGAAGATGCATGCCACCTTGAGACAGTTGTATCATTGGAGAGGACTTCAGAGAGATGTGGCCCAGTTCATGTCATGATGTTTAGAGTGCCAGAGAGTTAAGGCCGAGCATCAACATCCAGCTAGCCTTCTCTTTCCTCATGCTATACTAGAATGGAAGTGGGACACCATTTCCATGGATTTCATTGTTGGGCTACCGATGTCGAGATATCACCATGACGCCATCATGGTCACGGTTGATAAATTGACAAAAGTGGCTCACTTTTCTCTAGTGAAGACCACTTATATAGCTAGAGTAGTGGCATGGGTATATTTGGATGAGATTGTCAGGTTGCACGGGATTCCATGCAGAAGATCATTAGTGACCGATCCTTTGTACACTTCCCATTTTGGACTACCATGCAGCATGCCCTCGGGATGAAGATCAATTTCAGCACAACATATCACCCCAGAGATAGATGGACAGACTGAGTGGGTGAATCAAATTTTAGAGGACATGCTTAGGATGTATGTGATGGATCAGCAGTCTAAATGGGAGGAGTACCTGTACTTAGTGGAGTTTTCCTACAATAATAGTTTTCAGAGTTCTATAGGCATGGCTCCTTTTTCAGGATTTGTATGGTAGAGAGTGCAGGACACCTCTTAGTTGGGATAGGCTAGAGGATAGGGTTTCTCTTGGACCAGCTTTGTTGTAGGACATGGAGCAGTAGGTGGTATTGATCAGACAGAGACTATAGGAGGCACATGATAGAAGAAGAAGTATGCAGATCAAGCATAGGACCGACCGTAGTTTTGATGTGGGCATGAAGGTGTTCCTTCATGTCAGGCCACATAAGAGCCTATCCATTATGGAAAAGGTTCTAAGTTAGCTCCTAGATTCATGGGTCCTTTTGAGATCTTGGAGCGTATGGCCCTTTGGCCTACCATCTAGCATTGCCACCTAGCTTGTCTCGCATACATGATGTGTTTCATGTTTTAGTTCTTAGGAGATATGTTGTAGATCCTTCTCATGTGTTAGATTGGACATCATTATAGGTGCAGGATCAGGGGTAGGTGATGGTGGAGCCCATTCACATCCTAGATCATAGGACCCTGGGCCTTGAGGTAGAGAGGTTGATTAGGTTCGGTGCATAGTGGGACAGATATGATGAGACTGCAGCTACATGGGAGGATGCTACCTTATTATGAGTTTAGTTTCCACATTTTTCCAGTGACTTCAGGAGGAAGTCGAGTCTAAGGGGAGGGGGATGTAGTGCCCACTTCCCTTTGACACCTTTTGATATTGATCTTGATATTGTTGATTACATTATGGACATTATTATGGTTTTGATTTAGTATGATGTTAGATGTTGGACCATGGATTATTGTTGATCTTGATTTAGTTATGATGCATGATGATTATTAGAGACACTTCATATGTGGATGATGATATACTATTTGACATGGATATATTATGAATGTTGTTCGGACATGTGATTTTTGGATATTGTGAGTAGACCTAGAAAATGGACATTATATGATGATGATATAGTTGTTGATATAAATTGTAAGTGATATTGTTGATTGCCTTGATGTTGTTGTGATTCATATGTATAGATGATTTTGTGATTATATTTATATCATGTTGGATGTTCTGATATGGCCATGAGGTCGAAGGAGGTATTTGTGTTTTGCAGGTTAAAATATCACAACAAACATCGGGGATTGGAGACCAACCACATTGGAATTCTAGATGAATTCAACAAGGTCACCATGGCAACACATTTTTTGTGTGTGTGTGTTGTTTTTTGTTAGGGATTCCCATGGGGGATTACCTTTGAATGTGACCAAGGGGTTTGTGTATTTTATTAATGTGGTTCCTTTTTATTATTGTTTGCATGTGTTTATTTTGTGATGCATTTACCCCTTTCATTATTCTTTTAATTGTGGAGAATTAATGTGAGTAATCATATTGTTAAAATAAATAAATAAATCAAATTTGGGATATAAGAAAGTAATTATAGAAGTTGTTGGATTTTGTATTAAATGTGTAAGTATGTGTAAGTGATGTGTAAGTATGTGTAAGAGTTGTGTAAGTCAGATTTTGGAGTATGAAACACTCCACCTTCTTGGAAATTCGAATTTGTCCTTGGAGGCTATTTTGGAGGCTTGTGGGACAAGTAAAACTTGTCCCATACCTCTTAATTTTATTTACCAACCATACCTATGGTTGGAGGGTTGATTTTAGACCTTTTTAATGCATTTTTATAAGTCAAGTTGCATGTTTTAATTGCACTCTTCTTACATTTTATTAAATTTCAGTCCTTTGGGGTGTGGGCTTTTTGGAGTGTGTAAGTTTATTTGTCATATTATTCACCCACCTCTTTATTGTGCATTGGAGAATGAATTTGAATTTTGTGTTGGAGTTGAGGATGTGTGATGTGGCATCCTACATGGATCCACCTCATCCTCTTCTCTTCCCTCTTCTATAAAATTAGAACTCCTTTGCTTTTGTTTTGGGTTGTTGAAACTTTTTGAATGCTTCCTTGGGGTGAATTTTCCTTGGCTATTTGGAGCTCTTGTTGATTTTGGAGGAGATTGGAGAGAATTTCATACTTGGGCATTGCTGATTTTGGGACTGTATTTTGACATTGAAAGCTTGTTGTTTTGGAACAAAATCTACCATGGAGAGGTAGGAGCTTAGCTCTTCATATATGCTTTTATTTCTTTTTATGTTTGTGTGAATGGTGAATGTTTTGTGTGTTTGTTGGCTGGTTGGGTAGACTGCCTAGGAATGGTGTAGGAGAAGGCTATGGGGAATCATTGGGGGCATAAGGGAATGCCAGTGGCATCAAATTTATTGTGGAGGGAGTTTGGGATTGGGATCCACCATGGAAAAGAAATAGCTTGCATTTCTTACTTTGTGGGGGCATAAGGAAATTTGTGGGGGCATAAGGAGGGATTGTGGGGGCATAAGGATATGTGAGATGTTTTATATTGGTGGTTTGTTACAGGTGGATACCCAATTCCCATTGGGAGGCATAAGAAACTTCCCCATAGTTCTTGCTCCTTTGGCTTGCATGATGAAGCTTGAGTTTTGTCTTAATGTTTCAATGTAGTTGTAAACTACTTGTTTTGTTTTGGACTATGTTTTTAATTTGAAATGTGCATGTTGAAAGATTCTTTGTGATGTGGAAGCTTGTTGTTGCCATGAGTTGAAATACATTTCTTATTGCATTGTGGTTGGGGCTTGGGGCCAATGAAGAAGGATGGATTCTCCTCTTCATTGGATGTCTTGGTTGGGTGGAGAGTGTTGCCTTTCCCCCTGCCTTTGTTGTGATCAAATTGGATGAATGAGAAGAAATTTATGTTGTTTTGGAGAGAGGAGAAAGATAGTTTTGAGTCCCTTGTGAAATAAAATCTCATTGTAACCTTCCCACTTTGAAGTGGATGAATTTGTAAATGTTTTGAAATGGAAAGATGTTGTATGGATTATGAAATTTGTAAAGTGAAATGAAAAAGAGATAGACTCTATTTTTGCTTTGAAAGAATGTGAAAGAATATGAAGAAATGAAATCTGTATGATGAATTTTTTTGAAAGAAAGAAATTGAAATATATTATTTGCATTCAAGGAATTGAGAGATGTAAAGTTGTATTTGAAATCAATAAAGGATTGCAATACCTTTCTTCATTTGCATTGTTGCATTGAAATATGATCTTTAAATGTTATTGAAATCTCTATTTGAAAGAAAGGAATACGTATGAAGGAATTGTATTACTTTGTTCTTTTGAAAATATGACAAAATTGGAAATCAGACTTTACATTTTAGCCATTAAATGGTTTTTTGAATCAACTAAATGGATTTGACTAGAATAGAAATGAATTTCCATATTTGGAAGATGAAAAAAAAATGATAAATAGATCCTTTAGAAATTGATCTTTGTTTTAAATTTAAAACTGGCAAATAATTCCTCTAAAATGAACAGTTCAAACCTGAAAGCAAGAAATAACAATGAAACATTAAAATCTAACATGTAGGATATAAATGAACTCAATTGAAACTAAAACACTTAAGGAAAAAAATTTCAAACATTGCAAAATCGGGCCCAAACCTTTTCATAGTCTTTTTTTTTGTCGAAGTTGTAAAAAATTTGAATTGGAAATCAATCAAGAAAAATTACCTTCCAAATGCATCCTAAATTCTTCTTAGAATAATCCTCCATGTCTTTTTGGCATGTTGAGTGAAGGAGAAGATCAAATTGAACAAAATTTATAAGTTAAAATTTACTAGTTTGCTTTTAAAAATCCTATGAGAACATTTTCATAAAATTGACCCCTTAAAATTTATCAAAATCTAAAATTAATGATTTTTGTACAAAGAGGCATTTGAGATTTCCAGAAAGTCCTTGTTTTCCCAAAAATGAGCTCTCTATCAAAAGTTATGGCCCTCTGAAGTTTTCCTTCACTTGGCAGGAAAATTTTGGGAAAATTTTCCTTGGTGGCCCGTGGCCCGAATTTTTCCTTAAAACACTTAGGAAATTTTTTTGGAAAATTTTTTCAAAATTTTCTCCCACCCCCCCACAACCAATAGCCAAAAGCTGCCATGTGGCTTCATAAGGCAATGACAGAGGCGCGGCACCATTTTCTTCCTTGGCGTTTTTAAAATTTTTTGAAAATTTTTCTTAGTTTCCTCCATGCTGGTCCGCAATCCTACAACCAATGAATGCTTGACACGTGGCTTCACCCGGCGATGATGGAGGAGTAGAAGTTTAATTAACTTTGAAACTCTAACCTTTCCTTTGGAAAATTTTCTTAGATCTCTCCACCGACCCCTAGCTTGCCTTAATGAAAGGTTGACACGTGGCAGCCTTAGGCGTCGGCAGAGGTGCATGGAAAGTTTTGCCTTGGCGCTTTCTAACCCAAAAGTAAAAAATTCACATGTGTCCCTGTAATTCCCCATGCCAATTAGAGATTGACACATGTCCTTGGAAGACTTGTGGGGGCATGGGTGAAAATTGTTTTTCCCCAAAGAGGGAAAAAAAAAAAAATCTCTCCCATGGCCTGCCCGACCGCCAAGGGAAAATTTTCATCCCTAGGCCCGCAAGCCCGCTCTTGGGAAAATTTTCACCCCAAGGCCCGCCGGCCCATAACTTGAGTTTTATGAGGAGTTAGGAGGACTTCTTTATATCAATGGAAAGGTGAGGAAATTTCCTATCCAATGGAATGATTTAGGAAATTTTGAATGCATTAAGTGTGAGAAAAATCAAGTTTAAACTTTAATCCTGTTAGAGAGTGGATATGGTGAGGAATTTACCCTCTGAACCTAATTGAAACTTCTAACCCTAAATTTGGACCTTATGACTACTTATAATTATTAATAAAAGAAAATTATACTCTAGTAGATTAGAATTGTTTTGAAACTTGTTAGTGACAGTTGTTTCCTTGTAACCTAGTAGTAGACTCTCTTAAAAAAAAAAAAATTATTCCATAATTTTCCTAACTAATCCCAGGTTGTTTCTTTGGTCTCAAGTGGGTCTCTACCTCTAGGTGCTTAGAAAAGTCCTACTTCATGTCTTAGATCACTTAGGTATCTGTATCGATCACCTTCTAGAGCTTCACTCATACTTTTAAGAGGAACACCTTATACTCACATCTTTTATAATGACTTATAGATATCTGTTTGCATTTAGTGGGTTAGTCAAACATGGTAAGAGTTGTGCACATATTCATACAAACAGGGTTTTTAACATCGGACCACTCGAGTACGTCAACCTAAACCTATTACTTTCAAATCTTTCTCATCACGGTTGATCTATCACTTTGTACCTTGCTTTGATTATCATCTACATACCTTGTTACATAGACTTTTACAAAGTTATCTTGATATGTAGTTGGTCACTTTCACCTACATAGCCATGATCATGCTTGAAGAAGCATCAAGCTTTGTCCTATAACACTTCATTCATCTTGTGTAAACACTATAGAAGTTTTCATTTGTGATCCTAATTGATATCCATGACTTTCTCAAGGCTATTTAACTGAGATCACAAGACTATAAACCAAAATATAGTGGAACAAGACATTTTACAACTTATGATCTTTTAATAGACCAACATAGACTCTTTGATGTACCTAAGAACTTACACAACTCAAAGACACCACTATTACTATGACTTACAAGAAATGACCACCTTGTCAAGATCAAAAGGCCATTCTCGGACTTCTCTCGTTTTCTTCAAATTCATGTAGCCATCATAATGTATAGTTTCTTATCAAGAAATCACAAGTATAGTTCTAGAGCTTTAATGAAATAGTTTTGTGCTTCCACGGTTGGAGAATCAACTTGGAAACATTGATCTTTGTAGGAGTGTATTTTCTTTCCACATAGTCAACACAATCATTCACGATTTTACTGAAATTTGAGAAACAACTTTAAACTTTCAAACTATAGCTTACTAATTGATCTTGTATAGAAAAATTTAATCTCTCTTTCTTAGACTGCATGAGCATCTAATCAACCTCATATGAACATACACTTTTGGATGAGTGGGATACAATTTTTTTTTCCATTAATAGATACACACTTGGACTGAAATTTGTGCTTAGTTTTCCAGCTCATAAGGCCCTTAGACTCTAACTTTAAGCCTCCTCAAGATAAATATATTGTTGTAGAAATCTTGATGATCTAGACCAGGAACACTAACTCCTTAACATTGATAATATTTGACTCAAGACCACACTCCAAGGTAAAAGCCACTTGACACAACTCCAAGGCCCCTGATAGAGAGCATCATGACAGAGATTTGACAACATAAACCATTCAAGTTGACACCTTATTATTTTCCTCAAAGAACACATAACACTTTTTCATTATGTAACATGAGCATGAAAATATGGTATAATATCAAGACATATGAGTTCGAGAATAGACCATCAAATGAGTTGAACACACATAACACTTTTGATAGGACATAAAGATGCACTTATACACCTTATAGCTTCAAAAAGAGAAACACTACTTGACTATATTGGTAACTTGATGTAACATACGTATTGACATATGAAATTTATTGTAAACAACTATCATAACACAACATTAAAGATAAGACATCATGAAAAATTTAGAGGATATACCACAACCTCTTCACATATTGACCAATTAAGGCACAAGAATACCATGATAGACATGGAACCTCAAAATACATGCACAACCTCACACTAAAGGACAAAATAGACCTTAATTGATGCAAAATATCAGAAGAAAGACATACCAACTTCAACTTTTGACAGTGTTAGATGACATGACTCGATTACAATTTATGAGTCATAAACTCATGAAGACTATACCACCAATATCAGAACCTTTTTATGACCAAAGAAGACTCTTCATGAATGAAAACAAGACAACACAGAAACATATCAAAAACAAGGACTCAAGAAGTAAGGAAAGAGTCACTTCCCATACCTTATTACTTTTGTGGTGTCCCAAAGGCATACATTCTTCATCTTATCTTGCATAGGAGCTTGAAAGCCATTCAAACACATGTGCTCTTCTTCAACAAGTGAAAACATACCTCTTTGAATTGGCTTTAGCTTGATGACCTTGTTTTCAACCTTGTTAGCACAAGAATTCTCTTTAACAACATTCATATATTGCATAGTGGGATGAGTATCAACTCTCTTGACCTTATTATCATGATTAACTATCTCATTTTCCTTAAAATATGACATAACATCCTTCTTGACACTAGGATTAGACCTTACAATGAATCTCCTATTGCTTTGGAAAAATCTTGCAATACGACCAAAATTTTGGTAATTGAAGCAAACAATATCTTTCCTTCTTGGTTCAAAAACACTCAAATTCCAACCATTGTCCTTAGCATTATTCCCAAAATCACAACATGAATAACATTCACCTTTGAAGAGAGATATATCACTCTAGGAGACCTCTTTTTACAATATCTACCTCTATGACCAAAATCACGAAAAATAGGCAATATCCATTAAAACTAGTAATATACCTCATAACATTAGGTTGTCTAATTGAGTTAGACCTTCTTAAATCAGCCTTCTTAGTCACCTTCTCAACTAATTTAGTGCTTGGACCAACTTCATGATCATGTTTTCCCTGAAACCACAGGTTTGTTTTGTCATATGAGTCTCTTTGACCCTTTAAACGCGCATCAAGAGATTTGGAGCTCTTCTCAAGTATCTCATGCATATTTAACCTACTATATGCAATCTCCAAATTTGATTCAAGAGATTTTAATTTGTCTTCATACCTGGAACAAGCTTCCTCTTTCTCCTTTAGGTCTTTTGACATATTCTCCACTTGAGATCTCAAATCCTTGATAGCTAGATCATGATATTTCTCCATTTCATCCATTGTATCTTACAATCCAAAGAAAAAATACTCAACAATCTCATAATTTCTCCTCCAAATATCAACTGACTTACCCATTTGTGCTTATAGGATCTCCTCCAAGTTTCTAAACTTGCTTCACAAGGACATAATCTGATACCAATTGTTGGAAGCATAATGGACTGAGAGGGTAGGGGGGTGAATTGATCCTAAAAATTACTTTTCAATTCATTTACCATCACATAAATTCATTAATTCATTTATTATTAATGAATCATAACCATATGTGTGCATTAGATATGTAACATCAATCATAAGAACATGAAACAAAGTACACAAAACAAGAACACCATATGTAAGTGGGAAACCCTCACGGGGAAGAAAACCCACTGAAAATCTTCTTATATTACACAAAGAAAATAATTTTAGTGAATCAAAAACTTCACAAGGAGCACCAACCCTTGATTTAGTGAGGCACCAACCCCACAAGGAGTACCAACCCCTAGTTTAGTAGAGCACCAACCCTATAAGGAGCACCAACCCTTAATTTAGTGAAGAACCCACTCCAAAAGGAGGATAAAACCCATTAGGATGACCAAGCACCAACTCAGCCACCTGTAGATATATTATCTCTAAATTTTCTACTGCCACAACTGATGGAGTTCATAATTTCAGCTCACACACTAGGTCTTCAATCTCTCATAATATTGCTCTTTCTTCACTTGTAGTTTCTATAACATCTTGATCTCATGTATTAAATCACTAATAAACCTGAAATTATCTTATTAAACCTTAAAATCATGCACACATACTTACAACTTACTCTCCTCTAGGTCACACTTCTTCCTTCCAAGAGCACTAGTTCAAAAATGAACCCAAAACATTTTTATACACTTTTCTTCTCTCTAACCCAAAATAGGTTAGTCTCTCATGATTAAATTGACCCATACACCTTCATTGAATTCAAATTATATCATTACAACAGTCACATATGACCCAATTAGGTCAACCTAACTAAAAACCTCATTACATGTGCCAAAAATGGCTCAAAACCCCATGGGCACATTCTTAAAAATTCCCTTACATTAAATACATAATTAGTAATGACCCATAACCAATAATACATGATTTAAATATAATTTAATATTCATATATGGTCACAATTTATCTCAACCATTGAAATTATTTCATTTAATGGGCCCAATGCACTTTGTAAATCTCAAAACACTGTTTCCTACACCCTTCAACACCTTGGAAACTTCATTAGATCACCAAATCACTTAAACAAGAGAAAAACATATCTATAAAAATTTATGGAAATTTTAGAACCTTTAGAAAACTTCTAAGTAAGTTATAATCCTTGAATCAACCTCCTACTCAAACCACAACTACTTTTGCCTTCAAAGAAACAAACATTTGCTAAAAACAATTTTTCAAATGTTAGCTCATAAAAACATTTATACATATAAGAAAGGCATCTAAATGGATTAATTAGATGCCAAATTCATATCTATACATATTCCAAGTGATATAAAGGATCACTGAATCCATATAATGCGTCAAACAACTCTAAACTTGTACCATAACACATCCTGTGTTAAACTTCCAAAAGTATTCCTATTTAAATAATGACCAGTAAACCCTATCAAATCACCTCATCATGAGATAAAAATAATATTAATATAAATATATATTAATCCTATTTCTAACACAACTTGAATCATCTTCAAACTCTACATGTAGCTCAAGTTATGCCCATTTTACTGAACCCTACTATTTGAGATCCCAAAACTACCCTTTGACCAATCAACCTATATGGACCTAAAAACACCATGTACCTGCATGAACATGTCCTGAAACCTTCATGGAAATATATATCAGCTCCCAAAATCATGCACCATAAATTTTGCATGCTACTCCTTTAGAAAACCTTCTCCCAAAACCTTTTTCTTTAGAAATTTCCATTTTTAGGTGGGGCTAGGAAGCTAAGATAGTCGTCTATAACATCCAATCACCACTTTTGATGAACCAAAAAAATAGGGTCACTATACTTCTCTTTCTGCAAACTACTCCTAGTTAGGGTTTTAGACCAATTTATCTTCTTAGCATTCGTTCATAAAACACGACAATTAAGCGAACGATTATTTTTGTGAAACATTATAAAATCACCATAGAAACATCCCTAAAAGCCACAAGGTCCCATGAAAATCACACAATTCACAACGAGCATTAGAATTTGAATTTTGAGATGGATTTTAACTTTTTCTTAACCCTATCTCACATAAACTGTCATATCTTGAAAAATTCACATCATGGAAACTTGAATTTTTCTCAAAGCACTATGACACATCCCTCTAACATCTCAAATCATCATAATGTCAATGCCATACCTCAATCTCTCTAGTCATTAAGACTTACCTTTTCTTATATGCCATTCCTCACTATAGAAGCTAGGGTCAACTAAAATAATGCAATAAATGATTTTAAACCTTGCAAATTACCCAAACATACATGATATGCCATGATACACCTGAATGCATGCTTCCATGAGCTCATATGGCTCCAAACCACACTATCACACCTCCAAACTACACTGTCCTTGCTCCCAATGAGCACTTGTAACATAGTGAACCACCTATACCTACACCATGCCACTACTATGAGTGCCCAAGAACCCTCAAAACATGCTATCCATCATGTCAACATGCTTCCCAAGCATCCAAGAAGCTCATACTACCATGCCACATCACCTAGTCACTTGTATAGGCTTGCAAAGAACAAACACACATCACTGAATCCCATTGTATCAACACAAATACATCTAAAACACAATATTAGTATCATATACATCATCATAACAACATGATACATCATTCAATTTGTCATTAATGTGGTTTTTCATCAATGACAACACCTATTAGGACCACATGCCAACATTTTAAACCTATATAATATGAAAGATCTAATAAAATAAACTTAAGGGGTGTTATTTTCACTAATTTTATAGTCAAAATTTTCACATGGGGGGAGCCTAGGTGTATTTGGATTTTATTTTGTCAAAAATAGTCATTTTTTGTGTTTTTTAGACTTTGTGGGTCGTAGGGTATGACACGTGCTTTTCAAACATGACCGCCGCTTTGCGTAGGCGCGGTAATTATGCAACCGTCACTATGGGCGAGAGGGGTGGTTGTGAAGAATTTTTGGATTTTTGTGTTGTTTTATGATGTTTTTGATGAGCTTATTATGTATGAGATGTTTCTAACTTTCTCTTTTTAGTGTTTTGGTGATTACAAAGTTCATATATTAGATGAATTAGAGCTAGAGAGTGTGATTGGCTTCCTCAGATTTTAGACAGTCTTACTTAGGTAGAGAGAGATTTATTACATAGGGCCGGGATATGGAGATTATCCCAGACTCGATTAGTAGTAGCGCCGAGTGAGTCACTTTCTGTGTGACTTATTGAGCTATTGGGATGCATACTAGAACACTTTCCAACTGCTTGGGGTCTGAGGAGAGTGGACCATTACATTGGAGGATGTATACAAGATTCTAGGTGTTCCTATTATAGTTAAGAGGCTGACTTTAGAGAGTGCTAGATCAATGGTGTTATCTCGGAAGTGGGCTACTTACATGGGAGATGGCTTGGCACGCCATGTTGGTGCAAACAAGGTATGTGATTATTGTCAATTACCTCCCCCTATTCTGACTTGTGTGAGGATTTTATTGGCATCTTGGATTTACATTTGGTTGGAGACAAGGGTTGGGAAAAGCTACTCTATTGCTGGGCCCCCATCATTAAGAGTATAGAGCAACATGGCTGTGTATACGCATGGGGTGATGATATCTTGGTAGACACATATAATGAACTTTACAAAGTTGTTTTACTATAGGGCAAGGCCTTGAGTCATCCTACATTGGTGATGTGTTGGGTGTATGAGCGCATGGTCCCCTATCGAGGGGTGTTGGGATTGCAGACCCTGGGGCTATCAGAGCCTCGAGATGGATAGTTATGGCTCCACTTAGAGGGTGACATCAGTCAGTGGCCACCCTCACCACATATGACCTATTTCACATCCATATCGGGATATGTCCAGAGCATGTGGGGTGAAGATGCTGTTATTGTGGATTCATATAGTACCAACAAATAGTTGACATACTAAAGCTGGTTGAGTCTCACCCTATTGACAGGCCTGAGTGCTGTAATAATTTGGACTTCCCTATGCTTGATTCCCTTCCAAAGTGGTTTTGATTATTTATTGTGGTATTCGAGAGGCTAGAGTTGACCCAATGGGTGAGATCGGGTGGACCATTATTACTCTTGGAATCCTAATTAGTGCAACATAGGTTATTCTAGATCCAACTAGGTCGGGGGTGATGTTACAGATTAAGGCTTCCCCACATATAGAAGGGAGGAGGAAGAGGAGGCCGAGGTGGGGATGGAGAATGAGGAGGGAAGCGAGGAGGGAGGAGATGAGGAGGGGGAGATGAGGAGGGAGGAGAGGAGATCGATACAAAGTGGAGAGCTATTAGAGAGGCTTCCATAGTAGGAAAGGCCATGGATGAGGCAAAGGATGAGACTCTTCATTCAGAGGATCCTCTTCTACTTAAGGGAAGAGGTGATGAATAATCTCTCATGGGACATCGGTGGCTTCGAGGAGATTGGATGAGAGGAGGGTAGAGGGGAGGAGGTTATTATAGCAGCTCCACCTCTACCACCAATGCTAGTAGACCCATCCTAACAGCCAGGAGATCCGAGTAAGTGAACACTCTTCTCTTGACTCTACTATCTAGACTAGAAATGCTAGTGGATTACACACTATCTTCTTTTTGGGTTTTCAAAAGTTTTCTAACTCACCATTATTTTCTCTTGTGTTTTGTAGCCACTGTTGACGGATGGAAAGATTTTATTCATTGGATCCTAGTTAACACACTACTCCTCCCACAAGGAAGACACGAGAGGAGATATTTTTAAATGTGGGGTAGACATAGATGGCCGGATGCCACATTGATGTATTTTCACCGATCGGCTGCATATATTTTGACCTCGTTGAGGACCGAGCTTACTACGTACCAGTTAGCTGAGAGGAGACAACAGCGAGGCCATTCTCAAAGTGAGACTACTACCAGAAGATCACTAGCCCCATCTCACAGTCACTCTCATCATTCTGCTCATAGAGGCTCCCACTCACATCATAGGAGACATAATATGAATCCTCATTGTGCTCCTTCATTTGGATCCTGTAGGGAGGGATAGGCTATATACCTTATTGATTTGTTATATTTTTTAACACATATATTGATTTTTAATATTTTTTTCTCTTTTCGAGTGTTTTGACCACACTTGGAGTGTGACGATATTGTACACAAAATTGATTGTTTTGAATATATATGCATATGATTCTTTTTGGCTCAGATATCTTGTGTAAGAGTTTACTCATCATGACTTGCTTCATCTGTGTACTCTTATATGTGTAAGATCTCCGATGGTTTTTATATGCTTTTACAAATGCATGTATGAATAACGATGATGATGCAAATGCATAACAAAATGATATTTTTTTTTGCTTTTGATATATATATATATGATGCATATGAGGATAAATTACAAACTTAAAACTTTAGTTTTCAAGAAATATTTGGTATTCCTATTTTATTGGAAAATTTAATGAAAGTGATATGATAATGAAATGAACCCAATACATTCTAAACTCCATGTAACCAATAATATGTGAGGGATCAACATCGAGAGTCAAGAAAGATGTGAGTTATATGAACATGATGAATAAAAGTGATGATATGAAGATAATATTTTGATAGAGACCCAATGAGGAATCTACAACTCAACCCTAGGTAAGGCTAATTATCCAATTTAGAATGTAATTTTCTTGCAAGTTTAACTAGACTTAGACCTATAGATGGCCTCCTAATTAACAAAATATGGTTTTTGTGGATTAAATATATTATAACTTATGCATCTAATTCATTTTATGATGATTTCAAAGGACTTAAAGCACTTTTTATTGATTTAATTGTTCACAATGTATTGATTTATTTAAAATGATCCCTATGTCTTGCCCCATGCTACCAAGTATGAAACATGGGCCCATCGCTAAGGACAAGGTACAAGTGAGTAAGGGCACTTTCCTCCTTTTCCAGCCTCATGATACCTATAGGAAGTAAGGGCTCATCACCAAAGATTGGTAGGGCAAGAAAGTGTAGCTTTATTTGCAAAATGATTTTTTTTGTATTTATTGTTTGTTTATATTTTTTTGATTGATGTTTAAACATTAACTTGTGATTTTGGGAGGGAAAACTTGCCCCTAGCCTCAACCCCATGTAACTAGTAGGATGCAAGGGCTCACCACCGAAGGTTGAGTCAGGAAAACAAGTAATTCGGGTGAAATTCTTTAGATTGATTTTGTTAAAAGAGAGATTTTTAAGGAAAGATGTGACACCAAGAAGCTTCTAGTATAGACTATGAGGAAAAACACCTAAGCTAGAAGCAACCATGAATAGAACTAAGTGTGTAGGTCTTGGTAGGATCAATGTCAAAAATCATCTAGTAGGATGATAAATATTGAATAGTCTAGAGATGATATAATGAATAGTTGAAGAAGTATGATTAAATGTTTTTCCAATTCTCAAAATTTTTGAAAGTCGCTTGAAAAATAAGTTTCTTGTTTCACAATGTTACAATATGATTATGCAAATGATATGTAGTGTGGATGCAATAATGTACATGTGGAAATGCAAATGAATTATGTGTAGAAGTATTTAAGGTGAAGTGAATTGACTAATTCACCAAATTCCTCACCTTCTAAAGTACATAGATGATATGCACCATTCTTATAGTCCTCCATGACTTGATATGGACCTAACCACTTAGGCCTGAACTTTCTTCCTTCACTGGTCTTCTTGTCAATCTAGATATCGAGTCTCAAAACTAGGTCTCCTACCTATATTTCTTGTTCATAAACCTTTTTATTATACTAACAAAACATTTTGTCAACATAAAAACTGTGGCGCTACTTAGCTCTAAGTTGAGTTTCATCAAGGGTTTCTAGTTGCACCAACCGTGCTTCATTGTATGCATCTTCATCCAAAATGCCTTACAAATATATGTGAAGGCTAGGTAGATCATTTTCTAGCAGTAGGATTACTTCACATCTAAAGAATAAATAAAAGGGATTTCCCCATAAGAAACCGTACTAATGTCCTTTAGGTCCACTGAGGACAAAAATAGCTTTAAATGCCAAAGTGTCACTTATTCTCCTTGACTATTTTGAAGAGTATGAACTTAAATGTTTTATTTTTCACCTCACTGTTGGCCATTGTGGGATTGTGTTGTCATTTATTTAAACCCCCATTTATGGAAAAAGGTTTCATGATGATTTATGAGTCCCCTATTAGATCTTTGTTCGGATGTCGTGCATGTTGAATAAGTGGTTTGATGAGTTCAACAAAGTGCCCTGGTGTATAGCTGAGTATGCCTTGTCAAGGTTTGATTCTTCCAAAGCTATTTGGAGTGTGTAATGAGCTAATACATGTTCCATATGACGTGTAATGAGTATTCATGGGTCGTATTTAGTCAACATGGTCGAGATCATGGTTGAGTCGGTTCATTCAGACATGTTTCTAGCCTTGGAGCATCCGAGAATGGTGAGTAGGTATGAAATTTGGATTATATATTTCTTTTTGGTGCCTAGTTTTAGCATGATTTCAGTATACCTGAAATTTGGTGAGTTTTAGGTCATAATTCATAGGTTAGATGCATATTTGAGGTCTTTGGGAAGCTACATGTGAGAAACAAGCAAGTTTGACATAGGTAAGTCATTGTGGATGGATATTTTGAGAGATATTTAGGATATTTTGTGACTTTTAAAGTTATAGGATGTTTTCATGGTGCTTAATGCCAAATTTCAGGTCATTATGCTGAATATTTTTGAAGATATGCAAGTTTTGGTGAAACGGGTAAGTTTGAGTGTGATTTTTAAGCAAATTTGAACCATCGATGCTCACTTGTGAATTGTATGCTTTACACGGGAACTAAAATATTAGGAATATATTCTATGGTAAGATACAAAGTTTTTAAAATTTTTTAGGTCATTTTATTCTCAGGATTTTATGAACGAATGTTAAGAAGGTAAAGTGGTCTAAAACCTAGTTAAACCCTAGCTAGGAGCAGTTTGTAGAGAATGAAGTATATTGACCCAGTTTTGATTTTTTAATAGAAAAATATGATTTTATGTTGTAGAGGACTCCTCAGGATTTCTAGAAATGTATGGTTGAGGTCATGGTGATGAGTGGGCCCCACCTAAAAATAACAATTTCTGGAGAAGAAGGTTTTAGGAAAAGATGGTCCAAAGGAGTAGCATGAAAAATTGATGTTTCATGATGATTGGGAGTTTTTATTGATTTCCATGGAGGTTTTAGGACATGTTCATGTATTTTTATAGTGTTTTGAGGTCCAAACATGTTGACTAGTCAAAGGGCGTTTTGGGATCTCAAATAGTAGGGTTCAATAAAATGGTCATAACTTGAGCTACAAGTGGAGTTTGAAGATGATTCAAGTTGTGTTAGAAAGATAATTCAGAAATTTTTTCATTGATATGATTTTTTTATCATGATTAGGTCATTTAAAATGGTTTCTAGGGAATTATTTGAGTAAGAATAGTTTTGGCAGTTCAAGACAACATATGTTTTGGTACATGTTTGATGTTGTTTGAAGCATGAGATGGATTGGGTGATGATTCCTATCACCTGGAATGTGAAGAGGGATACATTTTAAATAAAATTAATCCATTTTAGGTATTTAATTAATTTATAAATTATTTTATGAGCTAACATTTGGAAACATATTTTTTTGGCAGGTTGATATGATGAAGGCAAATGTTGATGTGGTTTGAAGTGAAGGATGTTTTTGAACTTATACCTTGCTTAGAAGTGTCATATATATTATTAAATTTATTTTTAGTGCTCACATGAAATGTTTTGGTTGAGTATAAGTGATTTGGTGATCAAATGAAGTTTTTAGGGTGCTGAAGGGTGTAGGAAACAATCTGTTTTGAGATTTGTAAAGGGAATTGGGCCTAGTAAATGAAATAATTTGATTGGTTGATATTAATTGCAAAAATGTATGAATGTTTTATGATATTTTATTCATATGTAAATTTTTTGGGTCATGAAAAATTATACATTTAATGTAAGGGCATTTTTAAGAATGTGCCCATGGGGTTTTGAGCCATTTTTGACATATGTAATGAGGGTTTTAGCTAGGAAGACCTATTTGGGTCATATGTAGCTATTGTAATTAATTTTTTTGAATTTTATATAGATGTATGGGTTAAAATTATCATGAGGGACCGACCTATTTTGGTTTGGAAGGAAGAAAAACATATTTAAGTGCTTGTTTGGTTCATTTTTAAACTAGTGCTCTTGGAGGGAAGGTGTACGACCTAGAGAAATATATTTTATAGGTATGAGAACATGATTTGAAGGATGAGTAAGATAATGACAGGTTGAGGAATTATTAATACATGAGAGAAATATATTAGAGCTAAAGAAATATCAAGAAGAAGAAGATAACACAAGTTTGATGCCCTAGGGTATTAAATTTAGGTTGTCATTGCCGAACTATGATCTCCATCGAGTTATGGTAGCAGAAAAATCAGAGATTATATTTCTTTAGGTGTTTGAGTTGGTTCTTGGTCATATTTATGTGGTTGTAGCCTCCTTGTGGAGTGGGTGCTTTGCTAAATTATGGGTTAGTGCTCCTTGTAGGGTTGGTGCTCTACTAAACTAGGGGTTAGTGCTCCACTAAACTAGGGGTTGGTGCTCCTTGTGGGGTTGGTGCCTCACTAAATCAGGGGTTAGTGCTCCTTGTGTAGTTGGTGCTACACTAAATTAATTTTATTTTTGTAATATAAGTAAATTTTCAATGGGTTTTCTTCCCCATGAGGGTTTCCCACTTACATATGGTGTTCTTGTGTTGAGTATTTTACTTTCTTGCTCTTTTGGTTGATGTTGCATATTTTAATAAGAACTCATGATCATGGATGTTGTATAATCAATCTAATGGATGTATGTATGGTTTGTTAAGTGAAATAAAAATTATTGTAGGATTGATTCACCCCCTCAGTCCTTTGTGCTTCCCACACTCACCCCGGTCCATTGGTCCGAGGGTAATACAAAGAGGCTGTATGATGTGAGATTTTGAATTGTAAAAACAACTCACACACCTCTTCATTCTTAAAGGACATGTCATTATCTAAGATAATGACCTATGGGACTCCATAAATACAGATGATCTAATTAAAAATGAACTTAGCGATCACAAACCCAAACAAAGTAGTGAGAGGTATGACCTCAACCCACTTTGTAAAATATTCCGTGGCCGTAATGATAAAGTTATGGCCATATGTTGACGAGGGAGAAAAATTCCCTATCAAATATAGACCCCAAGTAGAAAAGGGCCAAGGTGTCAAAATTGGATGTAGATCTTGAGCATGGATATGAATCTCATGCATGAATTCTTGACATTTATGGCACCTACGTACATATTCTATAACATCATGCTCTAAAGTGGGCCAGAAATAACCCATTCGATGAATTTTCTGAGTAGTAGCATGCCCTTGAAGTGACCCCATAGACTCCACTGTGGGATTTGAAGAGGATATTTTTCAATTCTTCTTTGTCTACACACCTCAAAAGCATGTCATCGAAGGCTCTACGATAGATAACTTCTTCTACAATTACATACTTGCAGATATGATGTATATGAGGTTGCTCCCTTAGGATATGTATGGTCCACAATATGATTAATGATATCAACATACCATGGACATGACACAATGGGAGGTTTTGTTTCCACATAAAATACACAATCATCGGGAAATATAGGTCTACTAGGTCCCCGTAATCTATTGGGTTGTCTGCTAACCAATCAACAATGATTTTTCCTTTGACAAAATTTTGGTTGATGAAGGTGAGTTCAAATTCACCCATCAATGTGAGAAAATGTCTAGCCTTTTTGGATAAGGCACCCTAAGTAAAAAAGGTTCACAGATAGTCAAATTTGATGATCACTCGTGTCTCCTAGTTAAACATATAATGCCTTAACCTCTTTGTTGTAAATAATATTTCCATGTATTTTTCTCCACCTGTGTATAACATGTTTTGTAGTTAAGTAGGGTGTGATTAATGAAGTAAACAACATGTTCGTGGTTATCATCATCCTCTCGTGCTAATATGCAAGCTAGGAAAACCTCGGTGTATCGAGAGTATAAGATCGAGGATGGTTGGATTTGGGTGGCATGAGTGTAGGTGGTGACATGAGAAAATGTTTGACTGACTCAAATGCTTCATGACATTTAGAAGTCCACTCTTTACTACACTCCTTATTTAACAAGTTGTTAATGGGATGGACGACACAAGTTAGATCGGGAATAAACTTGTGGATTGCCCCAAGTTTACCTAGAAAATACCTAATGCCTGATTCTTTTGAAGGTGGATTCATCTCCAGAACCACTCAAATATTTTTGGGTCTACATCAATTCCTTGGGAATAAATGATATACCCCAGTAGTTTTCCTCCTATTACTCTAAATACAAACTTTTTTGGATTCAACGTTACATCGTATCTAATAAGACATGAGAGAATAATGCGAAGAACCTCAGGGTGATCACAATGCTTCCTAGCCTTAGCCAATAGGTCATCGACATAAGATTCCACAATCTTATGGATAATATCATAGAAGATATGTGTCATCACTTGTTGGTAGGTCCCCAAAGGAGTAGTAAAGGTATTCATGGTTTAATCCTCATCGAAGATCCTTATCTGATTATATCAAGAGAATCCATCCATAAGTGACAATAATAAATAGCCAACCATTGCATTTACAGTGACATAGATGGAAGACAATGGAAATTCATCCGTAGGACATGATTTTTGATGTCCCTAAAGTCAATACAAATGCGTATCTTCCCATTATTTTTAAGAACTAGGATGATGTTAGACACCCACATGGAATAGTCCACTAGTTTAATGAAACCCACATGAAGAAGCTTCATTACTTCCTCCTTAACCATTAAATCCACCTTTGGCTTCATGGGTCGTGACTTCTACTTCATAGGCTTGGCATCGGGTTTTGTGATGAGGTTATGAACCACCACGTCAGGAGTGATTCCCATCATTTCCTTCTATCGAAGACAAAGGATTTTGAATGTTATTTGAGCACCTTCGTATGTGCTTATATCTCATCTAGAGTAAGAGAAGAACCGAGATTTAAGATATTAGGTTCCTCCTCCATCCCTATATTAATATCTATGGTTCCTTCAATCAAATAGGCATTACCCTCTTCGATTTCAGGCGGGGATGGAGGTAGTTCTAATTCTTCTTCTTCTACTTCATAGATCTCAAGACCCTCTGATGAGGAAGGATATAATGTGTGATCTCCAAAGTAGGAGGAAGGGTGAGGCTTAAGAGAAAATCCTCTCTTATGGTGTGCGGGATGAAGATCAGTGTATGCATTGAGAAATCCTAGGATTACCTCATCATTATCTGTGAAGTCCATGGTGCCAGGCTCATTCTCGACTTCACATATCAAAAATCACATTAGTTGGAATTTTTTGAACTAGGGGTTCAGATCAAACTGAGACTATAAACCTAGTTTATTTTAAGCCCTCGCTCAAGAAAAAGTGAGAGGAAGAGGTGGCCATTGAATTGACCAAGAGGTTTTGCTCTCTAGGTATGGATTCGATAGAAATAAAGTCAAAACCTTTGCTAAAATTAAGGACGAATGTCTTGTAGAGCTGCAGGTGTTGCACTCTTGTATCAATTTTTTTTAAGACACGATTAACGAAAAGTTGGGAATCATCCATAACTCTTACATTGCTAACACCCATCCTCTTGGCTATGATGAGACCAAGAAGAAGAGCCTTATATTCTGTGGTGTTGTTTGTACATTCAAAATTTAACTTAAAGGAAAAAAACATTAACCTCCCTTCTGGAGAAGTAAGGATCACCCCTTCCCCAACACCATAGTGACACTTCACACTGTCATAGTTAAGTTTCTAATATTCATTGGGAAGATAGATGTTTGATCATTTGTGGAATCTTCTTCTTTGACTGAAACCTTAACCATGCAAATCTCTTCAAATCCATCATCCGAAAGAGTAGTGATCCCAAGAGAATGGCCTATGCCCAAGGAATAAAAAATAAAAATGATAGGAAAATCATTCTCTAGAATCTTAACTATCTCAGCCATAGTTTTTGTTGATACAATTTCTACTACGTAGGATTTCTTTTTGGCAGGATTTATCCCTTCAATTTCCTCGGGGCTTCAACTCACTCATAGGGATAAAGCGGGACTTAGGTTTCAAACCTTGAGGCTTGTTTAAGCGATTGGCAGGATTTTGAATTCAGTATGAACCCCCAATTTCTTCTTTAGATTGGAAAAATGGATGTCAAATGGATTTGGATCACCCTGATCTACGAAAACCTTACCTAGGTGTAGGAATCGACCTTTTGGAACAACATAGAAGGTATTTACTACATTTTGTGTATATAGGGTTGAGTGAGGATCATATTATAGTTGGTTTCCTGATCTATAATTTAAAAATCAGTCAACACTATCTTTAGTCCAAGGGTAACTAGAAACACTATAGTCCTAACTGACATTTCCTTAAGGCTATCATATCCCCTTAGTGTATTTCACATTGAAGAATAATTGGTTTCTCCAGAGCCCATCTTATAAATAAATGATAAAGGTACTATGTTTATGGAAATCCCATCATCTATCATCACACATTTAACATAGTTGTTGTAGATCCAAACCTGGAGGTGTAACAAAGGAACATCTTTTCATGCCAACTCAACATTAGTTGAAATCTTGCTAATGTCAAATACGAAACTAACATCTTTCTCAGGTTTCCCAGAGGATAGAAATAAAAGTCTATGTGATTAACTTGGGCCTCCGGAGGAGGGGTGACATGAATTAGATGGCCAAGGCCTAACGCTTCTAATAAAGCCACTCGATGCGCATGTGAGTTCTTCAACAAATCCAAAAAGGAAATGTGAGAGAAGGTCTTGGTCAAATCCGTAATGAGATCATATGCCCCTACTAGTTTGGGAGCTACCAGTGTATTTTTGACATAGAAGGATAGATGGGAAGATATTACGAAGATTAATATTGGGTATGGGTCGCTACATTAACTTTGGGTTTAGTTTCTAGCTCTACTAAGCCCATAATATTGGTTTGATTCTCGACCATCTAAAGGAGGAGCGACTAGAGGTTTGGATGATGGAGAGGCCTTGTGATTGTTGTTTCCAACATGCATCCCCTTGTTAGTCCCATGAGGATTGAGCTTTTCATTCTCAGGAAGCATTTAAAGGGGTCTTTATAAACCCTAAGGATATAATTATGAGGGGAAATGGGTCCCATGTGAAAATTTTGCATTGGTGCCATAGGATTAGCCAAAAACATCTCAACAAAGAGCTTCCTTTGGTCTTCTAGAAGTCTTTGTATAATTTTTTTGCAATCACGGCACATACAAGCATCATGTCCTCTAACCCTATGAAAACTTTAGTACAAATCAAGATCAAAATGATGAGGTCTTAAATTTTGGTTTTGTTCCATCCCATAATTTCTATTGTTGTTCTGTTGTTGGTTGTTAAAGTTGAAGTTCAGGGGCCTTTGGCCTTAGTTCTGATATTGGTTCGAATAACCACTTAGGTATTGAACTAGTGCTTTGTCTTGGACTTACTGAGGTGGGGGAGGAGGACAACTAAATTACACTGCATTAATGAAAGGAGTAAAGTTTTTACTCTTTTGATTGTTGGTATTTGCATTATTGTTACTATTATTCACATTGTTAGTGCTGACAATGTTTGGCTTCTTCTCGATTGGTCGGTTACATACGCCATCCGTCGTAGCACCATAGTTCTTATTGAGGACTTTGGGTCCTTGGTTATTATTGTTTGAACCATTCGGGTAGTTTGAATTACCCTGAGAGGGATTGACCAATCTCACATTTGAGTTGTACGTCTTTTGGCTACTATCAATTACACACTGGTCAATGTGGACAACACCTTCCAAGACCTCCTCGTAGCTTCTAAGAGGAAAATTTTTAACCTCTTCCTTAGTTTCTCGGGTGAGAGAATGAAGGAACAAGTCAAAAGCTCATTTTGGTCCATGTTTAGAGTACTACTTGAGGAGTAGAGGACTTGCCACCATCTCTAGATGAAATGGGAGGTGGATTCATTATGCTCTTGCTTGATATGAAGGAATTCCTTGATTCCTATTTGCAAGAGTTTGTTCATATCAAAAGCCTTTATAAACTTAGAAATGAGTTGTTTGAATAAATGAATCGAGGCTTTTGGTATCCTGTAATACCAGTCGAGAGAAATCCCCTCAAGGGTTTTGGGGAATATCTTAGCTACAACTACATCCCATGGGAGTAGCTCTCTAATGTAATTGAATATGCTTTGATATGTGCATTTGGGTCCCCCTCCCTTTAAACTTTGGTAAGTCGGGAAGTGGTCATGGAAGTATTACACTTCATATGGTAAATTCAAGGGGCTCCTTGAGATATTCAACATATGTTCCCAATGCATAAGACTCTACCATAGATGACCCTTGATGGGGAGGTGAGGGAAGCATAAAAGGCTGATATGGTGTAGCATAAACATTTGTAGGGGCATAAGGCATTCCCGAGGTTGAACATATGGGCAGGAAAGGAAAATATGTCCCTTGAAGTGATTTAGAATACATGTGGAGGTATGGGGGAACATTGTTTTGGTATGGAGTAGTAGGTACGTAAACTAGGGAATGTCACATTTCCAGTTGGAACAACATTAAAGAATGCACTTCTAGTTGGTACTGTGGAGGATATCTCATGTATGAGCGTGTGTGAGGGAAGACCTAATGCTCCCGATCTAGTGAGAAGGTATCTAGGACTAGAAAATACCATGTAGAACATAGGAGGTGATGGTGCATAAGGCATATGCCCAAAATTATGAGCATGGTAGGGAAACTTGTTTTTCCCAACGAAAGATGGAGCACGAGAAGGCTAGGAAAGCTCTAACTCCCTACCTCTAGCTACCAGGCGTTGAAATAACATCACACGAAGATGGTGTTACATTTGGCCTGGGTGGATATTGAGCCTTGCTAGGAGGTAAAGGCACATGATGTCCTACTATAAATTTCTCTCTGGGAGACCACCCCTCTTTAGATGTATTTTCTATTGTAGGAGGAGGGGTAAAAATGTTGTTCTAAAGTAGAGCATTAGTATACCCTTGCATCCTTTCAAAGGAATGGTCTATTACATTGAGACATCATCACTTGAGTGAAGTGTGTCATGAGTTCATCATTAGTCGAGAGAAAGGAGGAAAAAGGATCAGATTGCATGCTGATTTGGGGTCTTGACAAGACCCAAGGATAGAAACCTTGTTCTTTGGTGAATGTCATGTTGTTTGAGTTAGAGAACTCTGGTTGATCGATCTCCTCAATCCTAACAGATGAACCATTGCGACACCTTGAGGAGGAGTAGTGTGGTGTGAGGTTAAATTGGATGAGTAATTATTAGCCCACCTAGATAATGAGGGTGACTGTTGCATACCCATGTGGTAATAATACGCCTCAAGACCCAAAATGGGCCTTCCATAATACCGACATGACATATTGGGGGTATATAAATACCTACAAAATAATGGGAGAGGAGAAGGATGGATGAAAGAAGTTAGAAACAATGGAAATGAAAAGGAACTAGTCCTTCACGTCAGGTTCACCAATTTTGTATGACTGAAAATCAACACGTGAATTTCAGGTGCACTCGACCTCTTGAGGTCATGCCAAAATAGCCAATGAATGGAAGTTATATAAGAAAAATGGGTGAAATATGAATAAGGAAAGATCAAGGTAATCTGATGTCATGTATGGGAACTAATGGAATCTTCTCGTCTAAGGAAGAAAAATATTGTCTTACCTGCATAGGTGAGATGGAACGGTCTAAAATGATGGTAACATGTAAATGGTGGTCAATATTTGACTCACAAAAATGCTCGCAATAAGTTGTGAAAGGTGTGGGAATTTTCCTATGCTTTCCTCATAGAAGTTTCTAGACAAGGTCATGGAAGCACGAGAGTAAAAATGTGAAGAGGACAAGTGAGTGGATTGCGGGAACTAGTTTCACCCAGCCGATTCAAATGTAACCTATAAGAATTGTCTATTTTGGTGTTCAATACTATCAACTGGGAAATGATGGTAGGTGGAAGTGGTGTGGACCAGAAAACCAAAACTCTAAGGCCCGTGTCAATGTCTGTGTGTAAGTAAGATGCATTTGGTTGTGGGACTTAGGGATCATACACGTAATCTCTTGGTTGTTGAGGGCCTGGAATGGTCATGTGGGATGTTCAAACTATCAAACTAGAGAAGAAATAAACTTGTAAAGTATGTCAAAGGCAAGGTTGATGTTTAAACCTAGGCTAACTAAGAACACATGGGGAATTGTATTACTTTCCATCTAATTAGTATATGTGCCTAATTCAACAAATGAAAACAAACATATTTAAATTAAAACAATTCAATTACTTTCCTCAAAATTAATTAAACCTATGTATTGCTAGTAGCTAATTAATAAACGAATAAAACTAATTTAATAAATAAAATAAATCTATTCTAATGTTTTTTTCTTTTCAATTGAATAATGGAAATGCAACAAGTAAAACAAACTAATTGAGCTAATCTAATATTTTTGGATTTTTATAATTTCTAGAAAAATAAAAGAAATCTACAAAAGAAATTCAAAGATATTGAAATTTCCTCTACAATAATATTAACATAACTAAACAAAGTGAATATCTTTGGTGGGGATATCTCCATGTGTAATGTGGATCTAACCTATTCCAAGTAAAAAAATCTTTTCCAATTTTTATTTGTGCATTAATACTTCCTCTCTGCTCTTACCTAAGAGTCACGGGAAGAAATCAATGCTTCTAAAAAGCTATTTTTCCCTTGAAACTGTCTTGGTAGAAACAACATGATTTAATAGAAGCTTACATGCTGAAAGGAAATTATAATGGATACCAAACTAATGTAGGATATTTTCCCAGAAAAACTTCCTGCATAAACGCATGTACGAGGATAGGTAGGGAAGCAAATTTTAGTAGAATCTTTGTGTAAATAAATGGAAGCTACGATAATGTATTTGCTTTGTAATTAAATAAGCTAACAGATTGTGACTAGAAATATAAAGAAATTAAAGTAAGCTTCAATAAAATAAGTACATCCCCAACTTGGAAGTGTAGAACTGTGAAAAATCTAGTGATGGGTTTACTCTGTTGTCCCCTCATCTTCTTTTCCAATTTAGTGCTTAGATGAATTTGGGGAACTGTACTGGGTTGTGTGAAAGAAGTAATGTAGAAGTGCTAAAGTAGGAATGCCTCAGAAGCAATATGGTAGCAACACAAACAAGAGAATAATAATGTAAGGGAACTGAGCTTGATTGTGTATTTCTTGGTAGGATTATGGTAACATAATAGTGCAATTCAAAACAATAATCTCCAACCAATGCTCTGGATAGAAGCTTGGATCTTATAGGAAAAAGGAAGAGAAATGGTCTAAGCCATTTGGCAGCCAAGAAATGCCACCTCTCTCAAAGAAGGGGTAGTTAACTCATAATTAACAACATGAAGGGAAGGAGAAGTTGGTATGCATAAAATGAGCCCAAGAACAAGAAATTTTCTTAAGAAACATGCACTAAAATATAGTTTGAAGAAGTTGATATGCGTTAGAACACACTAAAAGAGTCTTTGGTAAAACCACACAAGATTGCTAGTATGCGCAGAGAGAGCGGATACACAACCACCACTTAGGGTAGACCAACAATTGCGTGAACCGCCATGGTGGTTATGTGAGTTAAAGTCAAAAGCTAAGGAAAAATCCTGTAGAATGTCAAATAAAGTGAGAAAAACATGGAAATGGACAAGGAAAGCATTATATGCTACAAATATATAATACAAATGGGAAATTAGACTCAAACACCATTAGAAAAGATATTAATCATCATTGGGGATTTTAAACCATTATGATAATGTAGCACGTGCAAAGTTGGGTGCGTGCGATTACCCATCACATTTGGACCTAAAATGGTTCACACCAATATCATGGTTCTAAACAATCCTCTCTCTTACAACCTCTTATTGGGCTAACCATGGACACATCACATACACGTAGTTACATCATTTGGGTACCAATGCATTAAATTCATCCATAACAAATGACACTTTAGGCATGATGTTGATCCCAATCCTTGGGATATCACAGTACCAATTCCCAATGAGCCTTTGCTAATGCCAAATACTCCTGAGATCCTAAGCATTTGGTACCCAAAATTGTTTGATCTTAAGTTTGAAATCCAAATTACATTAGCAGATTTAGATGACGATGAACCTAAAAATATTCAAAACATTATTGAAAAAAATAGGTTACCGTATGATATCATGCATCAGTTGCCTTTTGTTCTTCTACCTCGAGACTGATTTCCACCTCAAACCGATACAGAAGAGCCAATGAGTGATGCCTCGACCTCCAATCACCTAGAATGTAATGAGTTAGGAATTACACAAATATTTTTTGATCACCTTCCCATTTCACCCAAATATTTCAAAAATATCGGTAAGGAGGAGGTGCTTGATATTAAAGGAAAAGGGATTACCTTTGATGAAGATTACATCATTTCACAAGATGATTCCAGGAACTTGGAAGTATTGCACTACCAATGTGCCTTGTCCCAAATACAATCTTCTCGACTTGAATAATACCATTGAAATATCCTATAAATAGCCTATCTATGATACTAGAGACAATGAAGATGATGAATAAATACTTCATTATGTTCCTCCCACTATCCGCCACTCCTTGATACTCCTTGGTTCATAGAGAAAATATCTAGCTATGCCTCGTATCACGCTCCCGTAAAACCGCACCATCCACACCAGCTTCTAAGCCATCCTCTACACTCAAAACTGGTCCCAATACTCCTAGCATGACCACTATTAATCCCACACCTAAAGAGGTCACCTTAGATGCTAGGGTATTATACTTATGATAAAATGAATCTATGTAACATAAAGATGATGGTCGATACATAGGCCTAGAAATTGATCTAGAATACCACGAGCCTCTCCCTACCTTAGATAATGAAAAGGCCATTCTAAAAATCTTGTATACGTGAGAATATAAACTCCATAAATAACATCTTAAGTTGGGAAAATTCTCCAACATGCCTATGCGCTTTGATGATTATGTCGGTACCATCGATCCTAGCCAAGAAAAAGTAGTCAATTACTCGAGGCCCCATATCATTTCCAAGATGGTAATGCTATGTTGGCTGAATCAACCATTAATGTATAGTTTGATGATGATACCACACATGTAGTCATGATTGGTGATTGTTTTCCTCATCGTGGGAGTGCCACATAAATGTCTTACGAAAACATAAAAAGGTGTTTGCATGGAGATATGCCTCTATGATAGGAATTGATCCTAAAATTATTTCCCATAACATCATTACCTACCTTGACGCCACTCTCGTTTGGAAAAAGATAAGGAAATTACCACCCAACATCAATTATTTATGTCATAAATAAATCATCAAGCTCTTAGATGTGAAATTCATTTATACAATGGATTATTCACTGGGTGTCCAATATCATCCTAGTTAGGAAGAAGGCCACTTTGGTTATCTACATTTGTATTGAATTTAAAAACATTAACCTCATTTGTCCTAAGGATAAATTTCCTTTACCCTCCATCAATGCCATCGCGATCGACACCACGACATGATATGAAATATGATCTCTTATGGATGTGTTCCCAGGATATAAAAATTTAGATTGCCCCAAAGATCAACACAAGATTACCTTTACTAAAAATTGGGGGCACCTACTATTATGTAGATAAGACATTCAAACTAAAAAAACTAGTGCAACTCTTGTCAACACACCATAACACACATATTTCATGACATCATACATAAAATAGTCAAAATTTACGTTGATGATGTACTCTTCAAATATCGACGCATTGATGATCACACTCATGAATTAGACATTGAATTAGGATGCCTTTGTAAATACAAGGTTATCCTCAATCTAGGAAAATGCATATTCATGGTGAAATGAGGAAAAATCCTAGGATTCTTAGTATCTAAAAAAGGAATTGATGTTGACCCAAAAAATATTAAATCTATTCTTGACATGCACAACCATCTTCCATAGAGAACATATGCACTTTCCTTGGAAAATTTGGCGCAATATGAAAATTTTCCCCTAAGTTTACCTATCACACTCATGCCATAAATATCCTACTTCGAAAATATACTAAGCTAGAATCGACCAAAGACTATCAACAAGCATTTGTAAATATGAAACAATCTTTATCCTTGTTACCAACCTTACAACCCCCTTCTCCGATTAACCTTTCGTACTATATGCCTCTTCCACTCTAGTGTTTGTAGGGGAACTGTTATCACAGGAAGATGAAAATGGTAAGGAACATGCCATCTATTATGTTATTCAAGCCTTACTAGACTATGAAACATGATATGCATCCATTAAACAGGCTTTCTTAGCCATATATTACACAACTACAAAGTTACATCACCACATGCTTTGTATTAAACCACTTACGTTATTGTCCATATAGATCCCTTACGCAACTTATTCTTGCATGTTTTCCTCTCAATGGATCACATTAGGAAGTTGATGGCCATCCTTAAGGAATTTTACCTTTGCATCATCATGCAGAAGGTGATAAAAGGCTAAGTTATAATGGACCAATTAGATCTTTGCCCCATGATGACACTCGGACTATTTAGGCTGCATTACCAAAATGATGACATCCTCCTCAATGAGGGTATAAATAGTGCCATCTCCATCATTTACTACTATTATAGCTTTATACCGACACATGTTTAACTCATTGAGGGTATAGAGGCGTAGTCTCTCGATGTCAATATCAAGCACCTTCCCACCTAAAACCAAACCAACAACCAAAATCATTGACGAGGAGGTCACCATTGATCTCCACGAGGATACATGGATGCTACACTTCGATGGGGAAAAATGCCTCCAAGGAGATGGGTGGGGCTATGTACTCACCGATCCCTCTAGCTAGCCTTTTCCTATTTCATATTTACTCAATTTAACAAAAACACGATAGAATATGAGGCTCTTATATTAGGTATACATGTCACCTTAGTTAAGAATGTCTCCTATCTCCATGCCATGGGGGATTATCAGTTAACATGTTGTGAGGTTAGTGGTGCATTTCAATTTTGTAGGAAAAAACTCAAAGCTTATAATGACTTAGTTCAATATTTGATGAAACACTTCACTTCATTTACCATTGAATCAATCCCACATGAATAAAATTACTTGGTTGATTCTTTAGTCGTGTTTGCCACTTAGTTTCAGTCACATTCTTATTCTCATGATGTCACTCTTATTACAGACACCATTTTTTCACCCCTAGGTGACCCTACACATATTAATCACATTATCATTATTTATACTATTATTCTTAACCTAAGTCCATTATCCCTTAGTCTAATTTCATTGTAAACATTCATTTACCCACGTAGAATCCCATTTACTATTCTTATGCCTAAAAAAACCTAACCTAATTTACCCTAATTATCCTAACCTCATAACCTCTTCTTACCTAGATCCTTAACCCCCACCATTCTCAAACAAAGTATAATCCTCAGATGGTAAGTGGTTTAAACCATTTTCCATCCTCTCTTGTTTGTTTTTAACCATTTTGACCATATCGATGGCAATCTGTCTTTAGGAAATTGTTATAGACATTGTCGATCTCATTTAAATACCATCCTATTTCATTTCTTAGTTAAAGACTAGAGAGGTTGGATATAATGACGAATTGTTGAGACACCGCCTACCCGATGACATTGGAAGGATTTCTCACAACCTCGCTACCATCCACCTGGGAGTCCCCCTCATACCTCCAGGAAACCATTCAAGCTCTATCACAAAGTTTATCTTTATGCAAGGTATAATGCCCTTATCTCTATCATTTTAGTCTAGATTTATATTGGTTACAATTCACATACAATCATCCTTAATCTCCTATACTGCATAACACATGTTCTAATTTCCATTTAGACATTAATCCAATTTCTAATCATATCAACTAATTTACCAGGATCACCACCGATCCTTAATCACCTCCGATTTACTTGATCGCCATTGATCAGATCCCTAATCCCTTTAGATTTATTTTTCTCTTTACACACATTGCAATCTCAAATTTCGCATCCATTCTATCTCCTCGGTCTCTTTATTTCACCTTATTAGTGCAAAAATTTGACTCAGATTGAAAATAGTCCTGCATTTTACAAGCCCTTGTTAAAATAGTGAATTTTTCCCCGATCGCCGACAATTCCTAATCGCGGTCGATCCTTGGAATTTATCCTTATATTGATATATTATCATCTATTTTTTCATACAATAAGATTTATGAGGATGTTTTGTCTTTAGATGAGTGTTCAGGATAAGTGCACCCCATTATAGACATATATGACATCTCAATCATGCAACAACCCATTTTTTTGTGAGTAGTTTGATATCTCACAATAAATTATTTTGTTTTCCATTTCCTTGATACCCGAGATCAAGGACATCAAGAGATACATGAGATCATACACGAAATATGAGACACAACAGAGAAAGTCTAGTTTAACTATTTTCAAGAGATTGAACTAGCTACGACAGCCCTAGCCTGTGCCACCTACTATGCGGAGTAGGATCTATATATCCCTATAGAATTATAATCATATTGCCATTATGTTATTTTCATATCATATCACTTAATTATAAACATGATTTGATATCCCTATAGAAATCCCTTTGGTTCTAGGGATCGGATGTTCCGAAACTCTTTCAATTGTTATCTAATATCTATCTTGTTCACTTTTCTTTGCATACATGTCCTCTTGTTCGATATGAGGAGTTTAACATCATTTTTGTATCGACTCATCTTGAAATTGTGTTTTTCAAAGTGCATGTATCATTAAACCATGCTACTTTTAGAGTTTTTGACATTTTAGTATAATAATAATGAACCGAAATTCACCTCAAACATCATGGCACACCCAGTGGGACATGTAGTCCCCTTTTGATTAGATTCCATATCTTCTTGTTTTATTTTTCTTGTCACAATATATAACCTTATAGCTTGGAGTGCTTTTTTTTTTTGTTTCAAAACATGTTAACATTAAAATAAAAAAGGAATAGTGATCACATGTATACCCTTTTTCTCTCATTCTTTCTTTTAGAACTACATTTTTTCTCAAGCTTTCACAAGAAAGTAAACATTTCCTTTTGGATCTTAAAATTAAATTTCATATCTACTTGCTCATATAGTCTAATTAGGAGTTAAAATAATTACATTCACAAAAATCCCTTCACACATAACCAAATCACATATCACATCAAATTCACATTTAAACAATCCTTCCTAGGAGGACCTACTTGGATTTCATCACCAAGGGGAAAATATGTCTTGGTGTTTTGACCGAGTATAAATAATCGAAGGGTGGTACATCAGCTAAACACCCAACACCCTTATTGCTGCAAGACCATGAAGCGAGGGAAGGCACTAATATCATTCCTCATACTAAAACCAACACAGATCTAGGCCTCACATACCTTTGGGTATATCAAATAATCTGACCTTAAAATCACCTGAAACCAGCCATAGTTGACTTTTTCTTAGTAACCTTTTAATCATTTTCTCATTTTACACTTTTCTTAAATTAATCAAGATAATGAAATTCTTTATGTTTTTGTTTTTAGCTAGTCTAAAACAACCATTTTTATTTTTCTTTGTTGATTGTTTGATTAGTTCATGGTTTTAACAACACAACAATCCCATCTTTAAAACATTAATAATATGAAAATTTCTCTTCAAAATTCCTAGACTCTATCGAGTCCCACATTCATAAAATTCTAAGCATAATAAACCAATTTCAAAAACTTTAGATACCGATCAAGAACCCCCACATTCTCCTTGTACTTCGTTAGCTACATAAGATATCTAGACTGTCTAGCCCATGATTATTTAACAACAATGATATTTTATTTACTGGGACTTGTAGAATCCAACCCGGTGGCCCTTAATGCTTACCTTGCCTCCCGAGATGTCCTCCTCCAACTACTAGAACTAAAATAGCTAGCTCAAATTACTATTGTCACCATCGATTATTCCTGACTCATTAACCCCAATCACGAGCCCTTTATCCAACAAATCAACCCCTATTCCACTTATGATGAATAAAAAAATAGTCCCCACTTCATTCACTCCTATCACCAGTTTCGAGCTCAACACCATTTCATCACAAAACATAACTAGTCAACAACTACCTCAACCAAAAAATTCCTCATCTAGTCCACAGATTACACAAATCCACACCATTACCTCACTACCTACGTCTAAACATGTGACATCTATGACTCTTCTACCTCGTAATATCTCAACTACTATCCCTCTCACTACTAATCCCTTGATCACATCATAACTAGTTTGGTCACACCAACATATGTCCTTTTCTAGAGCTTAGTTATGTCCATACCCACATCCATGCCACTCATCAATACGAGTGCCATCTCCACTACCCATCTAATTTCACAACCAACATCTACTACACCTATCTTACAATATAGGACCTTCGCTTCTCAATATGTACCAAACTCGACATAATATTTCATCCATACATCTATTCCTCTTCCTTATCAATATGTTAAATAATATTCATAGTCATTGATCCCTCAATAAGCTCACAATTCCCAATGGAGCCTCCTTTTTCAACACCATACTCTAGCCTATTAGCTGTCTAACCCACATATCTATAATCAACCTAGCTCATCATCTTTAAACCTTTAACAACCATCTCAAAATGATCCTCTGCAAGCACTCATGAATAAGATTGTAAGATTTGAAGCTGCCATTATGGGTCCTAAGAGAACCCTTTCCTACAAACAAATTTGTAATGAACCTATCCACCCATTAATACATTTTAAGGCCTATCCCCCACATTAGGAACTCTTAAAATTCATTAAATTATATAATAAGGAGGACCAACAAAGTAGCAAATTAAGGCATTTTATCATGTGTGCTACCTCATCACCTGTGAACAAGATATCATATTGAGGACATTTCCCATGTCCTTAGCATGATCCTCCTTGACTAGTTAAAAACATTCTGTAATATTCTCTCTTCTCTTTTACACAACTCACATAATTGTTCTTCAAGCATTTCTCTATCAACATTGCTTGTAAGATCTCCATCACTAATATCTATCCTATTAAACAATTTGAAGGTGAGTTTGTTATAAATTTCATTGCTAGATGGTGAGGGACTTTTAATCAATTATCCTTCTCTCTTCCACAAAATGAGTTGATTGAGTTATTTTCTCGATCCTATGCCAATCACATATCATTAACCCTTTAGATCTAATCCTTGTAGACATTTGAGGAAGCATTTACCATGCCCCAAAAACTAGAACATCATGCCCTTGAAGATGGTAAATTTAAACTCAAATCTAAAAAACCAAAACCTAAGTCTAAATTTAACTATTCCAATAGTAATGATAAATCAAAAGGGTCGACAAAAGTGGTTGTTGTAAAATCCATGTCCAAAGGTCATTTAGAATCTGAATGAACCCAACCTCAATGTAACTATATACCTATTATGGAGTATTATAGTGTGGTATTTGAAAAATTATAGCCACATGCATGATTAAACTCTCTCATGTCTTCCTTGTTGACATATCCACATCTAAACCATCATGGTATCGAGATAATGATTATTGTAAGTACCATTAATTCCAATGCCATGACATCAAAAGGTGTCATTCATTTAGAAATGTCCTTCGGGATATCATTGATTGAGGTGACCTACAACTTGACCATCTAAATGCGCATCCAAATCAAAACTTATATGTGCTTGAACAACTTTTTACGAATCATCCCCCGCATACTCGTCATCCCTAATCCAATGCCATCAACTCCCATTATACTATCAATATTGTCAAAGATATCCCACTCACACCATCAACACCTAGTGTTTCTATGATAAATACACTAGATGAATAGTCCAGTCTTCTAGTCTTGTCACTACCAAGATCATGAGTCATCCTACATTTCACACATCCTCTTGATTCACACATTTCCTCTTTGAAAGCCCTATAAAAGAAACATGTTATATAAATATTAGAAAATCCCTTTCAAAGACCATGTTGCTCGACACCACATCAAGGATCTCAATAATTCCACTAAACAATCTATGAACTAGTCATACATAAATTATAAATTATACCAAATGATCTTCATACAACCTTACCATGAAATAGGCATCCCTTGCCTTTCATATTAGGGCCTCATCCCTCATCTAAGCTCACAATTACCATTATGAAACTTAGGGTCATTCCTTAACTGGAACCTAAACATGCTGCATAGAACATGACATTGTCATCTCAAGCCTTTAAATCATCAAATGATATATAGATTGATTTACCTTCACCATCATTCTAAACAACTACCACATGATATTAAACTAGAATCCTTGAAAATATTATCCAATCATATACCATAACATTAACCCCTACTATGTCATATGAATCTTAAGGGTGGAATCCCTCTTGGTATAATTGTGAAGCATTTTTACATACCGTTGGACACCAACACACTCCATTGATGACTGCAAATCCCTCTATATATTGTTTCAAATATTTGCGAGGAAAGGGATTCTTTTTGTAAATTCAAAACATCTAGATGTAATCAAACCTAGTCATAAAATTAAACCATCTTGTAAAACCTTTAAAGCCACTCCTTATAAATCATCACCCAACACCACATCCAAATCCAACAAATGTAATGATTACACCAGTAAGACCCCACTCCATCAAATAAATGTCGTTCGTATAAATACAAGAGTGCATGTACAAGAATCAAAGGACTTAAACCAAAATGGGCCCAAAGTCTCTATCTCCCGCTTCTCCCGAATCAACTATCACTTCCACTCCACACACCCAATCTACCATGTCCTTACAAAATTTTTTCATTAAACAACTCCACTAAACTCTTATGAAGATGGCTCTCTACGATATTGTTCAAACTTCTCCACAATACCGATAAGAAATGATTGAGTCTCTCCAATCCATCTCAGTACCATCAGATGACCCTCAACCATTCACCAACCTTATCGACACTCTTAAAATATATAATATTATCACCTTTGAAAAATTTTAAATACCATCCTTACAACCTAAATACCATGACCTTCCAATCTTTGTTATTGCACAAATCAACAATACTCTCATCAAGAGAGTTATGATTGACAACAACACTAGTATCAACATCATATCCTCTCACGCCTTCACGTAGCTCCAATTACTTGACACCATCGTCACCCAGAACCTACCATGTTATGTGCCTTTAACAACACCATCGCCCCTACATTAGGCAAGGAGATTTCAACCATCAAAATTAGCCTTAAAAACCTTCATGAGCTCTTATATATTATGAAAGGAGAGTTATAATATAACATGATGTTGGGAAGACCTTGGATACACACTATGTGATGTTGTAGACACCAATTTTTATGCCTAGGTGAATATAAAAATATTAATCACACTATCATTATTTACACTATTACCACTAACCTAAGTCTAGTATCCCTATAATTTAATTTACATCGTAAACTCTTATCTACCTACGTAGAATCTCATTTACCCTCCATAACCATCTAAAATAAATCTAAGATAAATCACCCTAACCATCATAACCCGCTAACCTCTTCCTACATGGATTCCTAACCTCCCATCGTTCTTAAAACAACTTCAACCCTTAGATGGAAAGTGGTTTTAACCATATTCCATCCTTTTATAAATTTTTATAACCTCTTCGAATAGATCAATGGTGATCCAGATCGATGATGATCATTACAGATGCCATTGATCCTATTTAAATATCTTTTTGCATCATTTATAAGTTAGACAAATCATAGGTATTTGGCACCTTGACAAATTTATGAGACCCCGCATGACCTCACAATATTAGAAGATCCTCTACGCCCCGATTTCATCCTTCCGGAGTCCTCCTCCAACATTCAATCTTCCATTTAGAGCTCTATCATCCTCATTAGCATTCAACAACGCATAGTGTATTTATCTCAATCAATCTCAATAAGATCTTACATTAGTTATATTTTTCAAACACTCATCTTCATACCCCTGTCTAGTCATCATACATTTTATCTTTCATTTAGCCTTTTGTCCAACTTTTAGCATATCATTAATTTTTACCAAGGATTGTTTCCGATCCCCTATCACCATCGATCGGTTCCCAATTATTTTGAAATTAATTTGAATCTTCATACATATTCAAATCTCAAATTTCTATATTCATTCTATCTCTACAACCTCTATATCTCATCTTATCATTTCCAATATCACAACCTGCATCTGAAACAATCTATTTTACCAAATTTTATTGAATAAACCATTTTGTCCAGGATCACCGCCGATACCCAATCATCATCAATCCATTAATTTTATCCTAATAGTTTCATATTATCATATGATTTTGATAAATACAAAACTTTGCAACCATATATTGTCTTTAGATGACTATTCTAGGATATGTACAACCCATTATAAGCATCTACGACCTCCCAATCATGCAACAATCCTTTATGTGGGAGAAGTTAAACATCTCGCATTATCTTAGCTTGTGTGCCATTACCTTGACACCTAAGATCAAGGACATTGAAGACCAAATTGAGATCATACGTGAAATACAATATGTGGTATAAAAATCTGGTTTGAGTATTTCAAAGAGCTTGAACAAGCTCCGTCCCTATCTTGGGCCACCTACAAAGTGGAGTAAGATATCTCTATCCCTCTCGAATTATAAATAATATGTAATTACCTTATTTTAATTATCAATACACTTGATTGTAAACAAAATTTTACATCCCTTGAGGAATCCCTTTAGTTCATGGGATTGTCCTTTCCAGAGAAAATCATTCAATATTTATCTAATATCTTTCATGTTCAACTGTAATTTTATATAGGTCTTCTCACTTGGTGAAAAGAGGAGTATATAAGATTTTTCATGTATCCATTCATCCCGACACTATATTTGTTAGCGCAGGTATCGCTAAACCCTAATTTATTTAGATTTTTTTATATTTCAGTATAATAGTAATAAACCAAAATTCACCTCAAACATCATGACATGCTCGGTGGGACCTATAATCCCTTTGTGATTTAGATTTTATATCTTGTTGTTTATTTTCTTATCAATATCATCTAACCTTTCATCTTAGATTGCCTCACTATCGTTGTTTTTAAAAAACAAAAGGAATAGTGATCATAGGTACGCCCTTCTTATTTCATTATTTCTTTCAACATTATATTTTGTCTAATCAAAATTTATTTTGGGATTAATAATGAACTTTCATGTTTGATTTCTCACATAGTTTAATTAGGTAGTTAAACAAATTACATAAAAAAACTCCCTTCACACAACTTAATCACATATCAAATCAAAATTCACATTTAAACAATCCTTCCTAGGTATACCTACTTGGATTTCATCACCAAGAAGAAAAATTAACTCAGTGTTCTGGTCGAGTATAAATAATTTGATGGGTGGTATATCAACTAAGCACCTGACACCCTTATTGTTATGGGACCATGAAGTGAGGGGTAAGCCCCAATATCACTCCTCTTACTAAAACCAACTCAGATATGGGCCTCACGTACCTTCAGGTATATTAAGGACTCTGACCTTAAAATCACCTAAAACTAGCCTTAGATGACCTTTTCTTAGTCCCCTTTCAACCATTTTATCATTTCACACTTTTCTTAAATTAATCAAGATAATCAAATTCTTTGTGTGTCTTACTTTCAATTGTTTTAAACAATTTTTTTATTTTTCTTCATTGATTGTTTGATTAGTTCATGGTTTTAACTAGACAAAAATCTCATCTTCAAAACACCAACGATATGAAAACCCTCTTCAACAATCCCTAGACACTCTCGAGTCCCATATTCAAGATATTACAAGCATAATAGATCAATTTTAATGATATTTAGACACCGGTCCGTAACCTCGCATGCTCTCGCACTTAATCTACGACATCAAAATCCCCTTATCTTGATCCTCCCCAATTTTATCAGAGTGGCGAGCTTTATTTCACTAAAATCTCGATAAAGACAATAAACCTTTCTAGCTACATTTCTACCAAGGGTATGTGTATCACTTGTGCCCCTATCCCAGAATATGGTCCAACTTCTAAAGTCATCACTTGCGATTATTATACACTTCGTGATCCCGATTATCAACTCATTATAGAAAATCTCACCTTAACTCTCCACTAATAATGTAGGCACATAAACACCTACTTAGTTAACTATTGTTGCTAGTTTTGATCTTAACGCTATCTCATCACAAGCCATGTCTAACCAAAAACCATGTCGGTGATCAGCTCCTTCGTCAAGATTGTCACCTACAAAACCAATACTATAACAACTCCTTCCATATATAGTCCCGTAGCTTCTAATGCTCCTCCTCCACCTCCTGAAATATCGGTTGGTGTTCCTCTTACTACGACCCTTATTATTTACCTCAATTCTTCCAACCATAATAACCTACATCCTTAATCCAAAACCTAGTCTTATCTATCCTCACATCTATACCCCTATCAATACAAGTTCCATCACTAGTACTCACCCCTTTTCATAGTAGGAATCCACTACCCCTATCTCACAATATAACACCATTCCTTCTCAATATATACCACATCCATCCCAACCCCTTATCAACACTTCCATTTCTATTCCTTATCAATATATTCAACCCTCACAACCCTTAGTCTCTCAACATCCCTACAATATCCCGATGAGTGCCCCTCTTTATCATAATATCCCTTTACCGTATCATTTGTATCAACAATCAAATCCCCATCCTTATAACCAATATTTTCCCTCTTCTTCACACATGCAATAACCTTAGAACAATACCAAGTAGGCGTTACTAAGTAAAATAAAAATACTTGAAGCCACCACCACCATGGGACCGAAGAATAATCTCTTGTATGAACATATTTACAACAAACCTATCCACCCATAAGTAACTTTTTAATGACTATCCCCACACTGGGAAATCCAAAAATTTATTAAATTATATAGTAAAAAGGACCCGCAACAACACATCAGATATTTTCACCTTACATGCTATCTCATTGCTCATGACAAGGATATCATGTTTTCCCATGTTCTGAGTAGGGAATATCCTTGATTATTACAACAACATCCCGTAATATTCCATCATCTCTTTTACATAACTCACACAATTTTTCTTAGAGCATTTCTCCATACATATAACTTGTTATATCTCCATCACTCGATCTCAATGCTATTAAATTTTTTGAAGATGAGTTTGTTTCAATTTTTTTACTAGGTGGAGGGGGATTATACATCAATTATCCCTTTCTCTTCCAAAAACCGAGTTGATCAATCTATTAACTTGATCCTGTGCTAAGAATGTATCATCAAATATCTAGATCCAATCCTTCAAGACATTTGAAAAATCCTTCACCATGGCATGTAAATTGGAGCTTCGTGCTCTCAAATATGATAAGGTTAAAATTAGGTCTAAGAAACCCAAACCCGAGTCTTCATTTAAACTCTCTTCTAGTAATGAAAAATCTAAAGGGTCAGAAAACATGGTTATTATAAAAGCCATGTCAAAAGTCATTTGGACTCCAAAAAAACCCAACCTCAATGTAACTACACACCTATTGGGAGTCTTATAACATGATCTTCAACAAAATTCTATCCTCATGCATGATTAAAATCCTCTTATCCACCCTGTTGACATATCCACATATAAACCATCATGGTATCAAGATAATGATTATTGTAAGTACCATCAAGTATGAGGTCATGACATCGAAAGGTGTCATTCATTTAGAAATTTCCTTCAGGATCTCATTGACCGAGGTGACTTGCAACTTGACAATCTGAACACACCCCAAATCAAAACTTGGATGTGTTTAAAAAGGATTTTTCAAATCATCCCATGCTTACCAATCAATCCTAATATAGAGTTGTTAATTCTCATCATAGTATTAATACTATTAAATATCTCCCGCTTATAGCCTTTACACCCATTGTTCTTACAATAGAGGTACCCACTATTTTTACTCTTCCAAAGATTGTCACTACCAAGCTCACAAGTCCTCCTACACCTATCACATCCTCTTTAGATCCACCCATTGTTTCTTCAAAATCCTACAAAAATAAACTCGTCATAGAAATTTTGAAAATCTCTTTCAAAGACCACGTCGCCCAACACTAGATAAAGAATTTCAATAATCCTACTAGAAAATCCACAAACCATTCATCCAAAGAAATGGAAAATTTACCACACAATATTCCCGTAACATTGTTAATTCTCATCATACTATTAATACCTTTAAATATCTTATAATTATAGCCTCAACACCCATTTTTCCTCTAATAGAGGCACTAACTAAATTGTACGACTCTTCCAAAGATTGTCACTACCAAGATCACAAGCCCTCCTAGACCTATCACATCCTCTTGGATCAACCCATTGTTTCTTTAAAAGCCTTAAAAATAAACCTATCATATATATTTTGAAAATATCTTTCAAGACCATGTTGCCCAACACTAGATAAATAATTTCAATAATCCTACTAGGCAATCCACAAACCATTCATCTAGAAAAATAGAAATTTTACCACACAATCTTCATAAAACCTTACAATAAAATAGGTATCTTTACGCACCCAAAATTTTATGTACTATATAGTGAGAAATTGGTTACAAAAACCCCAATGATGATTCAAATCTCTTCACAAGGTGTTCGGAATCCAAAAGAGCTTGCCAAGTATATATTTATATCCTAAAAAGCCTTGTCCAATTTTTGCATGTTTTGTTCTAACTCTCGCCCCCATTTTCCTTTCATTTTAGTCTTTAAGTTACAGACCACCACCCCGCTCGGGGCGAGTCCGTGACCACCGCCTAGGACAAGGCGGTGGTCCTGTAATTACCACCATGCACAGGGTGGCAGTCCTGTGCACGTTTTCCAGAACGTTCCAACGCTTTCGTAACATAAAAATTCAATTTGCATTCACATTTCTCAACCACTCTTGCTTACATTTATGTTTTGGCCACTTGGTAAATAGTAATTTCTCTTTGTTTATAATAGAAGAGTTCAATTCAAACTTACCCTCTAGTAAATCCAAATGCTATAAATACCCAACTTGTTTACAAGAAAATGGCCCCTCTCCCTCTATGAATTATTATTCAGTGTGTTTTGAAGTTCTTCCATAAGTTTCAATAGGTTTAGATTTTGTATGAATTCTCAACCTCTCAGTTCAAGGCTCCTTTCTTTTTTGATTTAGAAATCATTGATCTTCACACTTTCATTTTGCTCCATTGTTATCCTACACAGTCAGCTTAGCATAAGATAGTTTTAGTTCTAGATTAGAGTTCATTTGATAATCTTAGAGTTGTAGGTTGTTGTTTTGTCACAAGAAATAGATCCTAGAATTCTCGATATATTTATGTTGTATCCCCGCAATAAATCCTGCTAGGAATCGCATAGTCAAGCTCTGTTCACTTGCACTATCCCTCTCTTACTTTCATTTTATTTGGTTTATATCCAAAGATTCCATTTTTCGAGTATCTTCTTCTACTGATGCTATCACATTCACAATTTTCTCGGATTCATGAGAACATGATGGAACAAAGAGATCACACCGAGGGGACAAGTCATGACACAAGCTGGATTTACCTCTATTCGTAAAAATCCAGGTTTGAGATATCAAAGTTGTAGTTACAATATATCAAATAGAGTAGTAAATCATTTTATTTCAATTAAAGTTCACTTTCAAAAGATTACCAGGAAGTCTGTGGGGAATGATAGCTTCTGAGAAGCTATGATTTATTCCTCACTTCTGAGGTAAGATTGAAGGTCTTTCAATTAGATTAGTTAGTTATTTAAATATTTAAGATAAATTCACAAGTGCACAAGCAAATAGCTATATCAAGCTAACTTGCTTGTTTTAATTCTATTATTAGATTAATTGTCCATTATCTGAATATATTAGAATAGCTATTCTTTTAATTTCATTCAAATATACATCATCGAAAATAAAAAAATAAAAAGAATATAAGCATAGTGTAGATATATCTTTCATAGTTAGTTTACTCATTTCAGTTAAAGTTGAATCATCTTTTGCATGACAATTACGGGACCCAGAGAGCCAGTGGATTACATATTCACACTTGTAGTACCTTAGCCAAATCTCTTTGCAATGTTAATGACATAGATTAAGGGCTTAGGATTTAGGTCTTTCAAATGACAATAAACCAACAAGTAATTAGTGAGCAATTGAGACAATTGAATATTGAATACGACAAAGCATACACATTCCGTCAAGTCAACCTAACTATAGATTTCCTTGATAGGATATCTGCAAGACCATACAAGAAACCGAAAGAGAACAAATATTTAGTTGTGATTCACTAGTTCCACAGCCAAATGTAGGAGACCTTCTCATCGACATAGACACAAGATTACATATACAAGTTGCCAGAACACCTGTAAGGTATTCTGAGAAGATCGTACAACTCCTGGTATTAAACATAGAAGTTGAAAAGGCTTATGACCACTGGATAGTTGGAAGAAGAGATTGATTCTTCACATGACCATAACAGGTCCACAGCAACCACAAACTCATGGTTATGATCCCCAGGTCCCACAACCCAATGGGCCTATAAGTCAGTTAAGTATTGACACTAGTTTACACACGCTAGTATTTAGATCCTCACCACTCCTGCTAGATATCATAACACAATTTTTTGCATGAAACATAGAAGCTAATCAAGCCAACATTTTCTGGTCTAGACCAGAAAACCACCCATAGTTTCTCGAAATCCACTGCACATCTCACTACCATTTTCCATGACCTTGTCTGGAAATATACATGAAGCACCTACGGTCACTTTCCACGTATCCAACAACCAATAGATATGATCTTGGCAGAGCTCGACATTGATTGGAGCCTCCAGAAGCTATTATATCTGAACGATCCATTACACCAATTTAGGTTAGGAGAGATTTCTTTGCCTTAGACTCACAGATCCCATTATTGCGTGTTGAGGATATAAGATTGCCTAACTAGTTTTTCTATATCCACATATATTTCATTTTCAACTTGCTATCTCGGCATGACCTCGGGAGGTTGGGTACGAAGAAGAGCTACTTGTAGATTCTCATACTCGTATGTCACTTTTCTATCGTACAATATCCATTTCCTTCCATCTTAGGGCCTCATCCCTCATCTAAGTTCATGAATACAATTACATAACCTAGGGTCATACCTCGATGAAACCTAAAAGTACCACATGAAACATGACCCTTTCATCTCAAACCTCTAAATCATAAAACAATATATAGATCCCTTCACCCTCACCTTCATCCTAGATAACTATAATAGGATACTATACTAGAATCCTAAAAAATATTATCCAATCATCTATCATAACATTACCTCCTATTAAGTCATCTGACTCCCGGGAGTAGAAGCTCTCTTGGTACAATTATGAAGCATTATGTACATACCATTAGATACTCGATATTCCACCGAGGACTTTACAACCCTCCATGATATTATTTGAATGTTTTCTAGCAAAGGAATTATTCCCATAGATCCAAAACATCCAAATCAAATAAAACCAACTTGGAAAACCTTTAAGGCCACTCCTTCTGAACCATCACCCAACACCACATCCACATCCAACAAAATTAGGGCTTGTACCGGTAAAACCCACTCCATTACATTGATGTTGTTCGCATAACTACAAGACCACATGCATAAAACTCGAAGGCATAAAATTAAAATGGGCTCAAAGTATCCATCTCCCTCTATCCCCTAAATCACCTAACCCATCATGTTCCAAGGCCAAGGTGTCTATCCTTTCGCTCAACACCAACCTATCATGCCCTTACAAAACACCATCATCAAAAAAATACACCAAGATCCTATGAAGATGTATCTCTGTGATCTTGTTCATCCTTCTCCACAACACCGAAAAGAAATTATCGAGGCTATTGAATCCATCTCAGTACATAAAAAGACCCTAAACCATTCACCAACCTTTTCAACACTCTTAAAATGCTGTCACTATCTTCTTTGATGATTATGAAAATCCATCCTTATAGCTTTAAGACCATGACCTTACACTCTTCATCACTAAATGAATCAATGATACTCTCTTTGAGAGAATTATGATTGAAAATGGTGCAAATATCAACATCATATCATATCATGCTTTCAAAAAATCCACTTACTTGAAACTATCGTCTCCTAGTCACTGTTTTGTAACATGCCTTTATTGACACCATCACCCTTACATTACACATGATCATTTTACCCATTAAGGAAGGTGCTAAAATCATTCATCTACTATTATATATTATGGAAGGAGAGTTATATTATAACATGTTATTGGGGTGGTGTGGATACGTGTTATGTGTTGTATCCCATTAAAATTACATCCCTGTCTAAAGTATGAGCATGAAGGTAAAACCTTCATTGTTCCCACCAACCCAAATCCTTTCAAATCCTATCACATGACTTACAAGAAAAATGATGTGTTATTTCCACTACAAAATTCTACATCCTCAGACCAAGATTTAACAAAATCTTCCATCCCCTCATCTAAGCTACCAGATGATAACTCCTTTGAAGATGTTATGCAATGTATGTCACTAAGGGAGTACCGCCTTCTAGCCCTCAACTCGCTCCCTACACCTAAAATGTATGAGTCACCTAATAAAAACCTATGTATGAACCAAACATCATAGATATCATCTCCTTTGTCCCTTCCCATCTGAAAACCAACCTCATTTATGGAGGGATTAATCATCCTTCCTCACACCATGACAATCAATATCATGCCAAACCATTCATATCCGAATTCTCATTCTTATACAATCAATCATTTTCCTAAGTTTATCTTCATCATTGTGTATGAAAAGGTTTTTGTTTGGGATGTTACAAATAGGAAAAGATGAATTGACCTTTGAGTAGTCTCGGAAGTCTCTTGGGAAATTTGGGCTAGGCTTCAAAAGGCCTTCCTCAAACACTTCTGTAAACACCACACCCAAATCCATAACATAAATAGAGCCATCCTCTTCATATTCACCAAGTGAATTTACATACACAAATGACACCATATCTATTCCTCCTAACTATTCTTAATAAATACGACCACGTTATGACCACTCACTTACCACTAGTATTACCCAAAATGGTAGAGGAAGACTCCCCTACCATCAAATTTCTTCAATGCCACAACGATGAATCCATCCTATCATACATGGGGTAGAGGACCGTTATATTCAAAATACTCTACCACCTGACACACCTACACTCGTTAATGAATCCACTATTCAAGTCAACATAGGGAATTTGTAAGAACCTCATATAGGTAAAGTTGGCTAGTCTTTAGATTTGAAATAATTAAAGGAAAAAAACACCTTTCTTTCCAAGCACAGTCAGACCTTCACATGGTCATATAGTGACATGCCAATTATTTACCCTAGCTTCATTTTACAAAACATTATCACAATTATTAACACCAAGCCCTTCAAGAAAAATATATGTAGGATGTACCCTTACGTAGCCCCGCTCAAAAAATAAGAATTACAACATCTTATCTCTACCGATTTCATCTTACCCATTAACTACTCACATTGGGTATTTAATATTGTACCCAGTAACCAAATCCACTAGAAAGTTACGTATCTACACAAACTTCCAAGATCTCAATCTCACTTGTCCTAAAGAAGAATTCCCTCTTCCTAACATCGAATAGCTAGTCAAACTCATAGAAGGCCATGAGATGATATCTCTTATGGATTGTTTTTGAGGTATAATCAGTTACTCATCTTGCTATATGACCAACATAAGATATCTTTCATTACCCCTGGGGGACCTTTTACTACTAAGTCATGCCCTTCAAACTCAAGAACACAGGGGCCACTTATCAACATGCCATGAGTTATATATTCCATGATCTCATCCATAAAATCATAGAAGAATACGTTGATGATCTCTTGGGTAAATCTAAACATTGGGGACCATATTATAATCCTTCATATCATTATCATCGACATATTCGGTGTTCTCACTAGGAAATTTTTTAGGGTTTATCATATCTATTAGAGGCATTGAAGTAGACCCTACCAAAATCAAATCCATCATCGAGATGCCTCCTTCCAATATCAAAAAACTTCATAGTATCCAAGGTAGACTCCATTTAGTCTACCTCTTTATTTCTCATATTTCAGACTATTGTTAACCTTTTCATCATATCCTCCAAAAGGATGTCCATTTCAAGTGGGATGAAAACTATCAAAAGGCCTCTTAAGATTTAAAACAATATCCCTATCACCACTTGTGTTCACAACTCCACGCGAGGGGATCCATTTTACCTATATATATCTACCACCAACCATGCCTTGAGTACCATGCTAGCACATTGAGATGAGTATGGTAGATAGCATGCCACCTATTACGTAAGCCAACATTTTTATGACTATGAAAGTCATTACACGGAAGTAGAAAAGTTGCATTGTGACTTATACTTCATAACTTCTAAGCTTCATCACTATCTCCTTAATCATAAGACTTATGTCATCACTAGCTTCAATCCTCTCAAAGCTATGCATTCCAAACCATATCATAATGATTGCATCACTTGATGGCTCATGCTTATGACTAAATTTGACCTAGAATTCATGTCATAGAAATATATCAAGGGCAAGCCATTGCCGACCAACTTGTGGAATCTCCCCTCCCTAATAATCAACCACCTCATGAATAATTTCATGATGAGTCAATCAAAACTTAAATCAAGAAGGAACTTCCCTTAAAATGACACTCTTCTTCAAAGATTCTAAGTGTTGGAAAGGGGGAGGTGTTGGTATCATCATCATACCTCTTTGGGGGACTCCTATCCCTCTATCTTTTAAACTAAATTTTGAGTACACCAACAACATGGCTAAGTATGAAGCTATCATTATGGGTATCTAAACCAATTTCATGCTTGGTGTTCAAATCCTTGAAATCTATGAGGACTCCCAACTTATCATCAATCAAATCAAAGGAACTTATCAATTTAAAAATGAAAATTTATAAACATATAAAAACCTTTTTAAATTCCTCTAGAAGCCATCAACCAATATAAAATCCAAACCGTTCTTCGCTCATCAAAAAATTCGTAGACACCATGGATTATCTTGCACCACTCTTCCACTTATCAACTAAAAATTCCAATTTGTTTTTTTGCTATACATAGAATCAAAATCAACTTTTTCGAAAACAATCAATCAAACATTTGGTACACTCAATTCTATGACAATATTTCTTAGTCTAAAATACCCTCCAATCTATCTAAGAAATCTAAAAGATATATTTTTCAACGTGCTTAACCACTATGTCATCTTAGGTGATGTCCTTTACAAGTATGGGTTTGATGTATTCCTACTTTGATGCTTCAAATCTCATGAATCTACCAAATCTATCTAAGAATTCCACAATGGCATATGTGATGGATAATTTAGTGGTTTGGATGTTTCCAAATATGTCCTATGGATGGGAAATTACTTGGCATACCATTAATCAAGATTGTTATAAGTATGTAAAGAAATGTGTCAAATGTCAACAACAATCTAACATCACTCACATCCCAATTTAGGATCTATAACCCACCCAAGATTTATGACATTTTCACAATGGGGACTTGACCTCATTAGCCTCATCAACCCTCATTCATCATAATGACATCATTATATCATCAATGCTACTGAATACTTCAAAAAATGGGTGGAATCTATTCCCCTCATCTCCACAAAAGCTGATAAGATTATCAAATTCTCATCCACCATCACATTAATTTTCACTTTGGTATTCCTCACAAAATTATCACAAATAATGGAAAATATTTCAAAAACAAAAAGATTCAAAAACTTTGTGACATTTACAACATCAAGCTTAGCTTTTCATCTCCATACTATCCATAAGAAAATTGTAAAATATAAGCATATAACAAAACACTCAACAAAATCCTCATGAAAATCTGTCGATCAAGCTGGTAGGAATTGACATATCCAAATTCCATTTACCCTTTGGGCCTATTAGATTAGAATTTTTACTCCTACAAGTGTTATTCCCTTTTCTTTAGTCTATGGATTTGAGGCTGTCCTCCCTCTTGAAGTACACCTTCCATATCTCGTGTCTCCCTCGGAGATTTTGTTTTTGATGAAGAATATCGCTAGGAGAACTTAACACAACATGAATTATTAGATGAATGTCACCTAAGAATCCTTGAACATAATAATGTATGCTAAAAACACATCAAAATAACATACAATAAACATGTCAAAGAATGTGACTTCAATAGTGGTGATCTTTTCCTAAAAGAAAATTAAAATGTAACTCCTCTAGAAAGGAGTCAATGTGGGATTTTTGGTCTGAATCTGGAATGGTTCATATATCACCACTCATAAATATGGGTCTAGAGCTTATCACTTAGCCTCCCTTGATGGTAAACCTTAAAAGGAACCCATAAATTCTCTGCACTTGTGGCCTTTCTATTGTTAACACATATACTTTCATGACATTAGTTGCATAAAATATCTCATTCCATCACCAATCTATCACCTACTATTGTAATGATTCGGAATTATGTGGTCTCCCGTCAATATTCTATATTTACAACCTTAAAGATGAGAACTATGGCTCTACTCATCACATTTTCCACATGGACAAGTTCCTCCTAAAAATTAAAATCCCCTTAATCATTACTTCCATATTCCCCTTATTTTACCAATTGCAAACATGCTAAGGGAACCCATATGTAATGTATATACACATATTTTCCCCACCCAAAATGGTCTACTATGCCTGCCCTCAGCTTAAATAAATTCACAAATATATACAAGGATGAATACTATAAAAACATAGACTGATACCTAAAAGGAAAAATATTTATAACATCTTACATCAAGTATTACCATAAAAATATAAACTAATCCTCAAAGGACAACTATTAATAAAATATTACATTAAAACATGGCCATAAATAATCAAAAATTGTATACTACTCCCTCAAAGGATGGATACCAAATATTATAATGGCTACAAAATGCTTCTGCATTGATCAACCTTCACATCAAAAGTCAAAATAATCAAAAACATCGTAGGAAAGCTTCCCGCATCGATCAACTTTCCCATCCAAAATAATTTTTTTGTATTGATCACGGTTTGCAAAAAAAAAAATACAACTAGGGCACAAGCCTATAAACCATCAAAGGAGAACCTATTCTCCCCATAAAAATTACATATGAACCCTTCCCATGTTGTAAGAAGGTATATAATCTCATTCCATATATCCATGATCCTACATGTGACTAACTATTGTTAGTTATATGTTAACATTTGTTATAACATGTCAAGTGCATTGTCATACATATTAAATTTACCATCAGATTATATATATCAAATCTAGTTGAACAACAAACATCTTACATCTACTCTTGACCTTGATAAAGTGCATTAGAAACATATAAAGATCACTATACTTAAGTCACATCACATCAAATGCTAATATCATATCCATGTATCTAATTCATTCAAATATATCAAAAGCACATCAAAAGCTCATACATAACATTAAATCAAAATCAGTCACATTACATGAAGAAAAAAAAATCATAATCACACACACACACACACACACACACACACACACACACACACACACACACACACACACACACACACACACACACACACACACACACACACACACACACACACACACACACACACACTTACACTTATATATATATATCATAAAAATGTTTATAAAAAAAATCAAAGGGCATAATATAATCAAGTCATATAAAAATCCCCAACGATGTGATAAAAATAAAATTTAGATAATCTATCACCACCACCACCCCGGCCTCCCTCTACCCCCGTCAGTCCCATATCTCTCAAGGTTGTGCAACACTTATAGTGCTTATCGAGGTGGCTCGCCAAGCCAACACACACTCACCCACTCTATAATTTTTATAGAGAGGTGCATCCGGGAGGTGGTCTATCAAAACTACACATAATATCCCATATCACCTCCCAAGGCATGATACTAATCCAGAGTGAAAAACTTGGATCTCTCATCTAACCTCCACTGCCGTCAACACTCCTCCTATAGGAATTATGACCTTCCCCACATTTTTCTCAGCTCACTATCCTTCACTCATCGAGGCCTATGAAATTATTCCTATCCCCCATAATTCACCCATAGTGCCTCCCGATCGGGTGATATTTGTCTCTCTATGTTGAAAATAATCACGATCCAAGTGTGCCTCGATCTCACTCTTACAACATATCATCCCTCTCCTAGTGAGTGGTATTCAACTCCACTAACAACTAGTCCTTTCTATCCGTAGTGCATCAAATGCTACCTGCAATCTACTTAACTCCCCATCCTCCTCCTCCTCCACCTCTCCACCCCTTGGCCTTCGCCCCACTATGTCTCCTTGGGTCTCTCTACTATTGTGTCCACCACTCACTAAAACCCTAAAAACCCTAGCATCATCAATATCCAAACCCTCGGGATCCCCTCCTCTTCCACATGTTTTACCTCATCTATAAACAATGTTGTTAGGTCTTTCTTCGAGTCATCTCATTAATAGAAAATCGACACACTAGTTAAGTAGAACTACCTATGCACCTTGGGATACAGTACAACCTCAACCATGTCTACTACCATCCTTGAATCCACCAAACCCACCTCAAACCAACTAACTCCACTTCCATACCTAGGCATGCAAGAAATCTAACATCCGGCCTCGAAACATTATTATCCACTGAGACAACCCACCGAGAATCTCAAAATAATATTCCTTGTCATGATCTACTCCATCATTTCACATCTAATCAAATCTCCATCTCATAAATCCCATTACATATGTTTTCGACTCCCAAGCCCTCCAAGGTAGACTGGAGGACTCACTACAATAATATGCTCATAGGCCCAAGAGTGAAGAATAAACCCCACATCCAAACCAAATATTTGTCTAGTAACATAACCCCATAACTCATGATATACTTTTTATAGCAAGGTAGACCCCCATGCATACATAGTCTTGTGCTCTATAATCTAGGCTACTATAGCCACCAATGTCCATGTAAACTTGCCTCCTCATTAATATGGCAATGCATAACATGAAATGGCCAACATGACCATCAACATCGTTGATTCCTAAGAACATCTCCATCATATTAACTCTCAATATGAAATCCCTCTTTAGTATATGTGATATCCGGGGCACCATATCCATATAATTGTGTCATCGTCTCTAGATGGGCCTCCCATGTAATAGGTACTACCTGCTCCACCTCAATCAACAACATAAAAATTTGGTTAATCGTCATGTCTCCAAAGATCGGACTATAATTTCCCTATACTCAGGTCTTATCTATCTAATAAGGCTACCATTAACCCAACATCTCTCGAGAATCCACTAGTAGTGGTGGAATCCCCCCAAACAGATGACCTGAAAAATGATACCACTCTACATTTTTCACATCACCTTTAATGTCCTCTAGAATTTTTGTGATCCTATCTCGAGGTATATAGTATCTCTCGCCTACAAAAAACAAAACAAATCACATCCATTAGTCATTAAGCCTAATAAATAAACTAATTGCCACTAGTTATTAATCAACAATGATTTACACATGTTGATCGACGATGATCATCACAATCACCACTGATCTTATGATTGATGACAATTGGGCATTCCCACCCACAAGTTTCCAAATATGTACACAAATTAATAAAAACAAAAAGATACAAATAAAATTACAAAACTATAATCTACTTACCTTCTCTTCACCCACCGCCTCTTTCAAGCACTCCCACTCACCTCCATCTCTCAAAACACTCAAAATAGATTTCTTAGAGCTCTCAAATAACAATTAAAACATGAAAATGAGTTAATTTAGCACCTAACTCATCATATATACACTTTGTATTTATAGGATCAACTCCGATAAAAATGGGCATCGATTGGCTCCATAACTACCAATGATCACTAATCGCCACCAACCAAATCCCTTTTTACCCATTTTATTAATTTTAGTCACCTATACCTTTCCAACATATACTTCAAAACCATATAGAGCTTATATACCTTTGCTTTAATGCCCAACATCTTGTCAAAACTCTGTTTTGAACATACATCCATTTTTTGCACACATTGTGGATATATGCCCTCGACCCATTGGTCTCATGGATTTACACATCCTTACAAGAACAATCCCATTGGATCCTATCCTTGTAGTGATCTTCTTGAAACACACATATGTAGGATTCTCACATTAACATCACCCTCATGAGGCCATATAATTTTCCCTACAAAGTTTTTCCAAATACTACCGCAATCTCTATATATTCCTCCGATATGGTCATTTTAAAATACAGTCAATATTTGGAGCATCTTTAAGAAAACCTAGTCAAACAATATAACTCTTTTCAATCTAATGACCAACATAATTAGCCATTGATTGAGGTAGAACAATATCCTTACTATAAAAGCTGGGGCATGACCACACTAGATTTTGTCTCGCAACTTGTGCCTATAGACAAATTAACAATATGGGGCAAATGTAGACACCACTTTTTCACCCCTAGGTGACCCTACACATATTAATCACACTATCATTATTTACACTATTATCACTATCCTAAGTCCATTATCCCTATAATCTAATTTACCATCATAAACCCTCATCTACCTATGTAGAATCTCATTTACCCTCCCTAACCATCTAAAACAAACCTAACCTAAATTACCCTAACCATCCTAACCCCCTAACCTCTTCCTACTTGGATTCCTAACCTATCATAATTCTTAAAACAACCTCAACCCTCATATGGCAAGTGGTTTTAACCATTTTCCATCCTTTCATAGTTTTTTTAAACATCTTTGACAAGATCAACAATGATCAATGATTGGCGATAATTGTTACAGACACCATCGATCCTATTTAAACATCAACTTGTATCATCTATTAGTTAGACATATAAGAGAGATTTGGAACCCTAAAAAATTTATGAGACCCTACATGACCTCATGACATTAGAATATACTCCAATGTCTAATATCATCCTTTGGGAGTCATCCTCCAACATTCACCATGCCATTTAAAGCTCTTTCGTGATCATCGGTGATCAACAAGGAATACTAAATTTATTTCAATCAATTTCAATCATATATTACATTAGTTATATTTTTCAAATGCTCGCCAACATACCCATGTCTAGCCACCATACCTTATGTCGTTCATTTATCCATTTGTCCAAGTTTTAGCATATCAACCATTTCTACCAGGATCACCATCGATCGGATCCCAAATTACTCGAAATTTAATTTGAATCTTCATACGTATTTAAATCTTAGATTTTTGTATTCTTTATGTCTCTATAAACTCGTATCTCATCTTAGCTTTTCCAATATCACAATTTACATCCGAAACAATATGTTTTACCCACTTTTATTGAAATATACCATTTTTTCCCCAATCGTCGTCGATCCCCAATCATCATCGATCCTTATATTTTATCCTTATAGTTACATGTTATCATTTGATTTTGTTAAAAAAATAGCTTCATAATAATGTATTATCTTTATATGACTATTCCAGGACATGTACACCCTATTACAAGAATATTCAAAATCCCAATTATGTAGTAGACCTTAGTGTGGGAGCAGTTTGATATCTCACACGAGATTAACATTTGTGACATTTCCTTGACACCTGAGATCAAGGAAATTGAAGACCAACTTGAGATGATTCACAAAATACAAGACACAACAGAACAAGCATAGTTTGAGTATTTGAAGAGCTTGAACTAGTTGTATCCCTAGCTTGGGAAACCTACTATGATAAGTAGGTGTTCTCATGTATAGTTAACTAAGCTATAAATTGAAACTAATATCTACATATCTTCAAAAGCAAATGTTAAGTAAACAATGAACCATAAAGATAAGAGCTTAAAGGAAATGCTTCTTCAATGCATAAATGAAACTACATGCTAAGCTATTTCCTACTCTCTATGATTGTTAACTTAAACTATGAACATATGAAGAACATAACACTACAACAAACTAGGCCTTTTGCCACAATTTTTCAACAATATTTTTGTGGTTATATATATTTTTCTAAAATTAAAATTGTGGGATTGCAAATGTAGCTAATCCACTATTTGATATATTATTGTAGTTTTTCCACAATTCATTATAGCATGGATAGTCCACAATTTATAAAATTTATATATAATCTTCATTTTTTAAATTGTACATTATCCACATTTCCTAATATTTGTAACATTACTACAATTTTTATTTTTGTTAGTATTCCACAATATTCAAAAAATGTAGTTTTTCTATATATTTCATCTTTGTAGAAATTCCACAATTTTGTAGATTCGAAACTCTCCTCAATGTTACATTGTGGTAATTTCAACCATTTTCTACAATTGTCGTTTCCACAAAAATGATGTAGGTGGAAGCTATAATTTGATTGCCACAATAATTAATTATGACATTATATTTTTAAAATTGTAGAAATGTTACTATTGACAACCATTTTTTTAATTACTTGAAATACTTTATAACCACCATACAAAAAATAAATTTAAAAATTGTGGATCAAACATAATTTCTATTTATTATATAAATTGTGGACATCATATATATTTACACTTCATAAAATTATCGTTTACTTCAAGTCATCTCACAATAGATCAAACATGCCATTTCTCATGATCTATCTCCTATCATAGGTTTGTGGCCCTTTAGCTCACTTAGATATTTTAACTCTTATGTTTATCACAAGTCTAATCTTTAGTCGATATTTCCCATGTTCTTTGAACTTTAGTGATCACACAATGTTCCCAATATCTCGGTGGTCATAATGGAATTGATAGACATAAAAGTAAAGGATTTGCATTTGGAAGAGTGGAGAGGAGCCTGCAATTTGTGCCATGAATTAGAAGGTGCAAAGATGTTAGCTTAGGAAAAAAAGAATTTAAATATTTATGGATTTCAATTTCTAAAATAATGTCAAGTGCTAGAGATGATACCTTTGTTTCTCGTGTAATCTTTCACTATGTTGTTGTCAAATGTTTTTGGATAATCCATTAAATTCCTACATGAAACATGCATGTTGATAAGATAAATTTGAAAAACAAAACATGCATGCAACAAATGAAAATACCCAAAACTATTCATTATCAAAATGTGGATAGTAGCAATTAAAATTTAAGTGAAAGATAGTGAATTTGTTTACATTTTTTCAAGCAGAATTAATGTAGTCCGCTTCTACAAAATTAATGTAGTATGCTTCTAAATTTGTTTACATTATGTCAAGCAAAATTAATGTAGTAGGATATTCACTTACTAGGATGTGTGGATGGCTTTTGGTCACGTAGTATGCATATTAGATTTCTTAGTAGTGTCATCAGTCACATTAGCCCTGCAACATCTAAATCCATTCTTATGTCTCCACTATGGCAATAGATCACCGCTTGGAATCCTATTTTTCAAGGTCTATTCTTGATTTTATTGACCATTATGATAGTCAAATGATTTTTCAAACAGTTCCATTCTTGTTTCTTGTCACATCATCCATGGAATGGCTCTGCATTCAAAAACAAAAATGATTGAACCAACTTGATTATAACATACGATATCATTTTTACCTAGATCAAGAGGTTCAAATAATGGGACGATGATGAAAATTACTCACATTGTTCATTATAAGACATTGTTCAACATTAGGACATTCCAAGAATTTGGAATCTTGGTGCTAGTTTCTTGGTGGGGATATGATCTCGTCTTTGGGTGAATGTATCAAAAAGTACTTAAAACACCCAAAAATAATCGTGTCAACCCTCCATGCACAAAAATGATATATATAAAATCTAAACAAAACTACAATTTATCGATATTTTCCGAGGATATTCACTTACTAGAATTAATAGAGTTTTTGAGACTAGGCTATACGAGGAACCTAAGAGCTAGTGCATGACAAATGCAAAGCAAGAACAATAAGTTGAAATCGTGAGAAGATATTAAAAGATCTAATGAGAGATCATTTTAACTCGCATTTTAAACCAAAAACTTATTAATACAAATTTCTCCACCTGTTATAGATGCCCATTAGAAAGAATTCTTCATTATCAAAGAAATGGGACAAAATAATCAAAGAAATAAAAAGTAGAAAAAATATGCAATATCTTCAAAAACACCAAAGAATAACTATGAGTATGCATATTTAAAACTTTTATGGATACCATGAATGCTCCTTATTAGATCTTCATATAGTAGAGAAGAAATTGGAAAAGTGCCCTACTATTTTGGATCTTTGATATATTTAAGAAGGTTAAAGAAGGTGTTCTATAAAGAACAATGTGTCTACACTCAACACATCAACATTAATTGCTTAGGTGTATCTATGTTGCCATCATATCTTGATGCACCCCACATTTATACCTTGCATGTAGGTAGCCATGTTAGAGAATTGAATACATTCAATAAACCTCATGCATCATCAAAAACTGCAATCACGTAAAGCTATGGATATTAGTTTATAATTATTTCCATGTGTTAAATGTAAATAAAATATTAATTCATCCCATTTATTTTGGAAATATTTATGACATTTGTATTCAATGAAGTTTTACTATTTCAACAATTTTGATGGATTCTTATATATAAGTTCACACTCATGATATTATTGTCCCGATTGGGAAGGATTTTTTTTTAAATACTAATTTACTAAAAAAATTTTTTAAATTAGTTTTGTATATGTTATAAATTAAAAATGGTAGGTATTATTTATATTAAATTTAATATTATAAAAATTGGTAATGTCAAAATTTTATGGTTGTTTCATAATATCTTTATTTTAAATTAGTTTTTATTATTTATAATATATATTAGTAATACATAATGATATTAAGCGATATAGTTAATCATTCTCATTTGAAGTAACATATATTATAATTAATATATATTTTAGGTAATATAATATTATCACACTAATATTTTATATTAGTTATATTAATGATTTTTTGTTAATTTCATCTTAAAATATACTACAATAATCATATATTTTTATAATTTTTCTTAAAACATGTAAATATATTAAAATATAGACAATAGAATTTCAATATTAATATAAATTTATATTAGTCTTTTAAAACTATATTTTATGATAAATTTTAATTTTATTTTCAAAAAATTGTAGATTTTCTATGATGAAGGGTTAGATATGTGAGTTATCTACAAAATATTATCACTATGTGTAAATTGTAGAGCATCCACAATACCTAAAAATCAATAAATTAAATTTTCATAGAGATGCCACAATTATTCCAAATTGTGGAAAATTTGTGGAATAATTGTGGTAAAAAGACCTATATGTTGTAGTGTAAGAAATCAAAGTGGTTTGTTGCTTGATCTCAAGGATTGAGATTGGAATCTCACCAAGAATGGCTACAAGGCCATTTTATATCTTTCCATATTAATCAATTTTGAGTGAAAGGATGCAAGATGGAGAAGCTATTTCCAACAATGGAGAATGTCTCAAGATCAAAATGCTTATAGTTTTCACTATTTAAATCATGGTGTGAGAAGAAAGGTAAGAAGGAGGGTTCCTTATATAGCTTTCTGAAGAGGCAAGACTAGAAAATTGATGAATGTGGGATAAATGTAAAATAAGATTAGGATGGATAAAGTCGATTTATAAAAGGTAATCTTGATTTAGAAGAGTTTTATTTGTCATTAGAAGTCATGAGAGTTGGGGGATGTTTTAATTAATCAAAGGTGATTAATAAATAGGTAGAGGTAAGCTTATAGAAGCTAATTAGAGGAAAATTAGTATGATTTGCAGGATGTAAGAGAGGAATTTGATCCAATAAATGGTAATTTATTGGTTTAGAGTTGTGAGTGTGATTAATTAATAATAATTAATTAACCCAAGGAGAAGCGGATATTAATTAATGAAAGGTTGTTAATTGAAATCCTTAATGATAGGAAGGATAATTAATTAACGAAAGGTCGTTAATTAATGAATATGAATATGAATGTTAGCTAATTAGCATAGAAACACTAATTATTATGGAAATGATGAGAAAGAGGATAATTAGTGAAATCTTAGCATTAAAGCATGCGTAAGTGGATTTTAGGTGTCTACATTTTCCCCTCTTTGGGGTGGCGTAAGTGATGCCACTTCAAAGATAGTAGACAAGTACAAAAAAATAATTTTTTTGAAGAGATAGAAGAAAAAATTAATAGAATGAAGGATGCCCCTCGAGTGTCAATGGGGTGATGAAAGAGGGCGATTGATGATCGAAAAGATGAAAGAACAAAATAGAAGAAGTAGAAGAATTGATCCATATTGCCCCAAGTTGCTTTTGAAGAAAAGTGTTGATAGATGGAGAATGATATGGAAGAAAAATGAAGAAAAAAAGAGATGGATATAGCTATCATCTTGCCGATGTAAAAACCAACATTATTTCATCATTTTGCTTATGATCGACGTCATTAGTCCTTATTAAAAAGAATGAACAGAAGTGTAGTATGACATGAAAAGCCATATACGAACAAATTTCCATAGCTAAAAACACCAACTCCATGCAACATACAAAATGCAATGCAATATGAGAAAGTAAAAGATGCCTAACTCCTTGCAACATACATAATGTAATGTAATATGAGAAATTAAACAAGATAACCTGACAGAGAAATAATGCAATGTTTTTGTTATCAAGATTTGATTCCAACCTGTGTGAATTAACGAAAAGGGTTAAAAGATGGTTCCCAAGCAAGGATACATGCAAGGGGAATAACGGAGGACACTTGGATCCTATGAAAATTAGTGCACTATGAAACAAGTACAAACAAATCATGTGCCCCGTGAGTACAAATATAGTAAGTAAACCAGATTTGTTAATAGAGGTAGATCAAGATGATCTGCGATTCGCGCAAAAGAATAAGCAAGATGATTTTTATTATTTATGATTTTTTAGAAACATATTTGAATGTTTTTTATTTTGAAAGTTTTCTGAAACTATGTATAGGAAATCAAGAAACATGGATGCCCCCAATGATAGATGGGATGTACAAGGGCAGAATGCCACACGTACAAGAAAGTGAAGATGCAACATGCCCCAATGATTAGGTGGGAGTATTCAAATACAAAATTTTCACACGTAGAAGGGAGATCAAGGATAATATAAAATAGGTTCAATCATGAGGGAATAAGGATGTCCCAAGTGTAAGCTCGCCAAAAATCACATGAGAGAAAGGAAGTAGAAAATTTTCTTATTAAAGGGGAAAAAGTGTCTACAAACATGGAAAAGATGACATCTTATACACATGGATGTTCAAAATGATTCCAAATAATAGAGGATGCTATTAAAATATTTAGAAGGTGGTCGATGAAAAAGTGATTATCCCGAGGCACAAATCATGAGACAAGACATGCGCTAAAGTAAGAGTTTGAACAAGGTCCAAAAAGCAACACTTGGTAACATACTAATCCTATTTACTCATCGAGATCCTGTGTGTGAGAGTGGAAATGAATTACCTCTTAAAGGATAGAGTTGATAGACACCAAGTGAATACACTAGCCAATGTGTAGGAATTATTTAGTTTGAAAGGTGATTTATGAATGGATTGTGGAAAGAGAGCCGTACATTGCCCCACCGCCACCAAACATCCATAGGCCCAACAAAGACACATTTGATTCTAATAACAACATTGCTCTACTTTAAGTTAGGAATCCATATCCTTGGTAGAGATTATTGGAAATACCCTAAGAGAGAGTTATATATCAATTTGATTTTTCTTTTAGCTTTTACTTTTTGATTGATTGATTTTGATTCTTTTCTTTTCGAAAAATTATTTCATCCCTCTTGTTTAACAAGGGTTTAAGAACAACTGATGGCTTGATATAAGGATGTGGAAGTGACTGTGATGATGAAACTGGTTAGTGTCAAAATATACGTCCAAAATTACTTCACAATAAGTTTATTAGATGAGAATTGTGATAGGATCTCTAAGAGGCAATTCATTCTTTAATTTACCAAGGTGATAAAAGACCAGGGTCAAATAGATACCATAGAGATAAATGTCAAAAATGTGTGTGAATAGGCTAACCACAATAACATATAAGGAATGAAAATGGTGTATGATGAAAGGGACGATAACAGATTGTAACAAGCCAAAAACACATATGCTAATCAAACACGATGATCAATAAGATGAAAGCAATTCACTAGAATAGATTTACATAAAACCTTTGTAAACAAATGAGCAGCTATATCATATATTATAATGGAACTCAATATAATACATTGAGAATGGGCCTTGCTTAAATAGGCAAGGAATAACAATCTAAGAACTAGTCAAGGTCGTAGATCAAGCCATAAATCAAGGAAATAACTAGTCATCAAAGAACTAGTCAAGACCATATATTTAGGATAGAACTAGACATCAAGGATCTAGTTAATACCATAGATCAAGGAAAGAACTAGTCAATACCATAGATCAAAGAAATAACTATACCTAACAACTAGATACTATCTCCTAAAATCTAAATAGGATAAAATAAATATCCACACACATAAGTGGGTGAGGATAAATACAATAAAGGTAAATAAAGTACCTAGGTGAACATGAGCTAAGGTAAATACCTACTCTAACACCCCCAAGTGAAGCTAGGGGCCAAAATAGAAGTGGCATGTTCACGAAAGTATGAGTCCCTGGTAACTAGGCTCGATGAGGTACTCATGTACAATAATCTGGAAAAAAAGGACACCGCAAGGTACCTAAAACTAGTAACAAAAATGTAAAGAGAGTAAAGACTGATCTAAGGCATCCCAAGAAGCTTGGCTCAAAAAACTCGCACAATGTGAAGAAGTTTGGTGTACATTGTGGTCTCAATCCACCGATCGATCAAAAATAAAAACAATCGACACTTTGGGTTTCATTAGAATAGCTCCATACAAGGAGACTATCAATGAAGTGATGTTGAAAGTGCAAAAAAAAATACCAAACATAATTCGATCAACTGCTGCAAATAGGTGTGCCACGATCCAAGAACAAAAACCAAAGCAACAAGACAAGGACACAAACTCCAGAGTGTCACGATCCAAGAAAAGCCAAGGTAACAAGGCAAGGACACGAAACCTAAAGAAGCAGGATCAACACCACACCCTCCCATACTGCTGAATGGGTGGAGTGACGCTACAAATCTATATGAATTGTCAAAACAACTACTCGAACATTGACAAACTAACACTGGAATGTACCAGAATAGATCCCCCATAAGAGATATTGTCAACATGCCAAAAGTGTTGAAAATACGAGATACCAAATATCTCAACAAACAAGAGAGTTACACTACACCTATTAAAGAAAAATGCTCAAAACAAGATGCATCACAATGTATAAGGTATAGAAAGTGGAGCAAGAGGCCGAATGGTGGAGGAGCCGCACCTGTAGATTCCTCTCAACGAATGCCTATGTTGCCGCCATGAGTGATCGGGATATCCATCCCAAATCAACATGGATGGATGAATAAAATGTCTGCATATGACTTGGTGCAAAATACATAATGGGTGCATGCAAAAGAACATCAGAATGTGTGTCAAGTTGATCATGTCTAATAGCTGAAATCTCAAGTTTCTTAAGCCTGAGTGAAGGTGCATAACTCATGTGTTACTCATGATCCTCAGAAAGAGTTGAGTGAACCAAAAGGAGATCTATCAATGTGTGATCCCAATGAAGTATCTACTCAAAAACCAATGTCATGACGAGAATTCCACTTAACATGTGGAATAGAGGAAACAATACCCTGTGAATGTCTACCAATGACTCTTTTAGTGATACCCATAGAATGGAGCATGCAAGAACTAAATGCAGTGGTATGCTTCTTAAAAAAGCCATGTAGCTGAGCAGAAGTAGGATACACAACATGTGGTACTGTAATAGGCATAGATGTGGAAGAGCATGTAGTAACAAGCCTCATAGGTTTAGAAGCATCAAAAGTAGGTTTAGGCTCAAATACTGGCAGATCAATGTCAATGGGTACAAGAGAAACAACTACAAGTGGAATAGGAGCATGAATATGTTTGTCCACAATATGATGGTGATGTTGTAGGCTAGCAAGTTTATTCTACAGGAAGTGTACTATTGTATCCTTATCATGAATGAGTGTTTGTAGAAGAGAATTTCGCTACTTGAGTGATTTGTTTTCTTCCAAAATTTTTACAATATCCTTTTGAAGTCCACATACTTAAGAGAAAAGCATATCATTCTCAGAATCCATGATAGATACAAAATGTAACTCCCAAAAGTTTAGGACATCGGGCTCAGCCGAAATTACATCCACAATTGATTACAACACTCCTCCATATTTGGCACTTTATAATTATAGAGCAAGCCTAAAAATAAATAACTCTAATAGAAAGATCACGAAAAAAATAACTTTGCAAAAAACGACACTCAAAACCGAGTTACCGATCAAAAGTTACAAGCTTTTTACTATTTTGCTCTGTTATTTATTTTAGTTACCACTAAAACAAAATAAATTGTTGTTGCCTTCACCACACAAATAAAATTAAAGGGGATGAAGCTAAGCACCTACTAGTAGGAATCACAAGCTTTAAGCCCTCATACGACCATACCATATGACCAAGGGCTAAGGATTTTAATGGGTGTTCACAACATCTGTGGACCCTTGCCAAAAAAGGAAAGATCCGAAAACCTTCCTATGCACAAACCAAGATAGATACACTGCAAATGAAAATTTCCCTGTGTAGATCTCGAGAAATCCAACAGACCCAAAAAAATAATCCCACGTTTTTTTCTTTGTGGCATGAATCTCGAGGCAGATCGGTGTGCTTCCCTGTAACAATACAAAAATCTAGAAAACGACTACCTCCAAAATGGTCGAGCTTATAGTCGATCTTAGGGTTTTCCCACCTTCTGGATCTAATGGAAGCCTCCATTTTACATAAAAACACATGTAGAAACAAAATATGACCAAATCCCAAATATATGAATATACAATGAATTTATTTACAAAATAAAACTTACAGACGGATGCCAACAACAATCTCCAGCTCTGATACCATGAAAGGAATGATAACTAGATCATACCAAGCCAAGAACACAGATGCTAATCAAACACCATGATCAATAAGATGAAAGTAATTCGCTAGAATAGCTTTACATAAAACCTTTGCAAACAAATGAGCAACAATATCATATATTATAATGGAACTCAATACAATACATTGAGAATGGGCCTTGCTTAAATAGACAAGGAATAACAATCTAAGAACTAGTCAAGGTCGTAGATCAAGCCATAAATCAAGGAAATAACTAGTCATTAAAGAACTAGTCAATTAAGAGAGAACTAGACATCAAGGATCTATTCAATACCATAGATCAAAGAAAGAACTAGTCAATACCATAAATCAAGGAAAGAACTATACCTAACAACTAGATAATATCTCCTAATATCTAAATAAGATAAAATAAATATCCACACACATAAGTGGGTGAGGATAAATACAATAAGGGTAAATAAAGTACCTAGGTGAACATGAGATAAGGTAAATACCTACTCTAACATTTGAATTGCAGAGTAATATGAAAGAAAGGGAAGAAAGAACATCTATCTATACACAATACTTGATTACAATGTTTGATCTTTATACCTTTGATATTGTTTTTGTAATGTTTTCTTGTTTTTTTGTATTTTTGATTTTAAAAAAATTTCTTAAAGATTTTTTTAACGTTTTTTGGGAGATTGGGACTAACCATGTCACTCTACATGATAGGATCCAACAATGATGTTCACAATTTTGTTGATAAGGGAGACTAAGCACATTTGTTTATCAAGAGTGATATTATCCCTGATATCGATGATCATGATGAGTTCATACTCAATAAATGATTGAGTTTTTTTTTTTTTGAAACATGAGTTTCGTATGTGGAGCTTGAGTTCCCTATCCATAGGTTTTTTCACTTTACGCCATACTTGATGGGTACATTGGTGTGCATTATGGAATTGCATTTTATTTTGAATTTTATAATCATTTGAAATGTTGGGATCTTTGGAGCTCTTGAAGTGTTGATATTAGCTTTATAAAGAACTTGTCCGAGTTTCTTATAAGCTAATGTGTGACTTGTTTGATCCGAGAAGTGGGAGAAGAACGTGGACATTTATAATTGATGAGAGGAATGTGAGGAATGATGGTGGGATTTCCACAATCATTGGTAGAAGAATGATGTGATGGAGAAAAGGACATGGTCGAGAATTGAATAATATGGGATATTGAGAGGTGATCCGCGAATAGAAGATGAAGGGATACTAGGATGTGGCCTATGAATAGAAGAAGAAAGGATGTTAGGATGTGACCCATAGATGTAAGATGATGGGATACTAGGATTTGGACCAAGAATAGAAGATGATAGAATACTCAGGGGTGACCCATACATAGAAGACAAGGGGATAGTTAGACGTACCCCAAGAATAAAAGGTAATGGGCTACCCAGAGGAGACCCACAAGTAGATGATGAAGGGATACTTAGAGGTGGCCCATATATAGAAGAAGGGAATGGGCTAATTGGCGATGACCCAAAGTGAGATTGCGATTGAGGAATTGTGATATGTAAAGAAGAATTGGGTGATGAGAAGATGGGCCATGGCTCAATACTAGACCGGAGAAATTTGATCACAAAATGAAGAATATGAGGATGGAAGAATAAGATGAGGATCAAGTTACACGCTCTTCCTCTATTTCTTGATAAGAGGAATCAAACTTTTTCCCACAATACGTGAATTTATTGAGGTCTAAAGAGAATCCTTGCTCATAATTTGTTAGAGGGATATCTTTGTGTTCCCATATAAATGCCATGATCGCTCCTTTGTTCTAAAAGAAATCAATCAGTATGGGTTGTTGATCAACTACAAGGGTTTGATTGGAAGAAAAAGGTCCAACTAGTGTGGAAGACTTAGAAGATGTTTGGTGATGATTGATATAAGAAGATGACTCAAGAGACGAAGTAGACTTAGGGCTATATATCTCGTGAGTAGAAGAAGAAGTGGATTTAGAATTGGTTGGTATAGGTTTCCCTATAAGATGATGTCATGGAGGAAGAATAGGATGATTTTGTCTAAAAAATTCCATATATTGTGACGTAGGATTTGAATTAGATGATTGACTAGAAGGATTCGAGTCGCATGAATCTTCAAAGGAGGAAGGGTTCATTGAGGTGATTGATAAAAGAGGTCCTACAAAGAAGGGGAGGACCTTGAATTAGGAGTTGAATTGGATGAATGATAAAGGAGGTCCCGAAAAGAAAGGGGGAATCAATAATCATAGTAGAAGTATGATGAAGGAGGTCATGTGAAGAAGGGGTGGACAACGACTTAGGATTCAAATTAAATGAATCTGAATAGTAGTTTGGATCCTAATCATGAGAAGAATCAGAGGAAATATTTATATTGGAATCCTTAGAAGAAGATAAAATGTTTGGATTAGAATCAGAAGAAGAGTGGGGGGAACTCAAATAATAGTTTGGATCAGAAGTTTCCAAACCATACCACCGACTATGAGATGAAGGTGGCGAATGGGTTACCATAGGTTCTCTAACACGAAGAATAAAACATGGTTTAGTCATGATGGGAGTATTTTGATGTGAACACCTAAATTTTGATTCTTTATGGTCATAAATATAAGGAACCCTACGATAATCAGTCATGGTTGGTGTTCACTAAGTCCAAATTCCTAGACCTAGATAGTGTGATTGAACTCCTTCAAATAGAAGGAAGTTCCATGTCAATTTGGGTAGCATAACGAAAACCAACTAGACATTTTGCAAATAGATAAGGGATGCTTGTGTGATTTTCCAAAGGGAAGATAAGGAAAACATACATCATGTTGACATAAGATTAATAATCCAAAAATTTTGGACAACAAGTTTAGAGGCATAAATGTCAAAGGATTAATCAAAATTTTAACAACATAAAGGATACAAAAGAAAGGTTTCCAATGTTCGATTGATGAAAAAGTTGCTTGATATGAAATTTTTTTTCTAAGGTTTTAAAGATATGTTCAAAAATGACCATGAATTTAGGAAAAAACAATAATATCAGGAGGATTAAAGACAAAAAGGATTGTCCTAGAAATGAGTTTATAAGGTGGATAAACACAAGGAACAATCACGCAAGTTAAAAACACAAAGACAATCTACAAGGAAATACTCCTTATGCAAAATGTGTGTTAGAGGTAGGTTGGTGTAAAATTATCAACATAATGTCACCACTTATGCAAAGTTAAAAACAAACAATATGTAAGAAATAAAAAAATGTTGATATGATTTCTAAACAAGGTATACTAAAAGCAAGTTTAAGTCCAACCAATACCTAAATCTAAAAAAGTGGAAGTTACGAATATGAACGATGCAACAATACCACTAAGATATGTTAACCAAAATTTACGGAAAAGTAAGGTATTAGTATCGAAATAATATTAATATGACATGCACAAAGGTAACAACAACACCTTTCAAAATCAAGGTAATGTTTGAAAGAAAACCAAGGCTAGAGTATACCAAGGAATTGTTACGATGCATGTACATAATGTTATAATCTAAACACTTAGGTCAAGTTTGCAAGAAACAAGACATAAGTATCAAAATTGTTGCGATATGATACAAACAAGATAACAGTTCAAAGGAGAATCAAGTGATGAACCAAGCCTAACTATGATGACGATCTTGACATGGGTATCAAGATCAAAATGGCTTCCAATGATATGAGAACATTCCCACACACTTTAGACATTTAACAACCCATCCAAAAACATGGATGAGCGTAAACAGACATAAAAGTGGCAACATAATCAATTAGAAATACACATGTGTTCACTCTTCTTTTGATCAACAAAGTGTCAAAATAAAGCAAAGGAAGTAGTACAAGTGAGGATGAAAAATGTTGGCCTTACTTCGAGCAGAGTTTCACCTTACCTTAGGGTGAGTGAAAAACTAAGCAAAACTAACACTTCACACATTTTGTGATGAATGGTGGATCTTTAAAATAATGATTTGGTTAAGTTGGCTCCAAATCGCATGGATTTCCTAGGTGTCACAAGTTATCTAGATGCGAGATCAATTTACCAAAAAAGTTGCACTAACTAGTTTTAGATTATCTCGACTTTACTTTACCCCCTTCAAGTATAGTGAGCAATTAATGTGTTCATTGTGTACTCTCACTAGGGTCGTGATACAAATAACTTTGATGATAAATCTCACAAAGGTAAAACTAGTCAAGTAGGTGTGCAAATCACTTCCCATTTTTTCCACAAGGTTCCCTCTTGCATGAACTACTTTAGGGTTCCTAGGACCACCCCCATTGTTGTAGCTTAAGGCTTATGCCAAAGGGGTTATGTCCTAGTTTTAAGTGGATGAGGCGTACCCTTATCCAAACCTGCAAATCAAGTGTTTTGAATGTGGTGTGTTTTTTAATATTTTAGACTTAATGTGGTTTAGTCATTCACTATTTGGCAACCTGCAACACACATGTAGTTAGAAAATTTTGTTTCGAACTTTGTCTTTGACAAGCGTTTTTAGGTCCTGCACTCAAGCGTTAGTAGTTCTCCAAGCAAATCACATTATTTAAAAGAGGATTAAGAGTTTATTTTTACTCTCAAGATCATCCAAGGATGCAAGATAAGATCATACAAAATAAATAATCTAACTAAAAAGTAAAAGAAAGCTTTACAATTAATGAACCATACAAAAAACTTGATAAATGTTCATTCCCTTAAACAAAAAATGAAAGATAAAGTTTCCAATAAACCAAATGTTAGAAAATGAAGACTAAATTTTCTTTTGATTCTCAAGATCACCTTAAGGTGTAAGATAAGAGCATACAAAAACTTTAGCCCAAATAGATAGAAATGGAAAAATTTAAATGAAAGGACCATAAAAAATGCTTTGTAAAAGGTTCATTCCCTTAAGCAAAATGAATAATCAAATTTCCAAGTTAATCCAAATATTTAAAAGATAGAGATCAAAGTTATTTTTGATTCTCAATATTACCAAAAGGTACAAGAGAAGAGCATACACAAGCTTTGGTATAAATCAAGTAAAACATGGAAATACAACATTCATCAAAACATTAGACATGTTAGAAAATGAATAGTTTACAATAAAGGAAAACCTGAAATTTTTGTAAGTATAAATCCAAAATTTATGTTTTTATTGTATAGTTACCTTCAATACCTTTCCAACCCAAAAAAATGGAGTCATTTTGAGTTCGGGATAAAACGTTATGGCCTCTAGAAGATGGGGTACACATATGCTCTTATGCTCACTGGTATGCACTTAACATGTACCCAAAAAATGTAAAAAAACATCCCTTAATCTATGAAATGGTCACATTTTTCCAACCAAGATTCAATTTTGACAACAACCCATCCCATTAATATATGATAAAAAACTCAACATTTTCAAGAAATTGACAAAACTAACATGTAGAATGTTGAAAAAGTAAGCTCTAAAAATGAAAAGATGATGAAATCTTGAAATTTTCTCACTAAGATTCAATTTTGACAGCAACCCACTACATTAATATGTAAATACAAGACTCAGCACTATCAAACACTAAGCTACATGCTCAAGAATTTAAGATTTTCAAGAAATTGACAAAACTAGCATGTAGAATGTTGAAAAAGTAAGCTCTAAAAATGAAAACATGGAGAAATATTGAAAATTTCCCATCAATTATAATTTTGACAGAACTTCACCTTCTTTATACCTAGAAGGAAGACTCATCACATGCAAAATCAACAAAACAAGTTAAGAAAAACAAGTTATGTCAATATATGCAAAAGAGGGTTAGTAACCAAAATTGAAACTTAACTACAAAAACTTGAAATTAAGTGCAAAGGATAATGGAGTAAGTCCCACTAGGTGTGCCAAATGTGCTCATGTATAATTAACTAAGCTATAAATTGAAACTAATATCTACATAGCTTCAAAATCAAATGTTAATTAAACAATGAACCATCAAGATAAGAGCTTAAAGGAAATTATTCTTCAATGCATAAATGAAACTACATGCTAAGCTATTTCCTACTCTCTATGATTGCTAACTTATACTATGAACTTACGAAGAACATAATAAATCAAAGTGGATTATTGCTTGATCTCAAGTATTGAGAATTGAATCTCACCAAGAATGGCTACTGAGGCCATTTTGGATCTTTCTATATTACTCAATTTTGAGTGAAAGGATGTAAGATGGAGAAGCTATTTCCAAAAATGGAGAATGGCTCAAGATAAAAATGCTTATAGTTTTCACTATTTAAAACATGGTGCAAGAAGAAAGGTGGGTTCCTTATATAGCTTTCATAAAGAGGCAAGGCTAGCAAATTGATGAATGTGGGATAAAGGTAAAATAAGATTAGGAATGGAAAATGTTGTTTTATAAAAGGTAATCTTGATTTATAAGAGTTTAATTTATCATTAGTAAGTCATGGGATCGGGGTTCATTTTAAGAGACCTCTTGGAAATCGGAGGTGGAGAATACCTAGTGAATATCCCCGGAACCGGTTTCGCGGGAAGGCGAATTTTTTGGGGGTTGTATGAATTTTTTTTGCCTGATTGTCAAGTGGTGCGACAGAAGGCTACAGACGCGCGACGGGAGATTTTGCTGTCGTGTGACAAAAAAATGCATTGGCGTGCGTCAGCAGGACCTCAAAGCAGACCTCTTTGACGCGCGTCAACAAGGTTGTTGACGCGCGTCAATGAGGTCTGTTGACGCGCGTCAATGCATTTTTTTGTCACACGATAGCAAAATCTCCTATCACGTGTCTGCAGCCTCCAACCTCTGCTTTCTCATCAAAAAAATCTCCATGTTGCGCGTCAACAAACTCTTTGTCGCGTCTGCTATGCATCAATATCTATTGTACCTCCTTGTCGCGTGTCAACTATCCGTCAGTGTCGCGCGTCAACAAATAACCCTCATTGACGCGCGTCAACAGACCTCTTTGACGCGCGTCAACAAGGTTGTTGACGCATGTCAATGAGGTCTGTTGACGCGCGTCAATGCATTTTTTGACGCGCGACAACAAATATCTGTCGCGCGTCTGCAGCCTCTGCCCTTTGCTTGCGTATCGAAAAAATCTCCATGTCGCTCGTCAACAAACTCTTTGTCATGCGTCTACTATGCGTCAATATCTATAGTACCTCCTTGTCACACGTCAACTATGCGTCAGTGTCACGCGTCAACAATTAACCCCATTCACACGCGTCGATAACTTACCCCTTGTCGCACGTCTATAATACGGGATATATCATATTATTGAAAAATGTGAAGTAGAAGTGTTCTACCGGAGAATAATCTAGGTTTATATAGGAGATTATTTTCAAGGGTAGGCGGCCGACCCCTAAAAAAATTAAAGTGTAATTTTTAGTAACAGTCCTTTGACCCGCACCAAAAATTCGCCTTTTCAAAATTTTCAAAAATGGAATATTCACCATATTACGAATATTCGCCACTAAAATTTTCCCGCATGGGAGTTGGGGGATGTTTTAATTAATCAAAGGTGATTGATTAATAGGTAGTGGTAAACTTATAGAAGCTAATTAGAGGAAAATTAGTATGATTTGTAGGATGTAAGAGAGGAATTTGATCCAATAAATGGTAATTTATTGATTTAGAGTTGTGAGTGTAATTAATTAATAATAATTAATTAACCCAAGTAGAAGCGGATATTAATTAATGAAAGGTCATTAATTGACATCCTTAATGATAGGAAGGCTAATTAATTAACGAAAGGTCATTAATTAACGAATATGAAGAGGAATGTTAGCTAATTAGCAGAAAAGTGCTAATTATTATAGAAATGACGAGAAAGAGGATAATTAGTGCAATATTAGCATTAAAGCCTACATAAGCAGATTTTAGGTGTCTACATAATTTTTAGGGTTTAGCGTATCTATCAGTGACATTGAAGTAAACCTTGCCAAAATCAAATCCATCATCGAGATACCTCCTCATTCAAATATAAAATAACTTCATTGTCTCCAAGGTAGATCTGTAATCGCCCGCCACTTTATTTCTTAGCTTTAAGATCGCTACCAATCTCTTCATCATCTCCTCCAAAAGGATGTCCATTTCAAGTGGGATAAAAACTATCAAAAGGCCTTTGAAGAGCTCAAAAAATATCTCATATCACTACCATTTCTCACACCTCTACATGAAGGGGATCTATTTTATCTATATATCTATCACTGACCATGCCTTGGGCACCATGCTAGCACATCGAGATGAGAATGGTAGAGAGAAGACCATCTATTACGTAAGACAAACCATTCATGAACATGAAAATCATTACACTAAAGAATAAAATTTATGTTATGCCTTACAATTCACAACTTCTAAGCTTTGTCACCATCTTCTTTATCGTATGACTTATATCATCACCAACTTCAATGCTCTCAAAACTATAATATATAAACCATATCACAGTGATTACATCACCTGGTGGCTCATGATTTTGAATGAATTTGACCTAGAATTCATGTCGCAGAAATATATCAAGGGATAATCCATCATTAACCAACTTGTGGAAGCTCCCTCCTAATAATAAACCATCTCATAAAACATTTCTTGACGAATGCATAAAAAACATTGATCAAGAAGACAATCCTCTGAGAATGCCACTCTTCTTTGATGGTACTAAGTATTGATAGAGGGAGGCACCAATATCATCATCATACCTCCTTGGGGTACTCCTATTCCTCTATATTTCAAACTAAATTTAGAGTGCACCAATAACATGACTAAGTATGAAGCCATAATTATGGGGCTCTAAACCACTATCATGCTTGGTGTTTAAATACTTGACATATATGGGGACTCTCAACTTATCATTAATCAAATCAAAGGAAATTATCAATGTAAAAATTAAATTTTACAAAAATATAAAAACATTGTTGACTTCCTCCTGCCTTTAACTAACATACAATCCAAACACTTCCCCACTCATCCAAAATTTTTGCTAACTCCATGGATTCTCTTGCATCACTCATCCTCCTATCAATTAAAGATTCCAAGTTGTTTGTTTTTGTACATAGAATTTATTAACCATCTCATACCAATAAACTCCATTCTATTAATATTGTCAAAAAAAATCAATCAGATCTTTGGTACACTCAATTATATGACTATCTTTCTCATTCTAAAATCCCCTCCGATCTATCTAAGAATGCTAAGAGATCATTTATAAAATGTGCTAATCTTGCTATGTTGTCCTATGTGATATCCTTTACAAATGCAGGTTTGATGACCTCCTACTTCGATACCTCAAATCTCATGAATCCACTAAAGCTATCCAAGAAGTCCACGACCACATATTTGGTTTACACTTGTGGTTTGGTTATTGCCAAACGTTTCCTATGGATGGGATATTAATATCCTACCTTTAATTTGGTTTGTTACAAGTACATAAAGAAATGCATAAAATATGAACAATACTCTAACCTCACTCACATACCAAGTCAGGAACTACAACCCGCCTAGGATTTATGACCTTTTTCATAATGGGACTTGACCTCATTGGCCTCATCAACCCTCGTTCATCATAAAAACATCATTCTATTATCATTGAACTGAATACTTCACAAAATGGGTGAAATCTATCCCCCTTATCTCCATTAAAGTTGATAAGATTGTTGACTTCATCCACCATCACATTATTTGTCACTTTGGAATTCCTCACAAAATTATCACAGATAATGGAAAATCTTTCAAAAACAAAAATATTCAAAACTTTGTGACACCTACAACATAAAGCTTAGATTTTCATCTCCTTACTATCCACAAGAAAATGGTCAAGCAAAAGCTTCTAACAAAACACTCAACAAAATACTCATGAAAACCATTAACCAAACATGAAGGAATTGGCATCTCCAAATTCCATTTTCCCCAATGTGGGTCTATTGGACTAGCATCCATACTCCCATAGGTGTTTCTCCCATTTGTTTAGTATACATCTCTAAGGCTACCCTCCCTCTTGAAGTCCAAATTCCATCCCTTTGTGTCTCTCTTTGATATTTCATTTTTGATGAGGATTATCACGAGGTTATCTTAGCACAACTTGAATTGTTAGATGAACACCACCTAACAGCCCATGAAATCATCATGTCTATCAAGAAGGCTTAAAAAAGAATACAAAGTAAACATGTCAAAGAACGTGACTTCAATTTTTGTTGATATTGTTCTCAAATAGAATCAAAATGTCACTAATTTTAAAAGGATTCAACGTGGGAAGTTTACTCTAAACTAGATTGGTCTATAGATCATCACTCATAAATATGGGTCTAGAGCTTATTGCTTAGCCTCCTTCAATGGTAAACCTAAAAAGGACCCCTAAATTCCTTGTACTTGCATACTTTCTATTATTAACAGATCTACGTTCATGACATTAGTTGCATCAAAATATTTCATTCCATAGCCAACCTATTATCCACTATTGTAACGATTTGGAATTATGTGGTATTTTTTTAGTATCCTATATTTACGACCTTAAAGATGAGCACCATGACTCTACTCATCACATTTTCCACATGGAAAAGTTCCTCCTTAGAAGTAGGAGCCCCTAATCATGACTCTCATTTCCCCTTTTTTAACCAATGAAAACATGCTAAGGATACACGTGTAGTTTATATTCGAGATCTTTTCCTCCTCCCCGAATGGATTATAAGCCCTCCCTTAGCTTAAATGAAGTCAAAAATGGATACATACTATCAAGAATATAGACTGATCCCTAGAAATAAAACTATTAATAACATCTTACACTAAATATTACCATAAAAATATAGACCGATCCCTTGAAGGACAACTATGAATCAAATATTACATCAAAATACGACCATAAAAATAAAAAATTATAGACAAATACCTTGAAGGATGGCTACCCAATATTATAATGGCTAGAAAAAGATTCTCATATTGATCAAACTTCACATCAAAAGAAAAACTAATCAAAAGCATCCCAGGAAAGCTTCCTGCATCGATCAACTTTCCCATCAAAAAGTAAACTTCCCATATTGATTAGTTTGTACAAATATAAATATAGCTGGTGAAAAATTCTATAAACCCTCAAAGGAGATCCTATTCCCCATACAAGTTGCATATTAATCCTTCCCATTTTGTAAGAATGTATAGAAGCACACTTCATATATCCATGATCCTAGATCTGACTAACTATTTCTAGTTATGTGTTAACATTTGTTACAAGGCCTCAAGTGCATTTTCATACATATTAAATTTACCATTAGATTATATATATTAAATCTAGTTGAAAAACAAACATCTTACATCTACTCTTGACCTTGATAAAGTGCATTAGAAACATACAAAGATCACTATACTTAAGTCACATCACATCAACAACTAACATCATATCCATACATCTAATTTATCCAAATATCTCAAAATCACATCAAATTCTCATACATAAAATTAAATCAAAATCAATCACATCATAGAAACACAAAATCATTATATATATACCTCATCAAAATTTTTATACAAAATTCCTCAAAAGGGGCTCACTACATCCAATTCATATACAAAGTCCTCCAACTATGCGGTAAACTAAAAATAAGATAATCTATCATTGCCCTAGCCTCCCTATGATCTCCCATCATGTTCCAAATATTTATGAGGCTGTGAAAAACTTCTAGTGCTAATCAATTTGGCCCTACAAGATGACCTATGCTCACTGCTCTATAATCTACATAATGAAGTGCATATGGGAGACTCTTTGTCACAAGCTACTCATAATATCACATCTAATCTCCCAAAGGACGATATTACTCTATAGTCACAAAAATTGTAGGTCTCATCTAACCTACACATGATTTCAACACTCAGCCACCTGGAACTACAACTTTGTCCCACATCCTCCCCTAATATCTACCATCCAATCACCAAGGCCTCCAATCGCAGTACCTATATCCCCTTACTTCACTCCTAATGTCTCATGTTGGTGTCGTGTATCGATATCTAAACTATTAAAAGTGTCATGATCCATGAGTTCTTGATCTCATTCCTACAACAGATCATCCATCTTCTCGAGGGTGGTATCCCGATCCACTAAAATATGATCCCTCTCTATCCGCAACACATCAAATTCTACTTGTAATCTACCTAACTCTCCCTCCTCCTTTACCTACCCAACTCTCCGCCTCCTCCATACCTTGTCTCCTCATGCTTCCCCTACTATGTCCACTAGGAACTAAAACCCTCAACCACCCCTACATCATCAACATCCACATCTACTAGTTCCTCCTCCTCTCGTATATCTATTGTGCCACATCTACCACTGGCACTAACATGTATTTCTTTGAAAGATCTCATCGATAGACAATAAGATCACTAAGTATCTATTGTAGTAACCAAACCGATTACACACCACGAAAACTATACGACCTCAATCATATATATCGGTCTTCCATATATCCACCGCACCCATCTTAATCCAACTAACTCCACATCCGTACCCAACCATGTAGGAAATCTAACATATGACATTTATATAACATCATCCACAGACACCCCACTAAGATTCTCAACATAATATGCCTCATGATGCTCTACCACATCATCTCTCATCCAATCAAATCTCCATATGATAAAACCCACTATATACTCTATCGGTCCCCATCTCTCCAAGATAGACACGATGCTCTCATTAAAATAACATTCTCATAGGATCAACGGTGAATAAGAAACACCACATCCAAAACAAACCTCTTTCTAATCACGTAACCCCATATCTCATGGTATACATATGATAACAAGGTATAACCTAATGCATACACAATCATGTGCTCTGTAATCTTGGCTAATAAAACCACCAAATTCAAAGAAAACCCGCCTCCTCCTAAATCCAGTAGTGCATAACATGAAATATTCAACATGACCATCAACATCGATGGTTCCCGACACATCCCCATCATAGTAAATCTCAATATGAAACCCCTACTATATATCTAATATCTAGGGCATCATATCCATAAAATCTCTTCATCATATCCAAACTTGCCTCCCATGTAATAAGAACTATCCTCTCCCCTTGAATCAAAAATCTCAAAACACACTACACATCCTCCAAAGTGTAACCAACATATCTCCAATATGGAACTATAATGTTCCTATACTTTGGTCCCACATATCTAATAAAGCCACCATCAACCCGACATCTCTCAGAATTTGATTGTAGTGGCGGAATCCCCCAAGCCAATGACTAACAAATAATACCACTTTGTATCTATCACATCACCTCTAATGTCCTATAACACGATAGGATCCTATATTAGAGGTATATTGTATCTATATCCTGTAAAACAAGACAAATTATATCCACTAGTTATTTCATCCAATAAATTCAAATGAAAACCAATCGTCACCAATTGTCAATTGGAAATGATTTTCACATGCTTTGTCGATGGTGATCATCCCAATCGCCACCAATCATATGATCGGTGATGATTGGGAAGTGGAATTCCCACCAATAATAATTTAAAAAAACCAAAAATCAAATAAAAACATAAAAATAAAAAATAAAATTACAAAATTTAAATCTACTTTGTCCTCTCCTTGTCAATTGCCTCTTTCGATCACTCCAACTCACCTCCATCTCTCAAAAAAATTAAATCAATTTCTCGGAGATCTCGAAACACAATTTTTAACAAGTGCAAATGAACCATTTGCATACCTAGCTAACCTTATATAATCTCTATTTATAGGATCGCCACTTATCCATGATCGATGCCGATCGTGTCCATAACGCCAATGATCATAAATTTTTGCCGACTTGACCATTTTTAATACACTTTCTCAATTTTGGTCTCCTGGAGATTTCAACATACACTTTGACACCATTTAGAGTTCATATGCCTTTTCCTGAATGCCCAAAACCTTGTCAAACCTCTATTTTTTCACAATACACACATTTTGCATATCTTCCTTTGACCCATTTGTCCCACAAATTCACACATCCAAATGAGAGAAATCCTATTGGACCCTCTCCTGAAGTGATATTTCTAAATCACACATCTATAGGATGCCCACATTAGTGTCACCATACCGAGGATGCCTACCATCTCTATATATTCCTCCGACATGGTCATTTTAGACAACGGTCAAACCCTAAAACAACTTTAATCAAACCTATTCACACAATCCAACTCTCTATAATCTAATGACCGACATAGTCGAACATGTGATTTAGGGGGAAAAATATTCTTACCATAAAACTAAGGGATATTCGAACTATTTTTTTGTCTTGCAGCCGGTGCCTACGAGATAACTCAACAAAAAGGGTCAAATGTAGACACCTCTTTTTCACCCCTAGGTGTACCTACACATATTAATCACATTATCATTATTTATTCTATTATTCCTAACCTACTCCATTATAATTTAGTCTAATTTACCATTGTAAACACCCATTTACCCACGTGGAATTCCATTTACTCTTCCTAACCACCTAAAACATCCCTAACTTAATTTACCCTACATCCTAACCTCCTAAGCTCTTCTTACTCGGATCCTTAACCCCCACTATTCTAAAAAAACTACAATCACGGGATGAAAATTGGTTTCAACCATTTTCCATCCTCTCTTGTTTATTTAACCATGTTGAATAGATCGATGATGATCCATGATCATTGATGATCATTACGAGATCTTATCAATCTTATTTAAACACCATCCTACCTTGTTTTTATCACAAAAACATCACCCTTTGATTTGATCGTGAATTTAGTGAATGAACAACCAATGTTTTTTGGTTAACATGGGATTGTATCTAAGCGTGGGATCTTTCCACTGAGATAAACCTCTGGAGAAGGCCAACTTCCTCTACCTTATCTTAATGATAAACTAATCCCAAAAGGGAAATTCTTCTATCTACTTCTATCCTAATCACATTTCCATGGAGCACAATGAGATCTCTGGACCATGCAAGAAGAACAAGGTATACACAATGCACCTTGTAAAATTGCCATTTTAAGACTTTAGAAAAAGGAAATTCTTTTTATAAATAATGTTCTTTGTTCTAAATAATCATAATTTAGAACACACATTCCATGCCAATCAATCTCATAACAGATAACCATATGCAGCTGTAAATGACTCGGTGAACTACTAATCTCTCATTTCATGACTCGGTTACCAACCGATCTCTCATGTTAACTTAAGTATTGAATACTATGGGTATACTATGTATACTTGGTTCTCTTACCCTATTCTGGGTATTGAGTGTTCTGTTTAAGAAATCTATCTAAATATTTGTTACCATATTCATCTGAAATCACATTTCTCAAACTAGGTGACATAGGACAACGCAACCAACAACTTGCGATACTTTGGCCAAAGATTTCCAACATATTGTTCATGTTACTATTCCTAGATGACATACTCATCTAATCGGAATACATCCTTCACCCCACTCATCTATTATCTAGAATGGTATTTACTGACTAATGTCGAGTCACTTGTCTAAGGTTTGACCCAAACCCAAAGTTATTGATATAATTCGGTCGGTATTGGGAACCACTCACGATGACCTAGGGTAAATGGGCATACTCATTCGACCTAAGTCAACTAAATATGCCAAGTTACTCCTGGTCTAGAGAGAAACTAAGTGCAAGTCCATATTTGAGTAGATCTAGATGAACCATTCTTTGAAGGGTGTTCGTAACATGTCAATCGCACCACCGTATCCTTGTGAAGACCCAAGTATTCATGAAGGTACAATTCTACGACTGTGTGTGCATACATTTGACAAAACTACCACATCATGATTTACACACTTCAAGAGGTCATTTCAACTTAATTATCTTTGGATTAATATTCAATTCACAATAACCTTGCATAACCCTAATCCCAACAATCCTTAAGTTTTTCCATCTTAATAGAGTTATTAAATAATATGAAACCTCTTAACCTATGATTTCCTTTATGTTCATTGACTTTTGCTTGATATGCAATTAATCAAAACCGAAACAACATCTATCATAAGGTTTAATTAATGTGTCTCAACCATTCAAGGAACGTATAAGAACCAAAAACAGGTTATGATATGATAGACTTCATAGATACGAAGTCTAAATGATTATCGAACTCATATACCATTTTTTAAATTTGTATTCCTTAGAAAGGATGAGAACCTTCCTCATTATGGTTAAGTATTATGATTTATTATACCATATTCAACTCACACATCCCGATATTATAACTATGCGTTCATAACATCATAATCAACCATACAAGATTAGGTAAAGAACATCAATACATGTAACTTAGTAAGTTGCATTCAAGTAAGGGAAATTGTACTAATTCCCATTTATCCAACCTATTCAATAACAACAGAAATAAGGATCCAAACAGGTATAAATGTCAACATCAAAGATAGGATTATAAATTTCCTTCTTATTATGAACAAGAGAATAGACTTAATCGGTTTAAGTAAATCGGTCTTTTCAATTCATCAAGATAAAATACATCTCTTACAAGATCAGACACATTCGACATATTTCATGTCAACAACATCAAGATCATTAAAGAATACAACTTTCCTTCCTTCAATACATCTCAATAATAAATCAGAATTCTCTATAAATGGTCCAGACTTTCAAGCAACCAATACATCATAAAAGTTATTGCCTTCCTTTATCACTTATGAAGTCCATCTACAAAAATTGCTAGCTCGGGTCCAGTTCATTGAATTGAGCATGATAAGCACTAAGCACTAAAAGAAAATGCTTTCAACTAATCTGTTTCATTAAACCAACCCTACTTTAATGAAATAGTAAGGTCAACAGAACAAATAAATAATAAGTAATAACAACCATAAAATAAGAACAATTAATCAATTTGAATAACTTTAAAGGAAATATCATGATGTAATTAACAATCTACAACATGATATCGATAAATAATTTTCCATCCAATACACTTATCCATATAAAATAAAAGTACATTCTAATTATTTCCTTCATAATTCATCCGAATTTGAAATACAAATGTAAATAAGAGTCTCACACATCAGATGTGACATCCTAATCCCAATCCAAGACATAGCCTAATTTCTCAAGTTAGGCCATACATTAACATTAGGATAGTATTTACTCAATGCACAACATCTCACATTAGTCTTCTATCACAAATATTAAAAACCTTTAACACAAGTCAAGTGAATAAGCAAGTAGCAATGACAAATACTCAAGGCATTAAAGAAAGTAGTGCAACTAAACCAATTAAATCTTATGACAAGATTTATCCAAAATAAGGATGAATTTGTGATGAAACAATTAAGAAATTCTTAAAAATTTGGTTAACCCAAACCCCCATGCACAACTTCAGAAAAGATACCACAACACATATTCTCCTATAATTTCCAAAGGGGCAATGATCTGACTTTAGCCCAGAGACTGAAAGAGAAGGAGACAAATGGCATGATCAAAGGGAATTATTACATTCTAAAAAATGTGAAGAAGGTCAAATAAGGATAGATGTAGACCCAATCCCAACATCCCCCACTCTTTTATAAAATAAAACACGTATAAGAAGAGATTAAACAGAATGTATGACTGTTGTGTTTGAAATAGAATTAAGCAAGGTTTCCCATCATGGACAACCATTGACAATGATATTATACCCATATAAAAAGGAGATGTAATGAAAAAGTTGCTAAATGCCATACAGGGTAAATACAGTCTCCAACAATCACTCAAGAAAGTCAAGGTTTCAGTCAAATATCCACAGATCGATCAATTCCCACATGATGAAAGTAAACAAATATCGAGACAATTTCAATCGAATCCTCATAGAGGTGAGAGAAATACATATTATGAAAGGATAGAGAAGGTTCCATCATGATTCAATTCCAAAGAAGGTATAACCCAAGATCGACATAGCTTAGCTATAGGCGCACAAGCTATCAAAAAAATTATTCCCTCCAATCTTACTCAGAGATCAAAGAAATGGAAGAGTCTAGAAAACCCCTTATTCAGAATCGATTTAGTTAGTTCAAAAATCAAGAAACGACAACTGCAAGTCCAAATAACATCCTTAAAGTTCATGATATCCCAATCAGGAGGGGTTTAACAAGTTTACTCAAGCAAGATACTCAAGAGATTAACCTAGTTCAGGGACAGTTATACAAAACCAACAACATCTACTTCGACAAGGAAGAAGACAACATGAACAAAAATAAAGAAATCTCAAACAGAGCTACAAGAATAACCCAACATCGACTCCGACAAAGATGACTCTCATAATGTCCCCAACCAACAGGACCTCACCTATGTAACCTTTAGTTCAAGTACTCAAGAACTTAAGAAAACACAATATAAATAAGATTAGAAGTATAGATTTCACACACAAGTATTCCATACAAGGTAACATCAAAATCCAAGGGTCCAAGAAACAACTATCCCATATTTCCATAAAAGAGCTTAATTCGAGTGACCAGGTTTTAAACCTGAAAAGTTTAGAGGAAATAATAAAACATTCACTCTTGTTTCCATACAAGAGAATCCACAAAACAGAGATTCCAAATACCCAAATAACTACCCATCTTACATCTCGTCGAATACCGAATCCAAATAAGCGATAGAGTATTTAGTGAGTTCAAGAAGAAGGCACACATTTCTTGTTTCACTAAACAAATTCAAGTTTATACAACTCGAATCCAAGCATGCATATTCATACAATTCAACCAGAGTAACATAACTTTCACAAAACCAAGAAGTGACAACAAAGGGTATTCATTTACCTTCCAACAACCCAAACTACAACTTGGTTTGAAACTTGAATTTCCATAAAACCCATTTTTGAATAGATAAGAAAGATTCACGCATGCACTTCATTACTCATATAACCACACGATTTAAGGTGGGATTCAACATCAAATAAATAGGAAAACATTTCAATGACTAACTTTCCAAGCAGAGATTCCTCAATCGGAGAATAGAGAAAATATTCAAGCAAGCAAACCAAATGATCATCAAAAAAATAAAAACCCATTTTTCTCATGAGAGCAAATTTGTTTTAATGAAGACAATTAGAGAAAAGTAGAGCAATTTAATGGATAGAGCCTATCATGCTTGATAGTTCTTTTGTTGATTTGAAGAAGATTTCCAACCGAGCCTTCACAACTCCTTCTTCTCCAAATGAAATAAACAACCAAAAAATTCCTTCTCAAATGCCTCATATACTTCCATTGGATTGAAAATAGTCCAAGGGAGTTAAAAATAGTGATGAGAATAAAAATAGAACTTCTAGTTCGAAGAACTAGGGTTCGAATAACCAGAGATAGCTCCATACAAAGTAAAAATAGAAATGCATGAAAGACCAAACAACTCCCAAAAAATAGCTCGCATGGTTTCCAAGGCGGTTTGCTCGCCAAAAACAATGACCATAAATGTCATTAATTTCCAATCTCCTACCTATATCTCCACACCACCTCCATCTAAAATTGGTGAGTCTAAATTCAAAGAGAACATGCATTGTTTAAATTTAGAGATGGTGCCAACTAGGATCCCCTCTAGTTTCCATGCCTCTGTCAAATTGATAGTACGTAATGTTTTAAATTCAAAAATCAAATCAAATAAATGACTTAGAAACCATCGCCACCATCTCATATTTTCCATGTGACTCCCCTTAGGTCCCTTTCTATCCTTGCATTAGTTTAGGATAGATATCATTAGCTTAGGATCTGACCTTAGGTTAGTTTAGAAAGTATTTACCTTAGGTTTAGAAACATTGCCTTAGGTAGATTTGCCATCTTAGGATAGACCATACCCCATACCCATTTAGCATTAGGTAATAGGTTAGAAATAAACCTATAGCTATCTTAGGTTATTTCCAAATCCCCAACTTAATTAGGTTAGGATGAAAAAGATTAGTGTAACATGTAGACATAAGAGGGAGGTCTAGTTTACCTTAGGTTAGAATCCCATTAAGATAGATATTAAAGATATAGGACTTAGGTTATTACCCCTGAATAGTCTTAAAGTAGACCTCCATACTCTTTATGCCATTCAACATCTTGGAGATATTAGCAAGAAGATCCGAGCATACTTCTTATAGTAGAGAATGCAAAGCAAGAACTTCCAATAAGATCAATGAATTTATATAAATACAAGAGTTCAGTCCTTTATTACCTTTAACCTCACGAATGTCAGTTTACCATGCGGGTTAGGTAAGAAGAATTAAAAGATACTTTAGATCAATGAAATTGATCAAGGTTTCGTTATTATAATGAGATAATTTTGCAAACAACATTACCAGCTTTTACAAACTTTCTTATCGCAAACAAAATGGATTCCTTGCAAGAAACAACATTTCAGAAAAATGAATCCAAGAACAGAAATAAATTATCCATGGCAAGCATGATTTCTAACAATCAAAAGAATACACCTTCTTAGGAAAAATCACATGTCAACACTTGCAATGCAAAAGAGGAAAAGTTAACAATTTGCCATAGGTGTTACATACTTCCTCATAAAAAGAATCATCATCCCGATGATTAACTTATCTAAACAATTTGCATCAAGGACAATCAATTTATTATCTTTCTTTCTATATATTCAAAGTAGAATTGTTTTTTTTTAAATTCCCAAAGTCAACATTTACGTAGTGTTTATTCAAAAAATAAAACATCTACAAAAACCCAGTAGATTTATTGTCATAAAAGAATAAAATCACAAATTTTATCAGTCAACAAAATCAATTCTGTTCAAATAAATATGGAAAAGTAGTTTTCATATCTTCCATATTTTCCTAGGTTGCACTTTCCTCGTTAAACTGGTCCCACTAGACCTTACATTGAATTATTTTATGATTTCTTAAGTGTAGCCGGTGAGTTTCAACCTCGTATAGGATTAAACATGATTATTCTTGGGTTTTGGACCTGCAAGGAATTCCAATTTAATACGTTTGATAAATCTGAAACGTATTTCTTAAGCAAAGAAATATGGAAAACATCATGCATTCGTGACAAAGCAGGAGGTAATGCTAAACGATAAGCTACAAGGTTGATTATTTCAACAATGTCAAAAGGTCCCACATAATGAGGTGATAACTTGGAAGCCTTTCCAAAAGTTATTGAACTCTTTTTCGGTTTAACCCGAAGAAATAACTTCTAACCAAGTTCAAATTTCCTATCAACCCGCTTCAAGTCAGCATAACTCTTTTTCCTATCGATGCTTCTTTCAAGCGTTCATAAATAATTTTAACTTGCATTGTTCCATTTCTGTAAGGATTTCAATTCCAATTACCTCTTTATCCTCAATGTTGTCCCAAATAACAAGAGTTCTACATTTCCTTTCGTATAATGCTTAGAAAGGTGCCATCTTTAAAGAGGCGTGATATGTGTTATTATATGCAAACTCAACTAATGGAAGGTACTCTTTCCATTTATACTATTGATCCATACAATACATTCTTAACATATCCTCTAAAACTTGATTAACTCTTTCAGTTTGTCCATCTGTTTCTAGATGATACATAGAACTGAAATTCAACTTAGTTCCTAAAGCTACGTTAAGTGTTTGCCAAAATCTTGAAGTCATTCTTGGATCTCTATCTAGATATGATTAATTTAGGTACTCCATGTAATCTAAAAATCTCATGAACAAACCTTTTTGCTAAAACAGGTGAATCATCCTTAATATTACCAACAATAAAGTGTGCTACTTTTGTTAGTTTATCAACAACAACAGAATAACATCATGTTTATTTCTTGACATAGGCAACCTTTGTACAAAATCCATGCTTATCACTTGCCATTTGTACTGCGGTATCGTTGTGAGGATATAATAAACTAGCTAGATGCATATGTTCAACTTTAACACGTTGACATTCTAAGAAATGTGTCACAAACTCAATCACGTCCTTTTTCATCCCTTTCTAGAAATATTGCTGTTTTATATCAACAAACATCTTTGTAATACTAGGGTGTCCAGAAAAGGTGAATTGTGAAATTCAACTAATAATTTCTTTCTTAAATCATTTAACAAAGGTATGTATACCTTGTTTTCAAATCGTAAGATTCCTTCATTATCAAAGTGAAAACCTTTATATCTCTCATCATTTGGATCTGCAACAAGTGCTATTTTTACTTGCTAAAAATAAGAATCAGATTCCATAACACTCTTTACTTCATCTTTGAACTGAGTTCTCAATGTTATAAGAGTAGAAATGTGCTTCCTATGACTTAGAGCATCAACTACCCTATTCTCCTTACCTTTAATGTAACTTATGTCAAAATCATATTGAGATAAAAACTATAACCATCTTTACTATCTTGTATTCAAATTTGGCTGAGTAAAAATATACTTCAGTCCAAGATGATTAGTTTTTAATTCAAAAGGTTTACCAAGCAGGTAATGCCTCCAAACTTGAAGTGCATGAACAATGGCGGCAAGCTCTAGATCTTGTGGAGCATAATTAAGCTCATGTAACTTAAGTTTTCTACTTTCGTATTCTATGACATGATCATTTTGTAACAAAATACCTCCAAAACTTTCCCCGGATGCATCCATTACAATAGGTAAAGTCTCCATTAGGGTCAGGTACAACCAAAATAGGTGCTGAAGTTAATTTGTCCTTTAAAGTTTTAAATGCATATTCACATTTCTTATTTGACACAAATTTCTTATCCTTTTTCTGCAATGAAGTTATTGGTGCAACAACTTTAGAGATCTTTAACAAATTTTCTATAGTAACCAGTAAGGCCTATGAAGCTTCGACTTCATGTACTTTCGTAGTGCGAGCCACTTAGTTATAGCTACAATTTTAGAAGGATCTACAACTATTCGATCTTTTCTTATAACATGACCCAAATAGTGCACTTCCTATCATAGAAAGAACATTTAGACAACTTACCAAATAACCATATTTTTCTCAAGATTTCAAAGAATATATTCAAATGCTCATGGTGTTCTTCCATACTTTTAGAATATATGAGAATGTCATCCAAGAATACAAGCACAAATTTGTCCAAGTATTCTTGAAAAATATTATTCATTAAATTCATAAAAGTTGCAGGTGCATTTGTTAATCCAAAAGGTAAAACTATGAATTCATAATGTCCATACCTTGTTCTAAAAGCTATTTTATGAATGTCCTCATCCTTGATTAATCGATGATATCTAGATCATAGATATATCTTAGAATATATCGATGCTCCATGCATCTAATCAAACAAATCATCAATTATAGGAAGTGGATATCTATTCTTAATCGTTTCCTTGTTCAACATTCTGTAATCAATACACAATCTAAGTGTTCCATATATATATATTTTAAAAATTACTGGTATTCCCCAAGGTGAGACACTCGGTCTAATAAAACATTTAGATAGAAGTTCTTGTAATTGTGCCTTAAGCTCTACTAATTCAATAGTAGTCATTTGATAAGGTTCCTTAGAAATAGGCTCAGTTCCAGGTTTGATTTCAATTGTGAAGTCAAATTCCCTTTTGGGTGGAAGACCTAGTAACTCTTCTAGAAACACATCATTGTAGTCTTGTAATAGTGGGTAACGTTCTAAGAAATCACTTTGTTTTCTTTAGTAGATTCAGAAATTTTTATTGCATACAAGGTACAACCCTTATTTTTGGCCTTCTTAAGTTGCATAGCAGATAATTTCCTAACTGAAATTTCACGTTTTACACCCTGAATCTCTGCTATTTTTTGTAGGTCATCTAAACAACTAATATGTTTTTCAAAATAGTCCACTTTTGCTTTATGCTCAGCTAGCCAATTAACACCTATGATTACATCATAAGACCCCAAAGGAGCAACATAAAGATCAACTTCCGTGGAAAAACTAGGTAAATCAAGGATTGCTCCAAAAAGACACATACTAACTATATGAACAACATTATTCCCATAATGTATAACCCATGATTTATCTATTTTTCCATATTTTCTTTTTAATTTCGATGCTAATTTACTAGAAATAAAACATTCAGTAGCTCCCGTATAAAAAAGAATAGTTACAGGTATGCCAAATAACTTACCCGAAACTTCTATGGGCGTGACTTACTTTTCAACTTGTTTGTCACTCTTTGCAGCTGCGTGTATCTTGTCTTTGCATTGATTACGGTCATCCTTTTTCAAAGGAAAGTGGCTTGCGTAATGATCCTTGTAATTGTAACAACCTCCTATAGGTCCCTTTTAGGCTCAAATTTATTCCCAACCTTATAATTATCATTCGACCTCCATAGGACTTCATTGTTCGTTATTATTGTTATTGAAAAAGTTATTGCGTACATTAGCAACATGCTTATTTTTTGCTATTTTCTTATTATTATCAGCTGAGAGAAATTAATTTTCATACCAAACTTCTTCCATGGTCCTTTATTAGGCACCAAAGATGATGAAGAGGAGTTTGGAAATTTCTTTCTTACTTCCTCCTTATGAGCAGAAATTGCCTTTAATTTCTGTTCCTGACTTATGGATTTTTCAACAACTCCTTCCATAGTGGTTGGGTTGTGAACATCCACCTCTCCCCCTATAATGGGATTCAATCTCATAATAAATTTATGTATCCTTAACTTCTCGTCAATTTGATCTTGAGGTACATACTTAAGGAGTTTAGTAAACCACTCCCAATACTCTATTACAATTAATTTTCCTTGGGTTAAGTTATGAAATTCAGTCATTTTCTGATCATAGTAAAGTTGTGGCAGCCATCATTGCCTAAAATAACTTTTAAATTGATCCCAAGTAATATTAGTTTCATCAATGTTCAACTCAGCCTTATGGCTGTCCCACCATGAAGATGCTTCATGGGAAAGCTGATATGCTCCCCATATTGCCTTTGTTTCCTTTGAGAAATTCCTTATTGCAAAGTACTTCTCCATTTCACTGAGCTAATTCTCAGTTCCATATCCTAATTTTGTGCCATCAAACTTAGGTGGACTTATCTTTTTGATATCATTAGTGAGTTCAGCTAACAGCCTTGCCTTTTTATTTTGTGGCTGATCAGGCATGCTTACATTGTTATTATCAACACCCAAATTTCCCAAATTGGCATTATCCATAGGAGGTGGCTGATTGTTATTACCAACATCTTCTTCTTCCTCATTGTCCATTACTTTCTATTCAAGTACATGAAAATGATATCTTGTGTTCAACATGGCAAAGAAGGATCTCATCAAGTTTTTGGGAAGTTACTACCTCTCCACCGGGTGTTGGGTTATTTGCAACATTTCCTCTTTTTCTAACCATTTTATGTTAAGAAAATTTGAGTTTTATCAGATTATGGACACAATAGGTCCAAGATCGTAACCTTCACTCTCATACCAAGATGTAACATTCCCATTTTAAGACTTTAGAAACAAGAGAATTTTTTTTTATACATAATGTTCTCTGTTCTAAATAATCATAATTTAGAACACACATTCCATGCCAATAAATCTCATAACAGCTTAACCGTATGCAGCTATAAATGACTCGGTGAGCTACCGATCTCTTATTTCATGAGCTACCAACCGATCTCTCATGTTAACTTAAGTATTGAATACTATGAGTATACTATGTATACTTGGTTCTCTTACCCTGTTCTAGGTATTGAGTGTTCTATTTAAGAAATCTATCTAAATATTTGTTACCATATTCATCTGAAATCACATTTCTCAAACTAGGTGACATAGGACAACGCAACCAACAACTTGCAATACTTTGGCCAAATATTTCCAACATACTATTCATGTTACTATTTCTAGACGACATACTCATCTAATTGGAATACGTCCTTCACCCCACTCATCTATTATCTAAAATGGTCTTTATTGACTTCTGTCAGTCCACTTGTCCAAGGTTTTACCCTAACCTAGGTTATTGATATAATTTGGTATAGGGAACCACTCACGATGACCTAGGGTAAATGGGCATACTCATTTGACCTAAGTCAATTGAATGTGCCAAGTTACCCTAAGTCATTGAGAGTCACTACATATGCAAAATCATATCCTTAGCCTGATCTAGAGAGAAACTAAGTGCAGGTCAAGATTTGAGTAGATCTAGATGAACCATTGCTGAAGGGTGTTGGAACATGTCAACTGTACCACTATATTCTCGTGAAGACCCAAGTCTTCACAAAGGTACAATTCTATAGTTGGCATGTGCCAACATCCTGACATGTGAGCTACCTCATCATGATTTACACACCTCAAGAGGTCATTTCTAGTTAATTATATTTGGATTAATATTCAATTCATAACAACCTTGCATAACCCTAATCCCAACAATCCTTAAGTTTTTCCATCTTAATAGAGTTGATAAAATAATATGAAACCTCTTAACCTATGATTGCCTTTATGTTCATTGACTTTTGCTTGATATGCGTTAATAATAAACCCAAACAACATCTATCATAAGGTTTAATTAATGTGTCTTAACCATTCAAGGAACGTATAAGAACCAAAACAGGTTATGATATGATAGACTTCATAGATATGAAGTCTAAATGATTATCAAACTCATATACCATTTTTAAAATTGTATTCCTTAGAAAGGATGAGAACCTTCCTCATTATGGTTAAGTATTATGATTTATTATACCATATTCAACTCACACATCCCGATATTATAACTATGCGTTCATAACATCATAATCAACCATACAAGACTAGGTAAAGAACATCAATACATGTAACTTAGTAAGTTGCGTTCAAGTAAGGAAATTGTACTAATTCCCATTTATCCAACTTATTCAATAACAACAGAAATAAGGATCCAAAAAGGTATAAATGTCAATATCAAAGATAGGATTAAAAATTTCCTTCTTATTATGAACAAGAGAATAGATTTAATCAGTTTAAGTAACTTCGGTCTTTTCAATTCATCAAGATAAAATACATCTCTTACAAGATCGTACATTATCGACATATTTCATGTCAACAACATCAAGATCAATAAAGAATACAACTTTCCTTCCTTCAATACATCTCAATAATAAATCAAAATTCTCTATAAATAGTCCATACTTTCAAGCAACCAATACATCATAAAAGTTATCACCTTCCTTTATCACTTACGAAGTCCATCTACAAAAATTGCTAGTATGGGTCAGCTAATTGAACGAAGCACGATAAGAACTAAGCATTAAAATGAAATTCTTTCAACTAACTATTTCATTAAACCAACTCTACTTTAATGAAACGGTGAGGTCAAGAAGACAAATAAATCATAAGTAATAACAACCATAAAATAAGAACACTTAATCATTTTGAATAACTTTAAAGGAAATATCATGATGTAATCAACAATTTACAACATGATATCATATAAATAACGTTCCATCCAATACACTTATCCATATCAAATAAAAGTACCTTCTAATTATTTCCTTCATAATTCATCTGAATTTGAAATACAAATGTAAATAAGAGTCTCACACATCAGATGTGACATCCTAATCCCAATCCAATACATAGCCTAATTTCTCAAGTTAGGCCATACATCAACATCAGGATAGTATTTACTCAATGCATAACATCTCACATTAGTCTTCTATCACAAATTTTAAAAACCTTTCGGATAAGTCAAGTGAATAAGAAAGTAGCAATGATGAATACTCAAGGCATTAAAGAAAGTAGTAACATGTGATATGTAACATCTACTTTTTAAGACTTGAGAAACAAGATAATTTTTTAACATAATGTTCTCTTCTCTAAATTAATATAATTTAGAAGACACATTCCATTTCAATCCATCTCATAACAAAAATCATATGCAATTGTAATGACTCGGTGAGACACCAATATTTCATTCCATGAATTGGTATTAAACCGATCTCTCATGTTAACTTAATAATGTGTATATTATGTATACTTAGTTCCTTTAACCTTTTAGGGGTACCCAAGTATTCTGTCTAAGAAGCCTATCTGAATACATGTTACCGATATTCATCTAAAATCTTACATCTTAGATTAGGTGACATATGGCAATGCAACCAGAAGCTTACGATACTTTGGTAAAATTTTTAAAACATGTCTACCATGTTTACATTCCAAAATGAAATACTCATCAAAAGGAATATGTCCTTCACCACACTTGCACTATTATCTAGAATGGTCTTTCTTGACTTTTGTCAACCCAATCTGAGTCAAATTTTCACACTAAACAAGGGAATCTTACATGCACTAGTGTGGAAGACTACTCATGGTGACTAAGGATACATATACATACTCAATTGACTTACGTCGATTGGGTGTGTCTAGTCACCCTAAGTCAACATGAGTTGACCAAAACACTAGCTCATGTTTCTATCTTTATTTAGGGTGGAACCATGAACCAAACTTCCACTTATGTCAATCGAGTTAATCAAACTAAGTGGGGTGTTGAGGCATAGTTGACTACATCATAGTATCCTTGTAATGAATCATGTCATTATGAAGGTACTATGCTAGTTGCTATGTTTCAACATCCAACTAAGTTTCCTCAACTAGACTAACATACTTAAGAATATTAGTTTATTAACCCAATCAATTATTATCTTATAGTTTTATCGATAACAACTCTTTTAAGGGTCTACTAAGCACAATTTAACCCAAGAAGGTTACAAGGTGTAATTTACACGAGAAGAAGGTATGCAGATAAAATATGCATTCCTACTCATTCTAATTTCATGCTTATGTTTAACTTAATCTTAATCTGTTTATTACCAAATATCGATATGTCTAAATTTGACATTAAGAAGGTAAGATCATTAGATCTTCTTACTACAGTTTTAGCTTGTAACAAGCTTATTGAAACTTTTACTTTAGACTTCATAATACCATAAGTCTAAATCTTGTTATTATCCTTTTTAAACATTCATGTTTCAATTATAGAAATCAGCTAAGGAAAACACAACCAATCATCCTCGTGATTTAATCATAAACCCATACAAGATATCATATATAGCTCTTCATTTAATTACAAGGAAGATATCATTTTTCCTTATTAAGGATCAATGTCCTATTTATGAAAACAAAACACCTTTGCTTTAGCATAATAAATAATTCATACACATATATATGATCTAACCATATTCCCTTCTTACTATTTAAGGGTCTACCAAAGAGTATCAACTTAGTTGTGCTCTTTCACGTGAAATGAAATCAACTATATATGTAGATCCTTAATCCTATAAGCTTTATATATCATAAAATCTAATAAGTTCATGTAATCCCATATCACATATAATCTAAATTGCCCCCATGATGAATGATATTATTTAGTAATATTACACAAAATTATGTCATGAAGGCCTCATAAGTATATCAGCAATCAACATTTTTACCAAAGCAATTCATTTATCAAAAAGAGAGTTCTCCCATCTCAAAACTTAGGAAGTATTTCAAAGGATTACACAAATGTCATTGCATCAACATAAAACTAGTTTTAATACATCTTCTTTTCCCAACAAAAGTACATTTCAAGTGAATGTTCTACATAGACATCATAATGAAGAGAATTTCTTTAGTAAAACAAATGTAACTTTCTATAAGTCTTTCTCCTTTCATATTTTACGAAATCCATCTACAAAATTGTTAGCATGAGTCAGTTCATATGAACTGAGCATGATAAATGCTATAACGTTAAAACAATATGCTTTTAAATAACTGTTTCAAAAGGAACCCTACTTGTTTAATGAAATGGTTCTAACTAAAAAATAAGATTAACAAAATGAATTTCCCAAAATATTACATAACCGAGAAAGAGATCATAAAATCTACAAGAAGTAATGTTCAAGTAAGAACTAATTAAATCAACATAATTAATTATATCTCAAACACAAATATGAAACTCATTACAACATGCTATTCATATGATCAAAAATAATTAAGAAAGAGGTAATTCACATTTCTAACTTAATCTTAACTTCTCATTCTAGCTTCCAACTTAAGTTTCACAAACTCAACCTATTTATTTATTCAAGAAGAAATAAATTGATATAATCAAACTACCTTTCTAAAATAAGTATGTTGTTTTAATATTCAAAATGATAACAACCTGCATTACGACTGTATGATCAAACAAGAAGATACAACCTGAATATCAATCCATCCAACAATCTTACCCAACTCAGGCTCAACTCAGTATCTAAGGATTATGTTGATCAAGAACTAGTCCCAACATTACAGGTAAGAAAATTTTAACCAACAAGAGATTAGGTATAAGAACAACAACTACAAACTCACAATATAAGTTCCCTAAAGGATTGATTTCATATCAAAGTTTGAAACTCAAAAGAATAGACATAGCTAACACCATGCAGTCCCCTAAACATCTACATCTGCATATTTATTGTTTCCATAAGCTATTGTTAGAGAAATAGAAAATCATTTTCAAACTTTACGCAAGGTCCAAGTCTTACCCAAAAGATTGAATTCAACTCAAGGAAAGGATCTTGAGAATGAAGGAAACAATAATTTTAGAAACAACACAAGACTCCTAACATTCCCAAAGGAGATTCATACAAAAGATCCATCAGAATCAAGGTCAAGAAAACACCATGATCAAACACAAAGTTCCAAGATAGTAAGATCTACAAACAAGAAAATAATGCCAATCTACACCCACATAATCCAAAGTTCCAAAACTCAAGAATTGGAACCTACTCAAAGGGAGTATACAGATAAAGAGTAAAACATAGTTTAACTAGTCCACAATCCCATACTAACCAATTATAAGTTATACCAAAACTTAGAACAAGCCAAACTAAATGTTACCTCCTTTCGCAGGCCAACCCAAAAAGGTTTTTCGTTCCAAGCTAACTTAATAAACAAAAAGGAGAGATGATACCAATCTCGCAACACAAATATTCTACCCGTGATGGATTACAACTACCATCAAACAAGGAATGACATAGAGATAGAGTAAGAACAATCTCCCTCCAACAAAAAAGCTCTTCCAGCCAAAACAATCTTCGCATCCCTTATAAAGATCAACAAGATCTAGCTTAAAGCAACTAAAACTCCTAGACATGGGTAATCAATAAAATCAACAAAAAAAAAAAAACTGAACCCAAAAACTTTCAACTTGCATGCCTTTCCAGTTAAATTATCAACAAAGGTCGCCTCCCAAAAAAGGTTTATCATAAGAACAAAATATTTGATACAGTTCCCATTTCATGTTGAGGATAACATATACTCATAACCTTGAGTAGTAACAACTGAATGATTCATATAAGTAAGAGTACAATCATGATAAAGTTGACCAATAATGTTGGTCTCCAACTATTATCAACAAGAAAACTGACCAATACAAAAGAATATAAATATTTTCACCATATCACTGGTGTATACCCCAAATAGCCATGAAAAAATCCCTACAATAAAGTTAGTCTCCTATCATTAATAACAAGGAGAACAGTTTAGGATAAATCCATATGATTTCATCAAAACCTAAAAACTATTCAAGCTTACAAGTTACCCAGACAAGGTAACATTCCAGCAAGAAAACTAACATAAAATTCCATCATACCTAAGGAAGTTTAGTATAAAAAGATAAACACAACTGTCATTCACACAATACAACCCAGAATTCATAATAATACAACATACACTGCATCATTAAATCGAATAATTGAAAAAAACACCATTGAAGCCAGAAGAAGGAGAAACAGAACAAAAACACCAAAACCAGAATGATTTCATAAAAGAGCAGAGTTCTTTTAATGAAAAAACTTAAGTAAAAGAAGAAGATTTAATGAGATAGGGCCTATCATGCTTGGTAGTGCTCTTGTCTCTTTTCCTTGTTTCAAACCTTCAAACAAAATTTATACAACAAGATTTCCACAAAATGCCAAAAACCGTGGTCTAAAACTTTCCTTTTCTTCCTCTTATAGAGTCCTTTCTTATTTTCCATTACCATCACTACCATGCAAGGAGAAATTAAGCATGCATAGATTTAAACTGGAGGTTCAAAAAATGAAAAACACATGCAGAGCTATAAATCTCCCAAAACCAAATGAAACAATGAAAACCGAAAACCACCTTTTCTTCCAACTTATCCTATTTCCCAAGAAGTTTTCACAATGGTCGAGATCATTAAATGCCAACAGGACTGAAATATTCCTTTCCTTCTTTCCTACCTTCACCAACTCCTTGTTGGATATAACTAAAAGTTTAAAACTCCATGCAAATAAATTTAGCAGAGTTGACACAACTCATCTTACACAAATATTTCCATGCATTCACCAAAATTGGTGGTAATAGAGTGTTTTAATGCCTCATTCAAACCTCTTAAATACCTTAGGAATTGGTGCCACCAACACCCCTCCTCATGTCATCCACGCCATCCCCTTTAGGCTAGTCCATGCCCTTAGGTTAGGTTAATAACATTATCTTATAAACCAACTTAGGTCCTTAGGTTAGTTTATCATTTTTAGTCTTAGAATATCTTAGTAACATGACTTAGGATTACCTCCATCCATCATCAACCACAATAATAAAATCATCTAACATAAAATTAGGATAGGATAACAAACTTAGGAACGTAGATTAAATTAGGTCCCCCAAATAATCATTCAAATTACCAATTCAACATTACCGTATGAAGAACCAAAAATGACGTTCTTGGATCACTTAAGAAGGATGTGTGTAGAAGAGATCACCTGTGATCCCACCTCAGCCTAGGTTCAAAAATACAACATTCTACCCAGCTCGGTCAAGATGACCTTGATGTCATAAAATTGAAAGCATGCCTTGGATCACTGAAATTGATCCAAGGTATAGCTATCCTACATCAGAAATCAAATAGACTAAAGCACAAGTTCAAATGAAATATAGGATATGAATGAGTTTAGGATGAATTAATTTCCTCTATCCACATGTAGTGAACATTCATCATAAAAAGGAATGAAATACTTCATTTTAAATTCAGAATTAACATGGCAAGATTGTATCTATTTTCTAGAAGATAAACATATCATCATAACAACATGATTTTTTATTCAAGAGTACATTGTCTTCAAACAAGAATCACATATCAACGTTTGCAACTTCGATTAAAGAAGTCATCATAGATATCAACCATGTTAGAGGCATTACATGATAAATTTAATCCTACTTTATATAGAGATATTGTTCGTAGTTTGATTTATTTAACTATTACTAGGCCGAAATATTATATATAGCTGGAGTAGTGTCTAGATTCATCCATAATCCTTATTTGGACCATTAGAAAATGGAAAAAGGGATTTTAACATATATAAAAAGTATAACCAATTATGGTTTTATTTAGTATTCTAGTAATGATGAGAATTTATTTAGTTATTGTGTTTCTAACCATGATCATGATATTGTGAATAGAAAATCTACTTTTGGATATGTTTTCAAGTTGGGTATAGGTGTAATCAATTAGAGTAGAAAAAGCAACCGATAGTATATATCTATTCTATTGAAGCGGAGTACAAAAGTGTTATGGAAGAAAAAACTAAATCTATGTGGTTGAAAACATTGTTGGATGAACTTGATATGGGTGTCAAAGGAAGTGCTCTTCTTATATGTGATAGCCAAAGTTGCATTGCTCTTGCAAAAATCTAATTTAACATAAAAAGAAAGAACATATTGAAATACACACAAACTTTATTTAGGAGAAATTTATAAATGGTGACATTGAACTCAAGTTTTGTTACACTAAATATCAAGTAGTAGATACTTTTACAAATCCATTATGTGGTCCAAATTTTTGTAAATTTTATGCCATGTTAGGGCCTTCAAAATTTGGCTCAAATGATCATGTGGATGACATTGATCTCCACTCTGAATTAGATGATCATATGGCCTTTCAAGATTTGGCTTAAATGATCATGTGGATGACATGGTTCTCAACCTCTCGAATAAAATAAGTGTTTGGCCTTTCGAGTTACCCTTGAGGGGGATGAACACGTCAATTCCACATCTTAACAACTTGTTGGAAACGCTCAATACTATTTCCATTTTTAAAAGTAAATAATAACATCACGTGATTTTACTTATAATACCCAATGAAGAATTAGATATGAGGTATTATTGTTTCATAAAAGAATCCATATAATCATATGTAATACTTCATAGTTTATCACTTTATCTTGAAAATTTTATTTTGTTCCTATGTACTAAAGAGTTTTTAGTTTTTTCAAACCCACATAATACTATGCAATGTAATATGGCTTTTCCAAAATATGTGAAGCACTAAAATTTTGTACAAGGACATATTTTTTTGAAAACCCACTAGAGATTAAGATTCGTGCCACAATTTTTTTAAAATATACAAAACACTAAGCTTTGTACCACAATTTTTTTAAAATCCACAAACATTAAAGATTTGTACCACACTATTTTTTTTCTCAAAATACACAGAACAAAGAAATTTGTTTACATGCTATCCTAAATAATTTTTATGGTTTATGGATTGTAATTCATTTTGTATAAAAAGGTAACTTGGTGTAGTGCACCACTCTTCACGTAATGTAGTTGATAGGTGTAAATCGTGACTCCAATAACTCTATCAACTAACCCCCTCCCAAGCCGTGCTAAATAAGATATTTCAAATAACGTATGTGCATACATCGAGCTTATAGGAAGGGACATGTCCTTTGTCGATTTTGAAACCTTCATGAAAAGGAAAGGATAGAAATATTGTTATGTGTTTTAGTTGAAGGTGCACCTTTGTAGGACATGACAGTTATTTTTCCTTGACACATGTCCTTCAACCTTTCTTAGATGTTCTAAATGCAATTGGATAATTAAAGATCAAATCCAATGGTGTTGTCAGCTTTTTCCCCCTTCATGTGCTTGATTTGTGAGTTGTGAAATGGGTTGGGGCATCCACCAAAGCTAAGTAAAGTGACCTTTGTTTTCCTCATACTTGGTAGAAATGTGGAGGAAAACGAATGTGAATTGTTTCACATAATGCCTTCAAGAAATACAGTTTTGGAATGCGCTGATTTTAGGATATGCACAAAATGGTGTTCTTGATGTTGCTTTAAGGTTTTTAAACGAAATGACTCAACCATATTTCATCTCATGAAGTTTCATGGCTGTAAGAAATGTAGAGAATGTTCTTGTTAAAAGGCATTAGAGAATTTCACACAAGGAACTTGTCTTGTTGGTGTGAATTCCACAAAGGAATGCATCTTGCAATGATTCTATTATACACGTTGTCTTAGTTTTGTTTACAATTTGTTAGATACCTTCTTGCAAATGAAGATGGAAGGTTTGGACTGGAACATTGACTATACCTGCACCAAAATGTAAGTTGTTAAGCATATTTTGGGACATCCGGTGATAGATCGATAAATGGTTTTGTCGATACGAACAATAGTGTCCCATGTAGACTCATGGGAAAGGCATGTGAGATATTTTGAAATTATTGAGGGGAAACATGGGTAGTAGTGATTGCAGGATATGTACCCCTAAAAGCATAATGGAAAGTGGGACTTTAAAATTTTGTAGTTGTCAATACCATGGTAGAAATATATTGTAAAAAGGGGTAGACGCACACAACATGTAATGGAATTTTTAAAAAGGTGTTAAATAATACGACCTCTTAGAATGTGGTAATTTAAGAGTAGATATAAATATTTCCTTTCTCAAAGGCCTCTCAAATAAATGCCTCATCCACATATCATCTCGTGGAATTCCATGGTTACATGATATGTATTAGACGGGTTGTTAAAAAATATCAAAGAGGAATTTAATCAAATTTCATTTACAAGTAGAACCCAAACTCCTCAATCTATGATGTGCTTAATGGTATTTGATTTGGTGCTGAGATTAGCAGTTGGACATGGTGGGAGTTGTTGTTTGAATGTGGTGGCTCGCCCGTTTGATTTGAGCCTTGGTGAGAGGGAAATATGGTAAAGCAATGAAATAAGAGCTCGATCCTTTTAACATAGGATTCAATATTTTGATCCACTTCTTTGATGAGACAAGTTGGCCTTAATAGAGCTTGAAAACCTTTTCAAATCCATATAACTTGTGCACGTGGTGATTATGAGAGCCATGTTACCCGTCTCGTCTTCCCCTAAGGCACGGTTTTTCTTACATTGTCTTTCATAATTTTTATATTTTAGTTTTTCCCTTGCAAGAAAATAGAAATAATAACCCATGGAATATATCAATTTTGGTCTTTTAAAATGAAATTATAGTGCAAAATAGTAAAAACTACCTCATGTTTTACATAAACTGATTAATACTTTGAACATCAACCATGCTTGTTACCACAAACATATATATTTTTAAACCTAGGGTATTATAATTAGGTGTTTGTGTCACTTTTATTGGTGAGAGTTAGATGAGTATTCAACTAAAAAAACCATTTTGTTACTTTGTAATGTTAGAAAAAAGTGATTTTCGGAGACTCATAGAACGTCCTTCCTAACCCTAGGAAATGAGAAGTCAATTTTTGTTGGTGTAACTTGTCATCATGAAATGCGATAAAAATTTCTCAACTCCCCTGAATTGATCATACGATCATTTGGTGTAGCACGTTAGGAGACATGTTGACTCTGTTTGTAGCATCATGTAGTTGTTAAAATTTAAAAGTTGGGTTTCGTTTTGGCTTTCCCTTTGGACCCTGAGTGAAGAAATGGCTACCCGCCTTCGTAAAACTCTAGTATTTCTACATGAAAAATGCATGAAAACATTAATTTAGAGAAAAATACCTCATTAGTAGGTTTTGCAAGGTGGTTTTATAAGCCTCTAGTTGTTTGTTGACTAGTCAAACTAGTCCGATTACGACTGGTGGCTTTAGAAAACTAGTCACCTTTTGTAAACTGTTCGCGAGTTCAAAGTTTCATTAACTCCGTAAATTATTGATATATATGAAAGCATATAGGAACTTATCCATTACACATTCACCCATCAGAATCTAGTGTTTGAACATGGTTTCATATCCCTCAAGCTACAATTGAACGTTTTTTCAAACTAGTAGGAAAACATGAAAACAGTCGTAGGACCCTCGTCAATTCAATTTAACTTATGAGAAACTTGTAGATAATTATAAATGATTGTATGGAAATCTATTATGTGGGTTTTTTTGAGAAATTTGATTGTCGGGAAAATAGTGTTTTCTCTCTCCTCTCTCTCTTCTCTCTCTCTTTTTTTCTCTCCTCCTCTAGTTAAGAAATGAAGTGAAATGAAATAAATGTATCTCTAAATCTCTCTTATTGTGTGCAAAGTTTTATGATTATGTGAATGGAAAACTAAAAATGATAATAATGCTATATTTTAGGTGGATTCCATGTTAGTAGATGTACCGATCATGCGGTGGTTGCAGGTACCGAGTCATGGAGAAAGTGAAGTGTACTAGTGATTTCATAGTAACCTATTATTTGGAAAAATGTAATTGTTTAGGTTATACCAATAATATTATTACATATCGAAATGTTAATTATTGAATTTTGTAATGAGTATGAGTTGTTATTGTTTTGGGGTGTTTGGGGAAATGGGAATTTAATCATGGGTGTTAAATTGATTCAGGATCATGTAATGAAAAAGTGTGGATGTTATACTAGCTGAAAATGGATTGATCTTTTATAGTGTGTTTCAGTGTGAAATTCATTATTTAATCTCTTGTGTATTGTACTATTTACTTAAAATTGTAGGAAAGGAAACTAAATAAATGGTCAAACTCATAGTAAAATTCTTGTGTTGATTTACCTCTCTTGTATGATCACTTGCATAACGTAGAAGACTGAAAATTTAGGATGATCCTAGCTCCTGTACTTGACGACATCTCCTAGCTTAAGGGAATTAAGATCCCAAATGCAAGTTATCATCATAACATGTACACTTAGCGATATTATCGCGAACCCATCCATTAGGTATAGTAATGGTTAAATTTTTTTATAGAATATGTGACTTTCCTCTTATGAATAGTAATCATGTGTGTAGCAAGGTGAATGTATTCTCTTAAGATAGTACTTCTTGGGAAACCAAATTTCATCTAATGCAAACACTCTTGGGTTGACACATAAGTAGAGTGAAAGGGTTTTAGCTAGAAAATATCAAAACTAGTATTGAAAATACATTTGAGGATTTGGGTCATCAATGAATTCCATACCTAATTTCAGTTATCAATTTGGTTTACTATAATACAATATTAAGAGTTAATTGTGGAAAATAACAAAATTGTAATTTATGTTTTTTTTGGAAATGTAACCATGAGATGATGTTCTAGGAGAAAAGTGAAATTTAGATCTTTCTTGTAACGTGTTTAAACCATATTATGTTGTGAGAAAAGGAATTCATGACGTGTAAACTTTAATGTGAACCAAATCAATTATTAAAGTATAAATAAAAAGAGAGAATCGTGAACCTTAATCTTTTAAATGATGGACTCTTCCCTCTTGTTCTCCCACTAGTTCCTATTGTGTAATGAATGTATGATGTGAAACCAAGTAATTATGTTCTTAGAAATGATTCCCTAGGACAAGAACTAGTAGTCTCATGAGCGTACAAATGTCCCTATTAACAAATGAGTTACATAATTAATTGTAATAAGGTATATGAACCAAATTAAGTGAAACCATTTTAAGTTGAATGTAAATGAATCGAGTGGAACCTATGTTTTTAGTTACCTACACATGAGAATATTGATTTTGAATCCCTTAATCCCCTCTCAAGCAAAAGTGTTAGCTTGGAAATAATTATCAAATTTTCCTTGATTATCATGAATATTTTGTAAGATAAGGTTGTTTGAGTACTCCAATTGTGATTTTAGTAGGGTGTAGAGTATGGAGAGAAAATGATTTAATTAATCATAGTACCTCCTTGAGATTAACGGTATATGAAACCTTGAAAATACGTTACCCAATATTTGTTTTAGTGTCTTAGAAGGCCTTTGGAAGTGTAGGTGAGTTGGAGTCCTCTTGTGTAATATGTGCTTAATGTTTGTGTGGTTAATGATAGTGAAATGAAATGTTTGGCGTGAAATCACTCCCCTTGGAGTCTTGAGACCCTAAATGTTAAACAAGTATTGTATAACTTGATATTATTTTAAGAGAACACTAATAATAGACCAAGGTAATAATGTAAGTATAATAAGATCAAGAGTCAGTAAGGTGTCGGTTAGGGGAAAAAGGGATACTTAGAGTTCTCCTTACATCATAATTAGACCTTGTTTTGTGTTGTAAAAAAGGGGGGGTAAGTTGCTCCTAATGAGTTTAAGATTTCATGTGGAAAAAAAAACTTATGGCGTGAAAATATCAACAAATACTCAAACCAAGTATGGAATGATAAAAACCTTAAAAAAAGAAATAGATGTGCCCTAATGGAGGAAAGATTATATGAAAAGGAACTTGTACCTAATCTCTGTTAAATATTAAGATTACTTCCCCAACTTCATGTCATTTTTGCTTGTGAATTGAAGCTAAACCATACTTTGTAAAAATATTTTGGGAACAAACCCCTTGGGATACTATCTAGAATTAGGATATTTATGTGTGTTTACAATGCAAATAACTAACATATTAATTATGGAAATGATTATAATAGAGAAAAAAATAAAATTTAAGTGTACTTATTAAAATTTAGATTTTAAATGGAACCATCATAGGTAAAACATTAAATGAAATAAAGAAAAATGAAACCTAGTTTACAGTGGAAGTAAGATTTACATGTTAAGTGTCCTTAAAAAATTAAGGTCTAATAAAGAAAATAAGACTGAAAACATATAATCATGGAAATTTCCTATCTATAATCTTATATTGTAGTTGGATCATTGTGTTGTACTTTGTCATTTGGAAAATGTGGCTTAATGTGCATCATGTATTTTCATGTTATATATGTGGGTTCATGTTTGTGTAAATGTCTTATGTGATGTTATCCTAAGTGATCCCATGTGGTGTCGTGTATCAAGTAATGTAAGTATAAAAAAATATTATTTTGGTATTTTATTATTGTATTTGTGTGTCAAAATTGTGGGTGTTACATTTGGTATCAGAGTGGAGGTTCATGCTCTCAAATCTCTAGGATAGTTGGTGTTATGATGATTATGCATGGTGGTGGAGGAGATGTGAAGAGTAATGTGATATTATGTTGTGATGTGACCAATGTTGTACTTGTGATATTATGAACGCACATGTTGTGCATACCACGTAGATTGGTTTTGTCATGATGTTTATGTGTTTCGTGATGAGATTATTGACTCTCTTTTGTGAATTCAATGAGAATTTCACTTGTGATGTACCTCCTTGTTAAGTGAAATGATTTTATCATGTACTGCGAAGTTTTGGAGTGTTTTATTATTCTATGATATGTATGTGTGCTAATGTGTTGTATGAAAAAATTACTTCATAGTGAATTGTATCATATTGTGATGTTACCACTATGTTGTGATGTATCGTGTTGTGTCACCATGTTGTATTGTAATTATTGTATGTTGTGATGTTAGTCACTATGTTCATCATATATATGTTTTACATGTTATGTGATGGATTCATGTCTTGAATTATGAATATACCATGCGTAAGATGCTATGGTTGCTTTGTGTGTAAATAACCATTGTATTAGTAAAGTATTTATGTGTTATATTTTGTACCTGTACTCACGACCCTAAGGGAAGAAATTAGTTGAGAGTGTATGTGCGGAGAGAGAAGACATGCATACAAGTACCCATAACCTTGAGCTGAGTATGAGATTTGGAAGTGGAGTCTTATGTAGATTGAAAATCCACTTCTATCCATTTGATATACTTCAAGCATGCTCAGTATATTGTGGAATGTGCACCACTTGAGGCTCAACTTCTCCTATATGGGTTGTCCATTGAATAATCCTACGTGATACTAACTATGTTGAGCCTTGTGGGAGTTTGGAGGGATGATTCAGAAAAATATTATGACAAATATATTATTTGATCAGTTATTATTTATATTTTGAGTTGTGTTGATGTTAGATAGGGTCGATGCCCTTATGATGATGTCGAGATGTACACTTGATTCCAAACAAGATTTGATGTACTTGTGATGTTGCATTTGTTGTTATATATTTTGCAATTCGAGGCTCAATATTTGAGTGTTAGTAGCTCGATGAGTACCCCTTGGGTAGCCGTATAAGGCCACATAGTTATTACAATGTGATATTTCTTTATACATATTTTATTCATAAATTTGACTTTCCTTTCTCTTCCTTTTGTGGAACCATCAATTTTTTCCATTTTACTTTTGGTTTAGTTATTTTTGTAATTTTGGGCATTTAAATTGATTGTTGCACTAACATAGTAATTTTCACACTAACTGTGGCTAATTATCCATTTATTTTTCTTTGATTGGAAGTTGAATTTGAATTGAAATTCTTCCTTATGTTTTAAATTTATCTTCTCTCTTGGCCCAAGGCGATTGAATTTGACGCCACTTGGCAATCTTGTTTAATGTTGCTATGTGTTGTAATAGGGACATGGGTTCACCATGGATTAGTGGTACCTACGGGCCCACTTCTTTGTATGGGGGTATTTCCCAAGGAGTTATAGATAAATGGTGTGGTTTTCACACCACAAGTTATTATGTCACTTGGGTTATAGATGCTCGGACTCTACATTCCTAGGGCCATATGTGTGGTGGCCTCTTTGGTGGAGAGAAAAGGAAATTTTGCTCCATTTCATTGTTTAGGAGGTATATGGAATTTTTCGTGTAGGAGGCTTATGGATATTGGGAGATATATGGAGTTGGTATTTATGATTCATGAGTACTCATGTGAGTCTAGTTATGTTTTATGTTGTTGAGGCTTGATGCTCCTCATTGTTGATATGATGTTGATCCCATCTTGACATTGTGTAGTTACAGTTGTGGTTTTGAGTTACATGAAACCTGTGTATGTGTATTGTTGGGAATTCCTTATTGTTATGTTAAGCTTGTGTTATGTATACTACCTATGTCGAGGAATGTGTGTGTTAAGTACTATGTTATGTGGATTGTATATGGAATTCACTCCCACCCCCTTGTATAAGGGATTTTGGCAACACAATCCACACCTTATTTTATGTTTGGGATATGGTTGGGTGGGGATAATTTTCCCACCCCCATTTCCTTTGTAAAATTAATGAAAAATGGGAGTCATAACCCAACCACCCATCATTTTTTTCCTTGGCACTCTACAAATTTCTATGTGGGATGAGCACTTTTTTAATTCAAATTTATAATATTAAATTATGTGTGTGTATAATCCTGTGTACATGTGTGTACATATAGACATTATAGATACTCTTAATAAAATTATTTATATGTGTCTATATATACAAGTATACACACACACATATACACAAAAGTATTCATCCATTAAAATTAAAAGGGTGTATATAATATGTGTGTGTGTGTGTTGGGGTTTGTAATATTAAGAAAGAAACCACTTAATTAAAAACCCTCCAAATAATAAAAACTTTAGCTTATAACTTATGTTTAAAACATAAGGAGGTGGATCCCCATGTCGACCAGTGTAAGGTAGCTGATAATTCAAATTTTAATTATAAGAGTGAAACAATAAAAAACATCACCCACCTTTTATAAAACAAGGTGATATCATTTGATATCGGTGTGAAATACACACACATTGTGTGAAATATGTGAGCTAGTACTTTGGATTGAGTGAGTGATTTTTAGAGTTCGTAATACCTTTGATAAGGTGTAACTATTGGGGATTTGTGGAAATAGTGGGAGTGCTGGATGAAATTTAATTCTCATTAAAGATAAGTGATATTTTCAATGGGTTTTTACCAAAATGTTTTCCCACTTAAATCTTGTGTCATGTGTTCATTATTATCTATTATGCGCTATTTAATTTCATTTTTATTCATGCAATATATTGTTTAATTAATTATAAGTTGTTGTGTAGTCATAGACTATAATTATTGGCAAATTTATGGTGGAAATCGAATATGTGTTTATGATTTATCCTCGCTTCCCTAACAATATACACTCATAAATAATGTAAAATGAATAGGATAATAACTAATGTAGTATATAGACACACATATACACATACTACAATTCCACAATCCATAACAAGATTAAGTAACCTTGTGAAACCATCTCCAAAACCCTAACTTGCAAAACAAAGAAAAAAATATGAGAGAAAAATGAAAGAGAAACTTTTAATCATCCCTAATATAAAATTAGGGGATTATATCAAACCCTAAAATCTAATGGTCTAGATTTGTTTAATCTAATAGTCCCTATTCAACCCTACAATGCTGCTTGGATGGATAATCTTTTAAGTGAAAATGAGAACTTTAAATTAAATTAATTTATTTAAGTGGAAGCTCCCATTGTGACTTAGAAAACCATTTTCATTATACTAGACAAGGAAACCTACGTGACAATTTTATCAAACCAACATTTCAGACTTCTTCAATGTGAGTCCATCTTTAGGGTGATCACAATACTATGATTAGGATGAGGAAAAATAATTGGTTTTAGAAATATGCATAGGTGTTAATTCTTAAAATTACTATTTAACAAGGAGGTGATATGAATAAATCAAGTATACAAAAATCTCCACACTAATATTTCCAACGGAGTAGGAGGAACCACTAAAAACACCACAATAATTTCATACATTTAACACCAAAACACCATAATTTTTTGTGTTCATATCTATTTTTTTGTAATATAACACCTCTTTGGTATCATCCTATATCTTTAACAACAGGACACCACAAATTTTGGTGTTTGTATCTATTTTTTGTAAATAACACCAATTTGGTAAAATCCTATAATTTAACACCAATATAATAGTGTTTATTTTTAAGATGATACAAAATTGGTGTTATATTTTGGTGGTCAAATTTTCTTCTTATAATTTAACACTGAATTTGTAGTATCTTAACATTAACACTAATATATGGTAGTGTTTTTTCTTCAATGAGAGAAAACATTAATAGTAGTTAGTGTTTTTTTATTTTTCCATCAAAAACTAATTTTAATATACATTAATAGTAGTTTAGGTAATCATTATTGTCATCAAATGTGCTTATGACAAGTTGATAAAGAATTTTTGAATAGTTTATTCCTTTGGTGTTTAATGTGTGACATTCTTGTTGTGTGAATTGAACATCAATCTACGGTTTTTACTTAGGGTTTCATAGCTTTCATCTTATGTTATATTTATTGAATTATTTTATCATTCCATTAATAAATGATAACATTGATATTCATTAGGTATCGAGGAGGTTATTAATATTGATTATAATTATCCAACTCCGTGTATATAACACACTTTTACAAGTCAAGCGTAGGGGTTAAATTTGATGGCCACCTATATTTCCCATCACACAATTTTAAAGTGGCAGTAATTTTCAATATTACCATTCAAAAATGTACAAGATTCATGTTTTCTATACAATATTAGCTAAATATAAAAATAATATTTTTATATTCAATTATATTCAATATTAAGTTTACTTATAAATCTCTATAAAAATAACGGTCATATATTTATACATACAAGTTGTATGTGATTATTTCAAATGAGATGAATGCACGGAAATCTGCTTTGTACAATTGGGAAATTTTGGCACATTTTCACGCCCTAAATCCACCATCTTGAGGCCGAAAATTAGGATTTAAGTTGTAGTTCGTTTTTTCCTATTTTTGGGCATTAGTTAATTTTAGTCTATTAGTTGCATTATGAGTTAGAAAGTTGGAAATTCCTCTAATTTAAGAATGTAGAAGATGCGTGGAAATTTATGTGCCCATATGAATAAGCATGTGAACTTACTAAGAATAACAAGTTCTAGTAAACTGCTAAAAATAGTAATTTCTGCCACCTAGAGTAGATTTAGTCAAAGTTAGTTAGATTTTTCTTGGCAACTCGAGTTGGGAGTTGTTTGACTATTTAGAAAACATTGTAATTAACTATTTGATAACAAAGAAGGAGATCTATTTTCTTTAGGAGTTCATATTATTTGCAGTATATCAAGTTTTTTTAGAATTTGGCTACATTAGGGTGGCATCCCCTAATAGGGTCAAGGAATAACACCCTTTGTGCATTCCCAAAAATGATACGAGGTGGTGTCAAGGGACAATACCCTTACATCCTAACACAAATTACCCTTTCAAGAGGCATTTTAAACAACCAAAAAATAAATTCTTGAATAGAAAATTTCCCCTTTTAAAATAAAAAATTCCCCTTTTTTTACAAAAATAACGTCCTTACAATTGAATACCCCTCGTAAAAGTTACTCTTCTCCATTTAAATAAATTTTTAAAAAATCTTAAAAATTCAATTTTAATAATTTTTAATTATGTAGCATGGGAGAGGGGTTTCAAGATCCCAATATAACACATACATCGAACGTGATATTAGTACATATTTTGTTATGAATCGTCGATCCAAATGGCTCTAGATAGTCTATTGGCCTTGTGTTGGGGTTTCGGGTTAAATACCAATATTTTAGGAACAAATATAATAAATCTCGGTGTGGTATTTGGTGTACTAATCTCCCCTACTATAGCCACACTTTGTTTGCTATAAATTTTCCCCTCTTTACATAGTACCCTTTTAAAAATATTCATATTGGAATTTTCAATAATGCTGAATTACATAGTATGTGAGAGGGGTTTCAAGATCCCAATAGAACACATGCATCAAATGTGATATAAAGAGGCTTATCCACATGCATCCAAAGGTCATTTTTTTAAAAATAATTCATACCTTATAGGTTTAGGGTTAGGGTCAACTTTATTTCATTTTGGAACATTACTGATGAAATAGCCATTTGAAAAATAAAAATTTTCGCCACACATCTAAATTTTTTCCCTCTACTTGAGATTTGTTCCAAGGCCGAGGGTTATTTGATAGCATCAGCAAGTGGTCTATCTGGAGCAAAGGTATTCACTAGATGCCAATATATTGGAGAGTCTAATCAAGGATACAAGTCACCTAGTGTAGAACTAAATCAATTTCCCTAAAACATTTTTGCGTTGTAAAATCCTAAGACTTGTGAAGAGCTAATAGGTGATGGTTACCAGTGAGAGGAGATCAGTGACAAGTGAAAGGTATGCCATTTTACATAATTTCAGTGTTGAATCTATTTATGGGTGGTCATATTAAAAGTATATGTGTTTTTTAATAATTAAAGTCTCTTCAAAACATAACAATGTGTTGTCATGTTAAATGTCGAGGATAAAATAGAATAAAATGTTGGTCATAAAAATCAAACCCGCACTTGGAATCCCCTTTCCTTGTCGGTGTAAACCTTTCCTTTGGATAGAATTTCAATTGTGTCCTCCTCATTCTAAATAAGATAAATGTGATAAAAATTTTAAGTGTGTTTCATGTGCGAGATAAGTGTACCTATCTCGATTCATGAGGGTATTAATATTTATGAAATAATAGTACTCTCGAAGGCTTCAAAAGGGTTATTTTTGGTCTTCTTGTCATAGGAGGACATCCCCAGAAGATAAATGCAAAGGAAAAAACCATATCAAGTTTTTTTAAGGGAGTAATGATATGATGTAAAGAAGTTTAGGAATTTTTTGTGGAGCCATGAGAGATTGGGAAACTTTCAAGCAAAATCGGGTCTTTTTGGGTAAGGCATTTTGAAATGCATGTTTCAAAGGAGCTAGTCACCTTATTTCAAGGGTTTAGGAAGCCTTGGGAGGTCTTGGGAAGGAAAATCATATGCATTATAAGGTGATAGATCCTAATTCATGTTACAATAATCAAGATATAATTATGAGAGCATAAAAATGTGGAAACTTGTCCACCAAGTGTAACATAAGAGTCTTTCTAGAGGGTGGAAATTTCTTAAAGGGTTTTAGACACCTTGGGAATATCTAGGATCCTAAACAAAGTTAAATTTGGATTACATTGAACCCTCCTCATGGTCCAAGTGTTGGGATTTTTCATTCTCACTTTGGACTCCACTTTGGTAACTCTACTTATTGGAACATGCACATAGACAAAAGTTGAAAATGGGCTGAAAATGAAAATTGAAAGCTAAATCATATCTTAAAAATGGTGGTAATGGATTTAGTTTTTCCTTTGTAATACAAATAATTAAATTTTTTCCCTCTTAACTCCATGTCTTGCTCCCAACTTGAAAAACCACTCCTTAATTTTTTTCCAGGTTGAGATTGATGACATCATCATTCCAAGAAGCTTGGGTGGAGTTTTGGAGGCCTGATGTCCCTTTTTGTCCCTTGGTGAAAGGAGACTTGGGGAAACCAAATTTTCTCCCCCATTGAGTGTTATGTTGTGTCAATTAAAGTGAGAAGTGTTATAAAGATGTTATAAACTCACATTTTTTTACTTTTGACCTTTTTTATGACTAGTTGACCCTTGGGAGACTTTTGGAGCCTTGTCATCACTCTTTCACTTTTCCTAACAGATAAGGGGACATGCGGGACAAAATTTTTCTCTCCCAATATGGAGGCAAATTTTTGAGACTTAAAAGTGACTAACCTAGGTTTAAAAAGGTGTTAACAACCCACTTTTTTCATACAATTAGGCCCCCTCCTCATGATAACCTATCCCATGGTGCATTTTGGAGAGTTTGATGTCCTTTTGTTCTTTTCCCCCTATTTTTAGGGTGTAACCACACCTATAACCTCCACATGAGTTGGGTTGAGCTTATTTGGGTTAAATGTGAGTTAAAGTTTGCAAATAATAGGTAAACACATTTAAAAGAGGAAAATCATCTAAATGCAACACTTTACCATTTTAAGGCTCATTTGTGTTATTTTCTATCCTCTATAGTTGTTGGCATGGCTTTATGCTGCCAAATATTCTTTAGACATCCTCTATGCTCAAAAACCCTTTTTGTTCATATCTTCCAAACCTTGTTTCCGTTTGTAATGATATTTTGACTATAACTTCCTTACAAAAACACATTTCAAATGAATCTAACTTTCCATCCAATGGTGTTCTAAATTATTTTAATGTCCAATAAATTTTCCTAAAATAATAACTATTTTTTCAAATCTACGGAGTTTTGGTAATTGAAATCCTTCAAAAATTGGAGCAAAGTGTAGACACAAAATCATGTGCTTGGGTACATTTATAGGTCCTAAAAGCATGTTAGAATTTACAAGGTTCATAAGTAAAAAAATAGTGGTTGACAACTGTCTTTGGCCTCTTTCCTCTATTTCATACTTTTGTTTCATCTTAAATACCCTACTGACCTACTCGAACTTTACTTGTTTATTTTTCATGGTTTCACACACCACGCCCAACCAAGATAAGCGGCGCCGGGTGCTCTTATCCCCTCTCGGTGACCCTAAACCTTTTCTATATTTGTCACTCATTTTGGGTCTCTTTTATCTTTTGTTCATCTTTTTCACTTATGGGTTAGCCTTCAGTTGTCAATTACAAAATTCAAACAAGGGAATCATATAAATACATAGTTATGTTATCAAAATCAAGTACCAATCTCTAAGAATTACTATTACCACCTACGATTTCATTCAAAAGGAACCTAAAACACTTAAATAAAACCATCTATTATCCATTCAAGGGACAAGGTACTTTGCATAATCTGCATCAAAATATATAAAGGGGAAGTTTATTCTATTTCATCCACACATTTGCATTATTTAGTAGATCTAATCTGCTATCTAGTGCATCTTGCACATGGGATTCATAGGGCATCATTTACACACACACACACACACACACACACACACACACACACACACACACACACTAGAACTATATGGAGTCTTAGATATAATGTAGTGCTTAGTTGTAAGTTCACTTTGTCACATGACCACCGAGGTTAGTCGAATCCCCATTATATATTTTTTTGTTATATTTGATGTGCTTTATGGGATTATGTAGGTGAAATTATCTTTTGTAGGTTACCGGTACCTTCGGTGATTAGGGAGTGACTATTAGGTGACTAAAAGGAATTTTTTTACACTCTGGCGACACAGTAAACTCTATCAATTTGTATTCTCAAGCTTTCCAATTATTCTATTTATAGAATTACACTCATATTTGGAGGCCATTCAAGAGCACCCACAAATCAATCATTTGTAAAGGTTATACAACCTCAAAATCTCTCCTACTGAGGTTTACATTGGAAGGTTATTGAAAGGTTTGCAATTTTATTGTTTTTCTTTCATTCATTCTAGTTTTTCTCTGCATACATTTTGGCACACCCGGTGGGACTCCCCACATTTTCTTTCTTTCATTTAATTTAATCATTTTGTGGTCTAACTCTTTCTTTATGTTTATTTTTATTTTTAACCTTGCTGTCAAAATTTTAGCTTCTTAGGTGAAGTACAAAAGTAAAAAAATCAATTGCCAGGACATTTTTCTCACTTTCAAATTTTTCACTAAGAGCGCTACTGTAACCCATCTTCTGGAAGCCATAAATTTTGATCCCAAACCCAGAATGAATTAATTTTTTTGGAGGAAAGTTATTGAAAAGATATATGCAATGGAAAAAGAATTTTTGATTTAGATTTATAGAAAATTAATGGTTTCATTTCTCCTAACACTTTTCATTTTTTTAAATAAAAAAATTGTAGTTTATTGTTTTTGTTTTTAACGTAACAACCTCACGCGTATGCTCTTTCCTCACACTTTCAAAGTGATCTTGGAAATCAGAAACGTGATTGTTTATATTTGTTTTGGGAATTAACCTTTCTTTTCTTTTTTAATCAAAGCTTGTTTTATGTGTATGCTCTTTCCTTGCGCTTTTTAAGCGATCTTGGAAATCAAAATGTGAACTTACTTCTATCGTCTTATCCTTTACCTACCTTAGGAGAACATTCTAATATTTGATTGTAGGACCCGCTCTAAAGAAGGTGGATAAAACACTAAAAATACTAATTGTAGGTTTCAAATGGTGTACGACTAAACCACATTAAGCTCAAAAGATAAGAAAATACACCACATTCAAAACACTATAATTACAAGTTCGGTTAAGAGCTATGGATCGACCGCTCAACTAGAACATAACCCCCTTGGCATAAGCCTTAAGATACAAAAAAGGGGGTGGTTCTAGGAACCCCAAAGTAGTCCACACCTTGAGGGAACTGGTGGATGAAATGGGAACCTTTTCTCCTACTTGACTAGTAAATCCTTGTGAGTTAGAGTCACATATATCCTTAGTGGTGACCCCGAGTTCTATTCATTCCGAGAAAGATATTTTCTTAGGGTTTTAAAGGGGTAAAGTAAATCGACGTGACTAGTAATAATGTCACACTCACTCGGATATACTGCTGACACCTAGTTGAGAGAGCCACCTAGGAAGCCAAACATTGTCCAATTCAATTTAAGGTAGATGCCACAAAAAAACCTTTTTTATATTTTCTTATTTTGTTATATTTATGTTTGTATTAGTGTTCCACACTTGCTTTTTCCCATACACTCCTTTTTGGGATCCATCTTTCATGTTTGTATCTTTTCATTATTTTCCAAACACTAGTTGTTTGGATTCTACTTTCATCCTCATTTCATCTTTCCAAGTACACTTGGATTATTTTTCATTTCCTTTATGCAATCCCAAATTTTCCTTATTTGGGTTTATTTTCTATTGTGTTCATTATCTCTAAGTTTATCCTTATTTGGACTTGACATTTACTTCTTCTTCTCGTCATCTTTTCTCTTCATCATCGAGTCATTCACTAACTTTCATTTTACTCTTGAAATTCCCCTTTTTGGAACTTTCATCTCTTTTTCATTATTTCAATATTTTCATCCTCATTGCGTTCTCCATTTGATATTATTTCATTCATTTGGAGTTTTCATTCACTTATTTGAGTCTTCCTCTTTCGTGGTCATCAAATTCTTCTATCTTTCATACTCACCTCATTTTGAGTTTATCTCCCATTTCATTCGACACTTAAACATTTGGATTACATTCCCCAAAGTTTAAGTTTCCATATCCTTTTCGACATCAAGTCTTGAGTTGTGGATATCCACATCCTCGCTCAATCAATTTCATCTTACGACTCATATCTTGACAGTGTTGTGTTCCACTTTGTCATAACTCAATTTCATCACATCTTATCTTCATTCTCTTCTTACATCCTTTAGTTTGACATCATCATCGTTAAACTATATTATGTTTTCTTTCTTCATGTATCTAACATGACAAAATATTTGTTGTGTTTTAGACACTTTATCAATTATTATTTTCCCAACATTTATGTTTTTGATATTTGAGTCTTATCTTTTCATTACCCTCTGCTTTATTAACTAATTCTTGTTAAGGGTTGAGAACATCACATATGATTTGAATCCTTTATCATACCCTCTTCCCATCTAGAATTCACTTTGCTAAGTGGTAGAGTGCATTTGAAATCAATCTATCCTCGCTCCTCCACTCTAGCATTCACATTGTTAGAGGTTGAGCACATTTGGAATTTTGTCACTATAACTCTCCTCCATTCTAGCATTCACTTTGTTATAGGACAAGATCTTCCACCACGTTGAACCACTCTTCCATCTCAGAATTTACTTTGTAAAGGCTCGAGTTTATCAAACACTTTTGCACGCTTCCATCTTGACATTCACTATATTAAGGGTTGTGTCATTCATATATTCCAAACTTATTGCCCATCTTAGCATTCACTTTGTTAAGGGACAAGTTATTACTAAACTTAATTGCACACCTCTCTTCCATTGTCATATTCACTTTGCAATGGGTTGAGTTATCTTTCCCGTCTATCTTTTGCTTCCTCCCTCTTTTAAAAATGGTGGGAACATGACACATAGATTATAGTCCTTTTGGAAATTATGATAGTGAAAATGACCATAACTTTGAGGATGATCAGAATGACATCTCACTTGAAGAACAATCCCATGTTGAAAATATCTTACGTATGAATAAAGACAAATTTTTTCTTCATCTCCTTGAGATGGGAGAAAAATTACCCTCGATTTCATGAGGATATTCTATGAACATTACTTGGAAAACCACCACCCAACAAGGGTGAACCTTTCATTTTGACAAACAATAATGATGAGGCAGGCCCTAGTCACATGAACAATGATGATCGAAACAAGTCCACCTCGAACAACACCAAAGGATATTAACCAAACAAAGACAAATCGAGGAAGGAAACAAAGACAAATATAACGAAGGGAACAAAGGAAAATCAACTGATTCAACCACCAATCCCACTCAAGCTCTCATGAATCAAATTAATGACATGGCTAAGCAACTTGCTATCCTAAATTCCAAAGTTACCAATGAATCCCATATCAATGAGGCACTAAATAAAACTAGTGATTCTTCATTTAAGATTCATACCACACACACCAAAGATAACAACTCTATGAGTGATGGTTCCTTATCTTTCTTGCAGAACAACTCACCATTTTCCCAAGAATGGAAAATGATGAAGGACACCATCTCGGGTATGCAACATCAATGTAAAAATTCAAATTTTACGAATTGTGTCCTTACCCCTTTGATAAGGACATTTTGTGCATCCGCTTTCTCAAATCTTTTGAGATGCCCAAATTCAAAAAATACAAGGGAAAAAATTATCCTAGAGAACATATCAAGGATTTCTATATGGCTTGTCAAGAGGTGGCCTATAGTGATGTCTTCTTAATGCATCTCTTTCCATGAAGTCTAGGTGGACAAGCCTTGAACTGGTTTCTATACCTCCCTAAGGTCTCTATACAAAATTCCATGGACCCCTCAAATAATTTTGTTAAACATTTCTCATTCAACTTAGAATACGAAATTACAATGATGGATTTGTGTAATTCCAAACAAAAAACAAATGAAACCTTTACACAATTCCTACAAAGATGGCGTGGGATTGCTAGTCACTTCCCATGTTCCATGCCTAAGAAATAACTTGTGAGAATCTTTGTACCTAACCTCAATAGTGAGTTATCCTTTCATATGCAAATGCATTTCCTTAATACTTTTGAAGAAGTTATTGAGGAAGGATTACATATTGAAAAATCCCTTGTCGCAAAAGGTTTGATCAAACCTCATTCAAAGGATAATGGGAAACATAGTAACCATGCTAATATCTCTCACCAATATAAATCTAAACACGTTTACTGAAATCATAATATAGTCAATGATGGTGTTACGGAAAACTACAATGACCACAACATCCAAAACACTTAGACTAGACCAAACAAAGGTAAACAACCTCTTGTTGTTTCTAGCAAAGAGGCTTCCTCCCCTCATGATTCAAAGTGATGTTGTTTCACTCCTTTGGGAGAACCTCTCTCAAGTGTACTCCAACAACTTGTTAACACAAACATGGTTACCTATCCCATCACCAGACCTTGGGTTGAGGGAGAACCCAAGCCCACTTGGTATAAAGTTGATACTTATTGTGATTTTCATTACATTGACGGTCACCCAACTGATTGATGCTTTCAATCAAACCACTTTGTCCAAGATCTCATCAACAGTGGATATATAAATGTTGAAGAACCATCACCAAATAAGACACCCAATGAAATATCAAGATGTTCTCAAAATCAATTCCCAAACATGGCGGTGACTATAAAAATGTTGACAAAGGTTCTTCTCGCAATACTGCTGATTTTAGTTCAATTATCTCATTTATTAAGGAAGTACCATATACAATGGAAAACATCAAATTAAAACCTTCGAGTAATTTTATGGCCACACGCCAAAGGAAGATGTGGATTCGGTGGCAAACCAACCTTCTATGTCTTCTTGGAACCTCAAACATCCAAACCAACATCTCCTTTGAATCAAAAGTCAAACTATAATGATGAATCTCCCACTCGTGGTTAGTATGACTTCATCAAACAACTAACAACCATGCTAGTGCATATCTCTCTAATGGAATTTTTGAAAGAGTCACATAGCTTTCAGGATATCCTCACTCATGCTCTAAATGAATCACTTGTTCCTCATACTCTCAATGTTTAACAATTTCAAGACATGATCGTAAACCTTACACCTGAAACTCCTTTCCTATATTTTGGTTCTCAAGATATGTTGAAACAAAATTTGATTAACAATAACTCCTAGTACATATAAGACTCACATACAAACCATAAGGTCAAGAGAGTTCTTATCGACAATGGAGTGGATCTTAACATTTTCTCTATAAAAATGCTCTGTTGCCTTGGTCATACAATAGATGAATTAGATGCTAATATTATTACCATTCATGGTTATGATAATACCGAGCGCCAATCCTATGGTACCATCACTCTTCCCATACAAGTAGGTCCACAGCTCCTCAACATTGTATGTCATGTAGTTGAACCAATGCAAAAATCAAGGTGTTCTCAAACCCATTTCCCAAACATAGCGGTGACTATAAAAATGATGAGAAAGGTTCTTCTACCAATACCACCGATTTTGGTTCAATTATCTCATTTATTAAGGAAGTACCATCTACAATGGCGAACATCAAATTCAAACATTCAAGTAATGTTGTGACCACATATCAAAGGAAGATGTGGGTTCTAGTGGCAAACCAACCTTATTCTACGTAGAACTTGGATACATGTGATGCACCCATTACCTTTCACCTTCCATCAATGCATAAAGTATCCACATAATATAAGAGAGTTCACCTTATGTGGTGATATTGACCCATTTGAATATTGTAAGTTTTTTTAAGAAAGGTACAAAAAGGAAATTATTGTCCATATGCTGATAGCACAACTGAATCTAGTACAACTCCTATTGTTATCAACCATATTGACCCTGACATAATATTATGCCCTCATACTTCTGCATCTTCTTCTGAAGAATCTACATCTAAGGAGTCACCTGAGGATATTTCTCATGCCTCTGCACCTTCCTATAAAGCATCTACATCTAAAGTGTCACCTGAGGTTACATTCTCCCATAAAGGCTTAGGAAAGTACACACTCGAAAATGCATTTTTGTTGGCAAACTCCCATTATCGCCTCACAACTATGGGCATCCTAGAGCTCCTCATGTATGAGAACCTCCAACTTACTATCTCAGAAACAATCTTTGGAGATGATATGGATATCTAGAAGATGAACATATTCCAATATCTAATGAATCTTAGCTATATGAAGACAAGATGACAGAATGCTACGAATTCACTGATTACACCAAGGGCCATAGAATGATGAAAAACATGAACTGGAAAGGAAGAGGCCTTCGCCCACAAGGACATGGTGTTCTTGAACCTATGGATATCAATTCTAATCTTTACACATGTGGTCTAGGATATGAGACATATGAGAAGAGGCCTATAGTCTTTGATGTATTACCTAGTGATGAGGACTCAGATTTTGAAGTTGAGATCGGTTCACACATAGCCTCTTCGAATACCTAGTTGAAACTACACTTTTCCTTGAAAACTTATCCATTTGAACCCTTGATGTTGTTTATCCTTCCCTCATTGATTAGGAAAAACAATGCCATATTTCCATGGACCTCTTTCCAAATGATGAGGCCATTTAGGAGTTCCTCGGGGCTCGAGACCCTTTTCCCTTGTCAAACCACAAGAAGGGTTTTGATATAAACCTTGATGTTACCACCTACTTTGGTGAAGAACTTACAATCTCCATTCCTAAAGAAAAAGAAATTAAACACAGAAAAAGACAAATTATATCTCACATAGTGAAAACCTTCTAAGGAGCTATGTGAGAAGCAAAAATGAAAAATAAAAATAAAGAAAAGGACACATCTCCTAGTGAAAACCTTTTAGAGGCACTAGAGAGAGGAGATTCAGATCTAGAAATATTAGAAAATCTACACAAGCCTATAACATCATTTCAAGATAATGAAAATTCTAAGCTGTCGGTAGAAGAGACGACATTCATCAACATTGGAATTGAAGAGCAACCAAAACTATTGCAACTAGGTGCATGTTTATCAAAAACTGAAATCAAAGCCTTCATAACACTTCTAATTGATTTTCAGGATGTATTCTCTTGGTCTTACAAATATATTCCAGGCCTTGATCCTTCTCTTGTGGTTAATCATCTTGTGGTGCACCCAGATGTTATACCTGCAAAGAAAAAACTACGTAAAATGCATCCCAAGGTCGCATTGCTTATTAAGGATGAAATACAAAAATATTGGATGCAGGCTTCATACGGTGCATTGACTACTCAGAGTGGATATATAATATGGTACCAGTTGTGAAGAAGACCCTCAAAATCTGTATTTGTACATATTTCCATGATATTAACAAGGCATGTCCCAAGGATGACTTCCCTTTGCCTAATATTGACATGATTTTTGATTCTACTATGGGCCATGAGATGTTATCCCTTATGGATGGCTTTTCCGGGTATAACCAAATTCAAATTTGAAGAAGACCAGCATAAAACAACTTTTACAACCCCATGGGGGACATTTTGTTACAAGGTCATTCCTTTTGGCCTTAAAAATGTTGGCACAATTTATCAATGTGTCATGACTGTTATTTTCCATGACCTTCTTCATGACATAATGGAGGTTTATGTTGATGATATTCTTGTAAAATAAAAGACTCGTGTGGATCATCCAATAGTTTTTAGGTGTATATTTGAGTGACTAAGTGAACAAAAGGTTCGATTTAATCTAAAAAAATGTGTCTTTGGTGTCACTTCAGGAAAAAATATGGGATTCATCATCTCAAGAAGAGGAATTGAAGTGGACCCTACCAAGGTCAAAGATATAGTAGATATTTCACCTCCTTAGAACCTTCAACAATTAATAGGATTGTAAGGAAAGATACACTCTATCTGTTGCTTCATCTCTCAATCGGTACATAAGTGTCATCACTTCAACTAATTGCTTAAAAAGGATGTTCAATTCAAATGGACAAAAACTATTAAGACGCCTTTGTGAAATTGAAAGAATACTGTCATCTCCGCCGTACTCATGCCGCCTATATAGGATAAGCCTATGTTTTTGTATACTTCTACAATAGAACATGTCATTGGGGCATTATTAGTGCAACACAATGATAAGGTTCAAGAACAAGTTGTGTATTACTTGAGAAGAAATCTTCTTGAACATGAGACCAAGTACTCGTAGGTTAAAAAGGCTTGTTTATCGGTTGCTTATACTTTTGGCAAGCTGTGACACTATCTCATAAATCATACCACCAAGCTAATTTCAAGGGTTGATCCTCTTAAGTACCTAGTTTTGAGACTAGTCATAACAGGACGAATGTCTAGTTGGATTGCACTACTCAACAAATTCAACATTGAAATTTCCAATAAAAAATTTATCAAAGGTCAAGCACCGATAGATCGATTGGCGCGCAGCACCACCGCCATGTTCACATCCATTAAATGTTGAATTTCCAAATGAAGACATTTTGTACATAGAAGAAACCCCTCATGGAGGTTATTCTTTGATGGATCTTGTAAAATTCATGGTTCTAGAGTAGGAATAATCTTGCGTACACCAAATGGAGACCTCATATCTAAATCTTATCATACCATCTTCCCTTGCACAAATAACATAGCTGAGTATGAAGCATTGATAACAGGATTAGGATTTGCTATCTCATGGCATTTGTAAGAATTGATAGTTCTCGGTGATTCTCTTCTCATCATTAATCAAGTTAACAGAGAGTATCAAGTAAAATATGAGAAGCTCTTACCCTATAAAAGAATGGTTGATAGCCTTAGAGGGTATTTCCGGATTATATTTTTTTAACAAGTTCCTCATATACAAAATAAACCAGTGGAAGCCATGGAAACTATCACATCCCTTCTTTAATTCAACACTAATCAAAATCACAATGAGTTCCTCGTTAAACATATTTTGGTTCCCGCATATGAATTTTTAGAGTCCACCATGGTCTGTGAGATTGTTGGTCCTGATCATCCATGGTACCACAATATATATACCTTCATTCAAACCAAAGACTATCCTCCTAATTTGAAATCATCCAATAAAATATCCTCAACACAACGTGCTTCACACTACACCCTTCTTCTTGTGATACCTTGTATCAAAGAGGCTATGATGGGGCTCTCTCTTAAGATGTCTCAATCGGGATGAAGATTATTGGATGCTATCTAAAGTAAATTTGGGTATTTGCAGCACCCATACTAGTGGAATGGTCTTTGCAAAGAATATCTTACGTATTGGATACTACTAAACCACAATGGAGAAAGATGCATGCAACTTTGTGAAGAAATGTTAGGCTTGCCAAAAACACGATAATCTCATTCATCCACCATCCCAAGCCTTGCAGTCCATCACTTTCCCTTTTCCTTTTTCAAAATGGGGACTCGATTTAATTGGAAAAATAAATCCCACATCTTCCGATGGCTACACATTTATTATAACTGCCATTGATTATTTCACCAAGTGGGTTGAGGCTATGCCTATTACTAATGTTTCTGGGTGCAATATTTCTAAATTCATTTTCAACCATATTATCTGCCGTTTTGGCATCCCTGTTGCTATTGTTACTAAAAATGGTGGTTCTTTCAAAAATAAGGATCTTAAGGCCCTAGCTAAAAAATATAATATCCACCTAAAATGGGCTACACCCTACTATCCATAATACAACAGCCAATCCAAAGCATCAAACAATACTATCAAATCCATTCTGGAAAATATAGTCAATAAACATGGATGTAATTGGCATACATAGTTATATCCTACTCCCTTTGGGCCTACCACACTTCCTTCCGTACTCCTACAAGAGCTACTCCATTCTCCCTAGTATATGGATCTGAAGCCATATTACCTATCGAATTTGAAATGCCTTCACTTCATGTATCCCTTTAGCACCTCCTTCATGAAGAGGATTTCCATGTTGCACACCTTGCAGAGCTGGAATTACTGGATGAGAGACGGTGCGACTTGGACCATATGTAAGTATATTAGAATATACTATGTCATAATTATAATCATAAGGTCAAACCTCGACAGGTTTGAAATTGTTGATTCCGTCCTAAAGGAAAATCAAAAGAACATAACTAAACCACGAGAAAAATAGGAAAATTTGATCCTAATTGGGTAGGTCCTTATGTTATAACTTCTAAATTTGGATCTGACACATATAAACTATCTACTGAGGATGGAAAAGAGTTAAATGAGCCTATGAATTCCATTCATCTGAATAAGTTCTACACATAAGTATCCGAAGAGTTATCCTTGTCTTTGGGGGTATATCGGTGTATCCCTGTTTCATCATTTCCCTTATTTCCCACTTGTATCTTTTCACCTCACCATGTGTCACATGTTCTCCTTGTTAGGTTGTCATGCCCATTATCTACCACTATTTTTCACCTTCCATTATGATTTCATTCAATTCCTTCATATGCGGTGTGTTGGTTTTGACTTGGGAATTTCCTTTTCCCTCTTCTTTGGCGTGTGGTTAAAAATTCCAAAAAGACCAAAAACATTCAAAAATGTCTCACAAAACTTTAAAAATAGTATAAAATTGTTCAGAAAATACAAAATGTTTCAAAAATGCTTTCCAAAAAAAAACACTCATGACTATGTAATTTTTTTTGCCAATTTTCTTCATCTGATTGTTCCCAATAATCTACATTTTTCCAATCCATCAAGCCACTCTTTGCAATATCACTTTGCTTAGGGGCACCACTTGGCTTTGGTTTTCGCTTGGGGAAAACTTGACATCTATCTATATTTTTATCATGGAACACACTAGGAAATTATTTGGACATTATTGTTGTGAGCTATGTTATATTATCGATTTCTTATTAGTATTTAACATTGGTGTGCTTTGTTCACTAGCTTGTTTGTTGTATTTTCTTGTCTAAAGTTTATACATATGGAATGTTGTATTGTCTATTCTTAGCTTAGTCTCTTATGTTTGTTAGTTAGAATAACCTAGTACTCTGTGTATTGTGCTTATGGACCAATTACAGGAAATTTATTTACATCTTAGTTCCCATATAACTTTGGTGTGGATCCTTCCTGTTCATATTGGGTTTGTTTCTATTGCTTGTTTTGTATCTTTTTGTCACTTGCATGTGTTGTGTTTTTCTCCTAGTTTATTTAAGCTATTTAGCATTTTCTTTTTTTCGTGTATTCATGTTTTTTTGCATTTGTATTTCAAACTTTTCAAAACTCATAAAAATTCTAAAAAACAATCAGATATTTCAAAATCTAAAAAAATTATTACAATTTTTTTAACAAACATTCACTTATCATAGAAATCCTACAATTGGAAAACACTTAAAGTGAATCATTCAACATCTTAATCCAATCTTGATAAATGTCATACCTTTATCTATTACCCTAGTGATCGTTTTGATCTTACAACTATCACTTTCTTCATGTTGCATGATATGCTAACTCTGCTTGGGGAAAATCACACAATTATTTTCCCTTCGCAATATAACTTCACACGGGAAAATTCAAATTCAATTATTTGCACAATGGATCCAACAAGAGTGTCATAAGGAATTTATTTAACTCCGCTCTTCCAATCTGATCCTATTTCTACTTGGGAGCATTTGTATCTACTTAATCATCATTTTGGCACACATTAGGGGCATAGTTGATTGTCTTCTTTATCTAATTTTTGTTGCATTATTGATGTTTAATTTTTTTGGACCAATTTCAAGTAGCGTGATTACATGTTGGTTCCTTTATAACCCTGGTGTCGACACTTACTTTGCATATTGGGTTTGTTTTCCTTTTTATCTTTTATTTGTTATGCATGTTTGTTTATGCACATCTGGGTTAACCATCTTGATTATTTCATAATCATGGTGACAACTCTATTGTCTACAAAAAAATAAGGTTGCTCTAAAATTACTCTCTAAATGAATGCTCATGCTATGAGCACAGTCCTTTCCCATCTTTGTTCCAATCCCTTGCTTTCTTCCTATCAAGTGGTTGCCCACTACCTTGCTGCATCATCCACCCGCTTGAGGGGGAATTCCTCTACCATTTTATTTGTCAAGGCATCCAAATTATTAACTTCTTATTGCTTATTGAGAAATCCTAATGCTTCACAATTTTCTACTCGTTGATCTGCATGTGTCTACTATCTTTAAAGCACCATTACTTTGCAATAGAACTTTAAAGAGGGGGAAAATGTAGACACCCTAAAAATACATACATATTTCTATCCCACTTCTATCCAATTATAATTAATTAAATTAATTCTATCTCACCGCAATACACCCCTTTGGAATTAATTAAATTAATTCCAACATTCAAATACTCCCCTTTAGAATTAATTAAAATTAATTATATTACCTAAGCTATATTCCTACCCTTTGGAATTAAATAATTTAATTCTAACATGCCTTTAGAATTAATTAAATTAATTCCTACACCCTTCTAGCTAATATAATTAAACATTTATTTATTTAAATGGTTAATTATCTCCTCACAATTAAATTAATTTAATTCTACCATTCTCTTGGAATTAATTAAATTAATTTCTAACGCCTTCTAGCTAATATAATTAAAAATTTATTAATTTAAATGGTTAATTATCTCCTCACAATTAAATACGAATTAAATTTAGTTATTTAATTATGCCTATCTCGATTAACAACCACTTGGACTCCACATCCTCATCCTAGTTAACTACACTTCTAGAATCCTAGAAAGGTGGGGCAGTTGAATTACACGTACAACAACCTTTTTGGATGTAGATTTTGCATTTAATTCATTTATTTCCCCTAAATTTCCCAGCACTGCTACAACCTCCTCCAATGTTATTTTTAACATCTGCATTCAACCGTGCTCAATCAATTTCTAACTATCTCTGCTTATATAAATTACAAGCTTTTCTTATCCCAAATCCTTCTGAATTATTTGCAAATAAACTCAATTTGCATTCTGAAGATTTCCAACTATTATGTTAATAACAATTTCACTTGTCTTTGGAGGCCATTCAAGAGCACCCACAAATCAATCACTTGTAAAGGTTATATAGCTTCAAAATCTCTCCTACTGAGGTTTGCATTGGAAGGTTACTAGAAGGTTTGCAAGTTTATTATTTTTCTTTCATTCACTATAGTTTTTCTTTGCATACAATACCAAGCTTGATGACTCTCTGCTGTGATGGAAATTATTTACCTTATCTCTACCAGAGATTTTAATGTGTTTTCATTGAATGAGAATGGATCTCTGTAATATCTTTTGACTCAATCCTTTGATGCCTTCAATAGATAATCTATTGAAGTATCCAAGTTCACTACTGACACCCCAAGTTTCTACATCTAAGCATCAACATCCTTTTGCATTTTCTCAACCTACTCTTCATATGAATCCAACTCATCGATAGTGTGCTTGATAAAGTAATACCGTGCAAACAAAGTCTAAGCCCAAATTGTTGGTTGTTCAAACTTGCACCCATGTCTCAGATCTAGAAGAGCTGAGTCATTTGAGTCAATAATGGGATTGTCTCCAAGTTGTGGGACCTTACGCGCTTGAGACAGACCTCCGGAGAAGGTTGGTTCCTCTACCTATTTCTACTACTACTGCTACTCCTAATGTTGGAGTGAAACCTAAGATAAACAAGACAAGGGACCAGCAATAGAAGGATAACATAATGGAAAAATAATCTAAAGAAGGTAATAACACTAGAAAAAGTGGGATGAACACTATTTATTTTGAGTGAAAATGAAGGAGAAAGCATAAAGGGAGGCTATGCATGTGTAACATATACCAAAATGCATTCATATGATCGATTTCATGAGACAATACAAGAAAATGGAGTTGCAAGGAATCTAAAATGACACAACAAGCATATAATGCAAAGATAAGGAAATGAAAAAGAATATAAACACGTTAAGTTAGAATATATCCATAAAACAATGTTTTTATTACTTCCAAAATGTACGATCGATTGCAATGATGTTTGAAGGACAATATCCACATGCAAGAACCAGATCTAGAGGTATACAACTCAAAATATAAAGATGTAGAATCCTTAGCAAATACTAGAGGATCCAAAATTTCCAACCCTTTACAATGAGCCATGATCTTACATTTATAGATGAATGGATGAGAGATAAAGGGGAGAAGGAGGGAAAAATCAGATTTGAATTCAAAACCACCAACAACAAGCATTAAATGCCTATAAATCCACCTCGTAAATATATCAAATGAACTTCTTCAAGTATGTTTTGCATGTGTGATAAGAAAGGAGGAAAATTGAATCAAATCTAGGTGGTTCGAGCAATCGAGATCTTGAATTAATGGTATAAAATATATTTTCCAACTTCTCACCTACCAAGTCCCACTAAAATTTGAATTTTAATGGTCTAGAGTGTAGCCCTTGTTAGTAACTTTCTAATAAGGTCGGGCGTGCGAGGATCGAGCAATCGGAGTAGAGGTTATGACTATAAGAAGATCCGCATTCAAATGGACATGTAAGAAACATGGTACATGTTAAGCTGGATGAAGAATTGGCTAATTGTTGATTACCTTTGTCATTCCTACCATGTGTCACACTTTAGTTTTTTGTCTGGATTTAGTGCCTTGTTGATGAAATTTGATTGGTTACATGTAGCACACTTAATGTCTAATAGATGCTACATGGAATAGAATGGTGCGAGAAGAAGGTGCAAAAATACGTGCACGAAGATCAAGGTGTGGGAGGAAATAGATAAAGGGTGCACCCAAAGGCATGTGCACAAGAGGAATGTGAGAAACACCTTACGGAGGAACGCATGGTTAAGGTGAAACTATTACAAGGTAATGTACAACAACAAGAAAGGATCGCACACGGAGAATGCCGGGAATTTAACTAATTTTGGGAAGTAGGTCCAAGGTGCAGGTGAAGGATACATCAACTATTGGGAAGAAAGAAAATGCATAGAGGGTGCATGTGAGGGAAAATGGAACAAAGAGGAAAAGATAAGTTGAAGGAAATAATGAGCACGCAAGAGCATGTGAAGAATTTGCAACCAAAAGGAGAAAATGAAGTGCTCATAAGATGCAATGTAGATCTTTAGAACCAGAATGGAATGCAAGTTATCTAAATGACTAGGGGAGTTATTTTGGATAACAATTTCGTGAATTTCAGGGCCAACTACCTACTAGATGAAGGAGATCAGTAGCCTGGATGATCCATTGGGCATGGAGTCTGCTTGAAGTATGAAATTATGATTTGTGACCTTAAAGAACTGTCCTTTGAAGTTTCCTACTTGAAACATATTTGAACTTTGTTATGAATCCTATAAAATTTTTGGAAGATGAATGACATCCTAGAAGTAAAAAAAGTGCATGCAAAGAAGCACGCAAGAAGAAAGAACTATGTAAAAACAAGACAATGTGTGCAAAACACACTTGAAGGAATTGAAGCTACTCGATATATATAAAAATGATGCAAAAACATTAATAGAAGGGTTTGAGATATATCCCATTGTTTGGGATTGATAGTACACCTCCATCGAGATGAGAAAACTCAAAATAATTAGCCTCCTTGCAAGAATTGATAGTATATGGGCCACTCCAAAGTGCATCAAACCTTGAATGACACCAAGGTTTAGCTTTGTCAGCATCCCATTTTAAGGATAAGTCCCCAAATTTTAAATCTTGAGGCCTAGATTTCTTATCAAACCAGTTCTTTGTTTATTTTTGACGGTGTTTTAGCTTGATCATGGTAGAGTTTCTTGATTCTTCAAGTTCAACCAACTCTACCATTCTAATTTCTCTCTGGTCCATGCCCTTGAATTCCAACTGTTGGACGAGCTCTAATGAAGGAAATTCAAGAGATAAGGGAGTCTAGCTTCCTTACCATAAACCATCTTATAAGGTGATGTACCTATTTCCTTCTTTATCATTATTTTGTCTACGCACAATGGGTGCGAGACCATTGTATGACAATGTCTTCGGTTTATATTCATTGTTTTCTTCATAATCCGGACCAGTTCTTATTTTTGTCTCTTTCGGACCATTTCCTTGAGGGTAATAGTTGTAGGAACCCTTCAAATCTATTCCAAGGATTAGCACCCAACCAATGTTTTTTGTACCAAGGAATGCTTTTGCATTATTAGAGATAATGGTTTGAGGAATGCCAAACCTTGTTACAATTCCTTCAAGAAATTATAGGATAAATGACTGGGTAGATTCCCTAAGTGCAAAATCCTTTGTCCATCCGGTGAAATAGTCTGTAGCTATCAACACCCACTTTTGACCAACGTTTGAAGGAGGATTGACCATGCCTATGATGTCAATACTTCATTGCGCAAAAGTATAATCCGCTTGGATTTTTCGGAGGAAGCTCTTCCAATTTCTTCTTTCCTGTAAAGAAAGCACATTATTTTCATTTCATGACCCACGTATACATGTTTGCAAATAGGGTAGGCCAAAAGAGTCTTACCATTATGATATTAACCATTGTATTCTTGGAAGAGAAGTTTCCACCAGAGAATCCATCGTGAAATTATTCTAACACCTTTTCAGTCTATGGGTCATCAATACACCTCAACTACATGCCATCAAGATTTTTTTGAAAAGAATTCCATCGATCAAAACATATGGAATATGTTGAAACCTAAGGTGTCTTCTCTTTAATTTTTTCAAACTAGGAGGGTATGCGCTCCAAAAGGAATGTGATCATATCCTTTATGCGGTTGTGTGCACCTGGGGGCTTCAAGGCTTCATTCTATTTAGGTTTTGCATGTAGGAGATCTTCATCTACAAACAATGAAGTCTCGGAGTTCATCTTGCACATCCTCAACAATTTTTGTGCAGAGCACACTGTCTCCAACCATCTTTGTGGCTTTGATAGTCACATCATACTCCATGATCTTGGTCACCCACCTTACTCTCTTTTCACTGATTTTTTCTCTCGTGATGAATCTCTCTAATGCAGGTGAGAAAATAACACCTTTATAGGATTTTTGGCGAGCATACTCTTGAAATTATTGAGTGCGCGCATGATGGCATAGACCTATTTCTCTATGTGATTGTATTTCAACTCATAATCCTTCGATTAATTGAATAAAGTGATTGGTTACTCCAGTACTTTTTCATTTTCTTGTGTTAGGAAAGCACCAAAACTTGCCTTAGTGCCATAAGCATAAATGATGAAATACTTTAAGTAATCCAGGTTGATGAGTGTTGGTTCACAAGAAATATCTTGTTTTATATTTTTAAAGCTTTCTTTTCCTTTCGTTGTCCATCCGAAGGTTGTTTCCTTCTTAAGCATGAGGGTGATGGGCCTTACTAGTCCTGTAAAGTTAGGAATGAAGAGCCTAACCAAATTGGTTTTTCCAAGAAAGGACTACAAGGATTTCTTGTGTGCGAGAGGGAAAGAGCCGGGATGGCTGAAACATGCTTAAGATAAATTGGGATGCCATCCTTTGAAACCACATGGTCTAGTAGCTTTCCTTGCAAGGCTGATGTAAATTTTCACTTCTTGGGATAAAGAGATACCCCAAAATTTCCGAGTCTCTCAAAGACTTTCTCTAGATGTGCCATATGATCCATGCTCTGCTTTGAAAAAATAGTTATGTCATCGAGGTAAACCAAGATGAATTCATTAACGTATACTTTGAAGGCATTGCATGTTGAAAGGTTGCAGACTGCATTTGATAGACCAAAGGGCATCTTATGATATGTGTATGTTCCCTACTTGGTTGTAAATGTAATTTTGTATTGATCCTCTTCCTTGACCATGATATGATTAAATCCTAAATATCCATCTAACATTGAGAACCTCTACGCACTAGTCATAGTCTATAAAATATGTTCCATAAAAGGAAAAAGGGTAGTGGTCCTTCAATGATGAATTATTTAAATCTATGAAATCAACACAAAGTCTAATTTCACAATTCTTGGACGCACCGAAACTAGATTCGTGACCAAGGTAGAGTACGTAATGGTAAAAATAAATGAGTTTTGACACATCATTCCTCATGAGTGGATTTATCTTTGGATTAAGCTGACCATTGCTTTTATTTGATGGGATTGATACGGATCAAGATCAATGGAATGTTGAGCAACACTAGGATCAAATCCTTTTAGGTCTTCATATTTCCATGAGAATATGTCACCGTATTTTTGTGAGAGGAGATAAAGCTATGCCTTTCTTCATGCCTGCAAGCTTTATTGAGAAATGAATCTTTCCCATGCACAATAGTATCTAGCGTAGAGTCTTCTTGGGCCAAGAACATATTCTTTTCTTCACCCTTAAACTCATCATCAGGGGTAAATATTTTCTATAAGGTGACCAAACCTTTAGGCAACTTGTTTGTCTTTAGCTGGATAGCTTGGTCACCATAGTTGCCATGCAAATCAGCTTGCACGCTTGAAGAGAACTCAACTTCATTCTGAATGAAATAGATGATCTGTGTGTCATTGTTAAACACTTGCTAGCTGATATTGTTATCTGGAATAGATGGCCTGATCACCATTTTGACATACTTCACATTCCCTTTGATAAAGTCCTCTACAAGGGTGAACTATGATCCATGTGCAACCATATAATTTTATTCTTTGTTCATCTTGTGCGACACCACCTATAGATTCAAAGTATCAAAACTCTCAAGGAGATCCCAAATTATATGCTTATAATATTTGAGAATCTTATTATTTTTGGCACACTTGTTGGTAACCTAGAGGATAACCGATTCTATGTCCCCAAAGATCTACAACACCTTAATCTGTTTCTTCTCTGCAATCAAAAGATCGTACACCAAAGCACCTCGGACTTTGCTACATTATTGGAATAGGAAAATTTTAACCTATGTGTAAAGAAAAATTTATCATCCTTGGTAGAAATGAGAACAAATCTTGTGCTCACACTATTCTCGCTTTGAGATCCATCAAAGCATAACTTCTACAAAACTATGTTTTCTTCATTCTATTTTAGTGTGTGTGGTATTACAAAGCTTGTTCTTCAAGGATGCAATGTGTCCCAAGTCCACTTTGAAAATATTCAAGCTCCTAGGAATATGGATCAAATTTATTTTCCTCTTTTCCAATTCATCTAGCACTAGATTAGGTATAGGAGGTGGAAGAGGCTACTCTTCAGAACTAAAACTTGTTCTTCTTGGATTAGGCAATTGGCTTGGGGAGGGGATGGGTCATATGACTCAACGTGATATGAAAATATTGGATCATCTTGCATGAGAAACTAGGTACTATATCTTGTCTTGAGTAACATATGGGTCCAATCAAAAGACAAGTAACCACCCACTTTAGCAAAGTAAAATCTCTTGACAAACACAAGGAAAACAAAGAAGGTAAGTCAATGATTGACACATCCTAAGTTATTGTGAGGCTTGGATATGTATGTAGGGTTAACTCAAGATTCTTGATGATTACTAGAGTGGTTACAGTTGAGCCATCAAGTTGCAGGACACCTTTGGACAAAGGGTTGTATTTAAGACCTAGTACATCAATAATTTTCTTAGGCATGACAGAAGTACTAACGCCTGACTCAATCATACAATTATGGACGAGATGTTTTCCTGTGATCAAATAAATATAGAAGGGTGAGGTTTTGATAACCTTACTTACATGATTATCCTTTTCTTAGCATATATTGACATCAATGTGCACTTTTTGAATAGATGGGTCAATGCATGGAGGTTGCGCCAAAGATTCATGCAACAAGTTGTCTTTGAGATGGAATGGTCAAGGAATCCCACATTATGACATTTATATTTTTCTTCTTCATCTAGTCCACAATATTGAATGGAAGGTTGAGAGGCTTATGAATTTGAGGCACAACAACATTCTTTCTTGATTTCTTAGGCATAGAGACATGGGCCTTAGTGACATAAAGGGTTGACCTACCAAAGGAGGGGCATGCATTGCATTATAAGGGGAATTGCATGGGACTTCACGTATAGGAAATATCATGCCTTTACTATTGGATTCCTTAGCTTCATCATTTTTATTTTTAGGATCAACCTGTGTTGCGGGAATTGAGATTTACGCACCAAACTTGAGCATTCTCTTTTTGTATCTTGTATTGTCAACAACACTGGGCATGTAGTCTATTTGTATCTTCTCGCAGTTTGATTGATTGCATAAAAGTCTTCAAAGCACCAAGTAATATCAAGTTATATTCGGAGGACCTTATAGATTTTATTGATTTTTAGGATCACTTGCATTGATATAAGGTTCACAATTAGAAGCATTATGGATCATGTAGGCTTTCACAAGCGTAGCATTAACGTAGTCATACTGACTGTGAGGCATGTTACAAGGGAGAATCATTTTGATTCTTGCGCCATATTATTCTGAACTAGAACAAGTGCTTGACTTATGTTGGGTACTGGAAGAGGCTATGCGGGGGAATAAATTGTAAGGGAAAATACATGCTAGCATGTCATCTATCATTCTGCTATCTCTATCCATATCTCTGGTTTACATATTGATTTCTCCAAGGTTGATGGTTTTGATTATGTCCCGATTAGAACTATTTCTAAATTCTTGCACTTGTTGTTTCTCCAAGGATATGAATTTATTATACAAGTTTATAATCAAGGATTTCATCTCATCATCTTATTTATATTGTGCGGGAGAATATGATGTGGATGCCATGGGCATGCGCACTCTACTCTACTTTGGGACATGAGCAAGAGAAGGTTGGGGTGCTAGAGACATTTATAGAAACAAGGTTGCTAATGGTTTAGGAGACAAATTTCCCACCCGAATGAAACTATTTCTCCGGGCTTATTGTAATGTTGTATGTAGCGGGTAAGGTTCTTCCACCCATGGATTGAATCATGAATAAAATTTCACTATTTAGAGCCCTTAGATAATACAAGAAATCATGCTAGGTTGTAAGCCTTACTACTTGAGGAATTATATCCCAAGTCTTATGGAATCTGATGTTGAAATCAATCATCCACTCACTAGGTTCCTTCTTTGTTATAGGAAGTTGTTCCACCAAAGACATGTGATCTGATTTATCTTCAAAATAACTGCATATAGTTGTTCCAATCTCATCCCAGGTAGTAATAGATGCAGGTATCAGGCCATGGTACTAATAGAGTGCTTTACCTTTGAAGGAAGATGCAAGAATCCTGACAACTACATCATCATGCATGATCAGATAAACAAAGCATACATTTGCTACATCTTGGATGTGTTCAACATGGGTGAATTTATTTTCACCATTAAAGTATGGAATGATCCCGAGTGTGGGTCTTTGGCATATCATGTTGTGCATTGAGATTGAGAGGGCTTCCACCAGTGAAGTTGGAAAATTTTCTCGGAGGAGGAGGAGGTTGAAGTGCCATGGTAGGGCACTTAGATCTTTATGAGTAGCAATGGAATGTGTGTGATGTGGTGGAGATGGAGATGCACATGCAGGAGATGTGTTGCATGTACTTCTTGGAAAAATATGGAGGTACTCAAATGATCCTTTAGCTACTACACTTTTTCTAGAATGCACTCTTCTCATAAAAGGCACTCTAGCTATTAAAATAGTAGATTTGGGTTTTGGGAGTTTCCGGATGTGTTAAAAAATCCTCCAAAGGATGGAAATCATTAAGTCACACACCAAACTTAGCAATAATGAAATTTAAGCGTCCAATGGTAGTCCCATTCGGCATCTTAGAAATTTTTGGTTATTCAAACTTGCACCCGTGTCTCATATCTAGTTTAGCTGAGTCATTTGAGTCAACAATGGGACTATATCTAGGTTTTGGGACCTTGTGCACTTGAGACAGACCTCCAGAGAAGGATGGTTCCTCTACCTATTTCTACTGCTGCTGCTAATCCTAATTTTGAAAGTGAAACCTAAGCTAAATAAGCTAAAGGACCAGGATAGAATGATAAAAAAATAGAAAACTAATATAAGGAAGATGATAGCACCAGAAAAAGTGGGATGAACACTATCTGTTTTGAGTGAAAATGAAGGAGAAAGCTTAAAGGAAGGCTAGGCACTCGTAGCACAAACCAAAATACATTCACTTGATCGATTTCATGAGACATAACAAGAAAACGGAGCTGCAAGGAATCTAAAATGACACAATAAGCATATAATCCAAAGAGAATGCAAGGAGGAAGAGTGTAGACACATTAAGGCATACGGTATCCACAAAACAATGCTTTTATTACTTCTGTAAATTCACAGTTGATTGCAATGATGTATGAAGGCCACTATCCACATGCAAGAGCCGAGATCAGGTGCGAAACTCAAAATAAAAAGATGTAGAACCCTTAGCAAATACTAGGGGATCCAAAATGTCCAACCCTTTACAATGAGCCATGCTCTTACATTTATAGATGAATGGATGAGAGAAGAAGAGGAGAAAAAGGAAAACTCATATTTTAATTCATAACCACCAATAACAAGCATTCAATGCCTATAAATCTACCTGAAAATATGTCAAATACACTTCTCCAAATATTTTTGCGTGTGGGAGAAGTGAGGAAAAGTGGATCAAATCTGGGTCATTGGAGCAATCAGATCTTGTATTAATGGTATGAAAGACATTTTCTAGCTTCTCACCTACCAAATCCCACTAAAATTCAAATTTGAATGGTCTATAGTGTAGTCGATGTCAAGTAACTTTCCAACAAGGCCGGGAACGTAAAGATCATAGCAACTTCGAGAAGAATTTATGATCGGAAGATCCACAGTGTAAACCGGACATGTAAGACATGTGGCACGTGCCAATGGATAAATAATTGGCAAGGTGTTGATTAGCTTTGTCATTATTACCACGTTTCACACTTTGGTTTGTTGTCCGGATTTATTGCCCTATTGGCACGCTTTGATTGGTTGCATGTAGCACACTCAATGTTTAATGATGTCATGTGGCACATGATGGTGTAGAAATAGGCATGAAAATATTAGGGTGCGGAAGGAAACAGATAAAAGGTGTGCGTAAAGGCACGTGCACAAGAGGAATGGGAGAAACACTTATTGGAGGAATGCATGGTTAAGGAGTAACTATTACAAGGTAATATGTGGCAAAATAAGGAGAGCACAAAGAATGCTAGGAACTTTAGCTAATTTTGGGAATCATGTCAAAGGCACGAGTGAAGGATACATGAAATGTTGGGAATAAGGTGAATGTGCAGAGGGCGTGTGAGGGAAAATGGAATAAAGAGGAAAAGAGAAGGTGAAGGAAAGGAGGAGTGCACAAGAGTGTTGCAAATAATTTACATCTAAGGGAATGTGCCAAAGGAGAAAATGAAGTGTGCACAATTTTTAATGTAGATCTTCGAGATCCAAAATGGAATGTAAGTTATCCAAATGACTAGGGGAGTTATTTTGGATAACACAAACTTTAGACAAGTCATCCTTTGTTCATGAGAACACACCTTTGGATACTAACAAAGATGACTTGAATTTTCCTATTTCCATGACCAATGGATACATCTGGTCCCAGTGGTATTTCTCTGCATCAATTTCCTCCTTTTTGTGAGTATATTCATGGTTTTGCCATCCATGTACTTGTAAAATGTCATCATTTCAAGTAGCAATGACTTACCTTTCTCGAAAATCATACTAACCCATTTTTTATTTTCCTTTACTTGCATGGTGAATCCTTGAGTTTTCTTGACGGACTCAAGATCAAAGCTACTTACTAGAGTGACTTCCTTGGTTGGGAGAGAAATAACATCATTCGGATCTAGGAGTACTTGAACATATGAGGTGAGGGTGTGAATGTGATCTTCCGCTTAGTCAGATTTTCTCTATATTCCACAATTCTTATGACAAGGTGAGTGGAAGATTCTTGAAACAAGTACACATCACCCTCACATGTTTCCGGTCTTGGGGGATTATGCTTGTCTCATAATCATCCGTGGTCATTTCCTTGATGGGATTAATTACCTCGGCTTGACTACCTCAATATATTGGTTCCCTAAGATGCCATTGTAGAATTAAGAAGTCGCTTTGAGCCAATCTACCCTCTTTTTGTTTTACCATCGAAGTGATAGATGAGAAGTCATGAATGGTTACTTGCTGCACTTTGTGTGGGTTTTTATTGTGATAATCTCCTACATCCAGGGAAGATCGTATTGGTCTCTGTCTTGACGGTGGGCAACATCGCAACTTCCTTCTCTACTTGAGAAGATGGGTCATGTGTAGGTAGTGCCGATAAATAGTTGGAGATGAAGGACCTGGAGATTGTTATGTGGTAGAGAGTTCATCCGGATCAATTTCCACTTATTGAAGATCTACCATCAATATTACTTCATTATCTATTTCTTGTATAGTCTCTTATGGCAATGGGCATTAGGTTCATTTGATTTCCTCTTTGATATTTCTCCTAAATGTGTTGAATTGACATCCTTGACTTTGGTCTTGGAAGAGGAGTGATAGGATGCTTGTCTCTGAAGGGATGGGAAGTTGCCTAATGAGATGAGATCAACCCTCTTTCTTTTGAACCACTCTTTGGACCTCCTAGTCATAGCCTCCACGCATTATTTGATGTCTCTAGATTCATGTATGCTCTACACCACTTGGGGAAGAGGAGAAGCCTTTACTACAGGGTTCTCTAGATCAAACATCTCTGAGCCATATTCTTGGACACCATCCTTGTACCACTCGAATTTTAATTTTATAATTTTATCCACCGTCATTCTCTTATGGTCACATTCACAGACCTCATATTTCTCAAGTATAATTTTCCCAAAAATCTTCAATCTGGGGTGTATGGCACTATTCGTGCAAATGAAATGAGTCTTCATCTCTTTGATATCAAAATATGCCCGGCATTATATGAGTGCATATTGATATGGGATAGGAAGCTTCAACATTTGTGGAATCATGAGAAATTTTACATGTGAAAATTTGTAGTGAAATAGGAAAGAGATCCGCTTCTACTTTCTACTCTTCAACTTGCCATTTACTTGGACCAATTTTTTGCATAGTTCCATCAACACGATCCTTCCACTTGCATAGCAAAGAAAGAAAACTCCATGTAGTGAGATCAAATTGTGGCACCCCGATTTATGATAATGTTGAGACCTTAATGAAGCATGATCCATACTTCTTGACCAAGGTAGTGGCTTATGAAGACATCCTCAAGTTTCGATTTCCTTTAAGAAACTTGACCACAAACAATATGAATGTATCATTCACCTTGGCATAATGTTAATTACTTTCTTTCAAGGCCAATTATGGGTACTTATCGAATATAAAATATTTTTGGGAGACATTTTGAGAAGGTGTCAAGCCCCTAAATGGTCTTGTGTTCACCAAGGTGTAAAAAGATACCAGGTCATGCAAAATTTCTTAAAAGTAGGGACTGGAGAAATTGGAGATGCAAGATGTCACCGATGAGATGTCCCTAATCAATCACGTTATTACCTTCAAGAATCATGAGAATGAAGACCGCCATCCATTCATGATTTTTTTCTCTCTTCACCCATCACCCGAATTAAAATAATGATAGCATCAAATAAAACATTGTGAAACTCATTGCTGTGGAAATGATCTTTGGTATATGGCAAGGTTTTCTATCATACTTCAAAAAGAGATGAGGGAAAGTATTTGGAGATAGGAATCAGTCTTGAACCATTAAAAATATGAAAATTCTTTGGTGATCACAATGATATCCTTTTAATTTGGGATTTTCGTACCTTGTGATATGACCCTTGGTGTGATCACAACTAATATTGAATTGTCATAAGCCCTTATTATCTTGGCGTTTGGTTTATAGTGATAGGCACATGCCAATAATAACTCGATGTTTTTCAATGATGTGGGATGGCCATCCGGCATATATAGTCCACTAGAAAATATCTTTTCTTTAACTGGTTCTCTTGGCCCACCTAACATTTTGTATTTGAGATCCTCTAGGTCCATGTGAGTAACATTGTTGTCACCCACACTTAGGAAATCCAATGTGATAGCTAAAATGGGCTCTCGGCTAGTGAATTTTAACTTCATGATGGATAAATGAAACTATATAGGTTACTATCTATGTGATAGAAACTTTCGGCACTTAGAATCAAAAACTGTTATTTTTATATTCTAGGTTCCAAGAGATGTTATTTTGGGCATGGTTGTTTTTTTCCCTTGTTGTTGACACCACGGTGTTCTCTTCACATTCAAAGAATGTTCATAGATGTTCTAGGGCCAATTCAAATAAATTTCTATTTTTATAAAGTTGTTTTTACTACTTTTTGATTTTTTTGCTTTTTAGACCCGTATACCCTAGTTTTTTAGTTTTTGTGATTTTCGGTGGTTTACTCTTCTGGAGGATTTTTCATTTTTAGGAAAATTAATAAAAATAACAAGTGAAAACTAGTGGAACTTACTATTTTTGGAATATGGTCTTCGGGCCTCGGTTTGACGAAGAAACTCGGATTTGAGTTTTTGTTTTTGACGCTTCGTGTTTACTCGCTTCCTAGATTGACAAAAAATGATGAAATAAGAGATTAGGACACAAAAGTTCAAATGGATTCTGTAAAAAATTTAAGATGTTCATGTAAATTATATTTTATATATTTTCAAGGCACATGAGACACAAGAGGAGATGCCTAAATTTTTGTTGGATTTCGCTCACCAATTTGCAATATATGAGTGTTTCTTGACAAGGGTTTCTAAATAAATTCAATCATGCAATAGTTGGAAAATGGAGATTTCGAGTGGTAACAGAAATGGAGGATGAATAAAAGGAGTGGAAAACAATGGAAAAGGAAAAGAAGCAGCATAAATGGTAGAAAAATCAAGTGCAAATAGTGATGGGTTTTTTGTGCATGTGTGTAGGTAGAAGTGGAAACACTAAGAAGTAACACTAAATATTAAAAAATTGCATATTTGCACAACTTGGGGATGATCTCACTTTCTTGTCCAAACTATCCCAAACACTTGGGATTATTGGTGCAAAAAAATGCACCCCCATCCCATTGGTCCACCGGACGCATTATGATTCATGGTTGATGATGAGAGGGGGATGGAAATGAAGAACTTAGCCACCTGTCGGGGTCACATGGTTGATCAGGGGCTTAAATGGGATGGGCGTATTATTGTGTCCCAATGTCCCAAACATTTGGTAAGGTTGGTACATAAAATTTGCCCCTCTCTCGATTGGGCCACGTGGTGTTGCATGACTAGACATGTCATGACGAGGGTTATAAAGTCACATTAATCATATTGAATTAATATTGAGTAAACATTAATGTGCATACATAAATAAATGAATAACAAAGTAAAAATAATTAACACGTAAACACAAGATATAACGTGGAAAACCCCAATGGGGTAAAAACCATGGAGAAATTTTTTTCCATGAATTGAGAAACTATTAACCCATTTCAATAACTCCTCTCCTCACTTCCTGCTCCATGTTTTAAACCCGAGGTAAATTTATACATCTGATTATGGCCCATGACCATATTTAAATAACCTGAAGGGTTATGAATATTAAGTGACGGGGCACACCCCGATTTAATATTTTAGTTAATTAAATAACTAACCACCTAATATAAAGTTTATATTTAAATAATAAGAATATAAATTATTCTATATTATTTAAATATAAACTAAATATTATGATACACTTAATATTATAGTTCTAACACTCCCCTTAATATTAAGTGGGGATCCATATGGAAAAATTATATGTTTGTACAACAAGATTGACAAATCCATAAGCTCTAAAGGTTTAGGCTAGCATATGTATTTGTGAGACTAACTCTAACCATTTCTCATAGAAAATTTCTTATACCACATCTCTAGGAGCCTTTTCTAACACAACTCCTTTAAAAATAGATGCAACCACTAGATTGTATTTTTCGTAAATTCTATCAATTTACATAGATGATACAAGATATTTTTACAATACTTTATACCGAACAAAAGTATAGAGGAGGAGTCAAAAATTGTCTTGCCATTAGGAGGTGACATTGGATGCACACTTGTATTATTTTACAACACACAATGGGTTGTAAACATAAATGCAATCTTGATCTTTAGTCTGGCAGAATTGGAGATCTCTATCACTACAGAGAACCTTCTCTTAGATAACATGCATATGAACTTCAATATGCTTCATTCTCTGATGTTGAACTAGATTCTTTAGCAAGAGTAATAAAACTATGACCATCACATAGAAGAGGAATACTTCCTTCAACTTCCATGTGTATCTCTTCCAACAACCACTTCAGCCACATGGATTCTTTTCTACTTCCATTGTACTTCTCTACCTCAATAGAAGAAATGGAGACTGTTGGTTGCTTTTTCTATTCCAAGTAATGGTTCTTGCACAAAAAAACTTGAACACATATCCAATATTTTATATCTAACACAACATCATCATGGTTAGAGTTATAATATCCATATAGACATCATAATGAGCATATAAATCTAAATCATTATTGATTTCACTTTTAACCATCTGTAAAAGTTAAACATTAGTTGTATAATAACTAACATAACAATATGCTTAACAACTAACCATGTTAAAATATGTCAAAATTTTCAACATATTACTTTTGTAAAATATATATTAGATGCAATCAGTATTGGACATCTCCAATACAAACACAACGGTGTCCCCAAGTGTTATTTGATATGCATATAATAATATTTTAGTAATCACATACTAAATTAGAATTTAGAAATGTATTATCAACAACATATATAACTTCATTATCTACTTTATCCTTTAAATGATAAGACAGATAGATAACATATATGCAATAATGACCAAATCATGCCAGAATAATGAATACAACATTATCCATCGATACTTCTTGCATAAAAAGGTGAGGATTTGTTCATAAAAGGTATTGAACACACGATCAAGGAGTAGGGGTCTGGGGGCGGAAGCCCCTAGTGGGGTCAAGGGCCAACACCCTCCACGCCAAACACAATTTACAATTTACTCCTTTGAAATTGTCAAAAATCAACTCTTTGTGATAAAAAATGATTATTATGACAATTTTATGATCAAATTTTTGATAATAAATTAGGTTTTATGGAGAAAAAAACATTGCAAAAAGAGTTTAGAAACAATCCCCCTATTTGTTCAAGTGCAAATGTCAGTCGTATTTGATGAATTTCCTTTATTCACATCAAAATTTTGACATGTCAAACAAATACTTACACAAAAATATATTAGTTTGACAATAATAATATTCAATCAAAATGTGAGTGAATTTGTTTTTAGTTTTTCATACAAAAAAATGACAATGATTTAGTCATCATTTCACAAGATCATCATTTCGGAAAAATTAATCTATCTAATTAAACTAATTACTTCAACTATTTTCCTTAGTTTAAAACCTAAAAGAATTAAATTATATTTAAGTTTAAAAATAGAAAAAATATATTAAAATACAATAGTACATAATTGTTTTTGGAGCTCTTACTCCTTTATAGGTTGGTACTTCTACAACTCAACCGAGGTGGTCTTACCAACTTGGCGAGTTAAGTTTATATACCACCAAGTTTATATGTTATATACTGAATGCCATTTTATCAACTTAATCACATTTCACTTTGTAATTTAAACCGAACCACCTTTTGAGTTGTATTATAATATCGGTTGTGTTTTTCACATAGCTAGGTGAGTTTAGGTTTAACTCTCCACGTATATACACTACCCACCATACATTCAAATTTCCACTGACCACATGTGTGGCCCTATAAAAACTCGACAATCGATGATCAAGCCTTGCCACAAATCACATGGCATTCAAACTCATCATGACCATATATAGCACTGTGCAGTCGTTACCATATACCTCCAGCTGAATCCAATATGTGGAAAAATATAAATTCTACGTGGCTGCAACCACAAACATCTCCCTCCACTCGCCACCTTATAAACCCAATGAATCCTCCCTACACAAAGTATGTGGGACTAAAGTCCCAACATCAAAAAATAATAAAAAACCAAGGTCTGTGGTTATATGCATAGATCCATTTACACGAGATATGTGAGAAATAGTTTTGAGATTAAATTGAGAAATTGGATCTTTTGGATTTTTGAGAAAGGAAGTTGTGGAAAATAACTCAAATTTGATTAATTTTGTAAGATTTTTGTTTGTTGTTTTCTTTCAAAGCTCACGTTGTATATTATTTAAGTATTTTTAAGGTTCTTTATGAATATTATGGAAACAACAACACAATCATTGAAATTATTGATATAGAAGATGTAACCACTTGATTGTAAGAAAAATCTTCCATTGGCCTTGCTTTGTATCAAGAAACGACCTTTTGATCGACCCACCACGCATAAAGTTTCCATATTTCTAAAGTAGATGTTGTCAGTTACTTCTCGTCAAGCAAGTTCTTAGTAATAATTACGGGGAAGCATTTGGATGAATATGAAAATGGTAATCAAAGAGATATTACAGGAAGTAAAAACAACACTTTTGATGGGCATTTGTTTGTGATATTTGGTGATGTGATTTCACTAAACATTGTTTTTGGAATGACCACAGGACAGGTGTTGTGCTAGAATAAGATGCATCCCCATGATTCCTCTCTATCCTAGGGTCTTATTTTCTCAACGGATGAACTGATTTTCAAGTAAACAATGACCATATTTTCCTTTAACAGCCAATTTTTTTCATATTAATTCACTCCACTTGGAACCCATGTAAAAGGAACAACTGGATTTAAGTTTTCACGTCATGGGAAGTCTTGGGAAAACTTGCAAAGACCGGTTTACACATTCCATCCCACATGTTCGTGACATACTCGTCACATATCATGAGACTTATTCAAATAATGATTCCATAGTTTATGAGAAATTCAACGTAATCCGTAGAGTTGATGAGGCAGTCCATGAGTTCCAAGTAGTACATCATCACCCTCTCTTGACTTGGATCTATTGGTACCCAAATTTGTTCTCCTTTTTAGTACGAGCAAAGATCAAAGATATGGCATGAATCTTGAAGAAAAATAGATCATGATGTATGTTGTTTTGTAGGCTGGGGATGTGATCTAAGCGGCACTTAGATTTGTGGAGAGATGGATAACACGCAAATAGGACTTGATCTTGTCCTAACTGTTTTAGGTTGTGCCTTTCAACCAAGGTAAGGGAACCTATTTTGTAACCCTCAAATGGTGAAGGAGATGAAAATATCCCTCAATTTGTACAAATAGTATGAAGGGGCCTTGGAAAATATGGTCAACACTCCAAATTTGACTTTCACAAGTTGTCACTCCCAGATTATGGAGATACTTTCAATGCAAGGCAAGGGTTACCGAAGACATTTGAAATCTGATCTATTCTCGCATACTTTTGCAAATGGATTTTGATCTTTTGTGCATATACAAGTCAAAAAAGGGGTAAAATAGGGTGGGATAAGTTGTTTAGAATGATTTTTGGTGGGATATTGACAAGACAAACTTGACTATGCCAGATCTTTGACAACCTCTACAACAATTGAAGAACTATAGGATAAAATAAAATGCTTCAAAATAGTCGGGATGTTATTTCAACGAGAAGAGATACAAAATGGAGGCCCTGTGTTTGCACTCTTCACACAATATTTGAGACCTCAACACAAAAGCTTGAGTTAATGGACTTAATTAAACATCAAAATCTCTCGATCAAATCACGCCTAAGGTACCCTCAAAGGCTTAGAAGAAATATTTGTCAAAAATGAAGGTGAAGTGATTTTAAACTCGCTTATTTTCAATGCCGGATAAAAGATATTCTGAAAAATGAAATTACAAATGCCACTAAACTATCAATAAGGATGAGATCTGTGTGATTCCTAAAGATTTCAATGCAAGATTGTAATAAGAACAAGGAAAATTGTTTGCAGACATTTAAACATGATAACAAACATCATATTGCCCAAAATAACATAGATTAATTCAAAATATTATTAGATTCATTAGCAGGGGAGAGTTTTAGTAACAATCTTAGAGCTGTGTGATGGCTATACACTTGTAACCAACTCAACATGAATGAAGATCTAACACAGAAGACATTAACTAGGTTTTTTGGAGGGTTTCTCAGAAGATGAGATTCTCTCAAAATTTTCTCATGATTTTCAATTTCCTAACCATTGCATGTCTCAAAACATGTATTATATATCTCTCTATTACATTTGATCCTTCTTTCCCAAGAAAAGAATATCCTATGGCATCTTAGTTTGTTACAAATTCACTCATGACTTTCTGAAAGTGACACTTAACCAATTTTGTGAGGAGGAGATGTCCAGGCATTCAAAAAAGCAAATTATTACAAATCTTCATCATTCCTTGTCATGGGAGCATGTATTCTTCCTTTGGCACCCGCAACATCTTCCTCTTCCATCATTTCACCTTTACACTTTCCAAATTTGCCTCTGCAACTTTTGGATCTGGTATTTTATGTTTTGCACAAGCTAGAGCAAAAAACATTTTGAAATGTGCCTTGGATCTATAAATTGACCCTCCAAGATGATCAATTTGAATCATGCAAGCCAAAACCACATGAATCTAGAATTTTTTTGGTGAAAATCGACGCAAAAAATGCATTTCCACACTTCCTGGAGCAAAAATGGTAGTAAAAATGACAAAATGTACAGTTGCCATTGATTCGTCCTTCTCCCTTTAATCTGTGCCCTCCACGTGTCACAATGTGATTGGAAATGGGTTTGGGATCACTTTTGGACATTTTAACACTTTTGGAAAAATGTAAAAAAATTGACATTTTTCTCCACCCCTCCACCCTTGAGATTTGGCGCTAACATGTGGCACAATATGATTGGATCGGGGTCATGGATTAATTTTACACGTTTCCACATTTTTGGAAAAAAAGAATTTTTTTAATTTTTCTCGTGGCTCATCCCTCCCGTAAGACATGTGTCCTCATATGATTGGTTGAGGGGTAACGCTTCTCATTTCATATTTTAGTCATATTCCGCGAAGGAATTTTTTTGACATTTCCTCCACCATCCTTTACCTCCACCTTTCCTTGCCACGTGTTCATCGGGATTCCGAGGAGCAACGCTTCAATTTTACCTTTACCCATTTTTCTAAAAGAGTCAAAAAGTTCCTTTTTTCTCCAAAGAGCCCGCTAACTGCGTGCAAGCTTCAAATTTCCTCTTTGTCGAGTCTACGCTTCCTTTTAAGACTTTAACCTTTTTTAGGAAAAAGGTTAAAAATTTCAAACTCTCCCGAACATCCGCCACTCGCTTTGTGCTCGATATTGCCACGTGTCCTCTCTCCGATTGACTTGGTAGACTGTGGCCTTTTTCACAACTTTTGTTCCCTTTCACCCAAAAGAAAAAAATTTCTAAGTCTTCCGCTAGCCTCCATTCCCACCTGCCATGTGTCCTCCTCTAATTAGATGCGGGCCTTGGGGGATTTTCTTCATTTCCATGCATTTTCCAAAGTACCCTAAGGCACAAAATGACCCGCCCATCCACCTTTTCTTTGCTGCGACACATGTACATCCTCTTGGGCCTGCGGAGCTGTGGGGGCAACTTGCAAATTTTTCCAAAACCAAATAATGTTAAGTTTTCTAGAAATGACCCACCGATCCTTGTCTAATTACAAACTACCACGTATGAAAAGTGTATCAGCTAGAATTTGACTAGAAAAGGATGCTCGTATGACCGTCAAAAACACAGAAATTGCTAGTGATACCCATAAATCGATTTTTTCACTAAGGATTGGAAAAACCTCTAAAAAATCCCAAATGAATCATGATTCCAAGAATTTTTTGACCATGGGGATATATTTTCAAAGGCAAAAAAGCATAAATTGATCATTTTCAAGCATCCACAATTGGAAAAAATGGAAAAACAACAGAGCCGCAGATTTGGAAAAAAATTAGGGCACGACCATGGCAAACTTGGAGATTTCTTTCAAATGGGGCATGAATGGAGAAAAAACGAACAAATCAAAGCATTTAAACACAGGTATGAGTTGTTTTTCATCAAATTCGAAGGATGGGAAGATCTAAGGCCGTTTTTTCTCAAAATTAGGGCAAAACACACTTCTCCTTAGCAAATTAGGGCAAGGTAATGAGTTTGCAAAAAACCCAATGTACAAGAATGGAGCTACAACTTCACACCATCAATTTCATGGGGAAAAAATGTTTCAAAGCACAAATAGCAAAGGGGAAACATGGCAAAATGGTAGAGGATCAAAATGGGTAACAACATCATTTCACCTGCTTGCGGATGGGAACTCCCAGTGACTTCCATAAGAACAAAAATAGATCAAGTACCAAAATAATCCATTGGGGAAACAGAGTCATGAGCCAAAGCCACCCAAAAACTAGTTGAGAAACCAACAAAAATGGCTGCCACACACCAAGGTAAACTACGAACCGAAAAAACACCAAAACAAAGCAAAATCCAAACACTATACACTATACAATTTGGTAAGAAAACCTTGATTCAAAGAAAAAAATCAAGGGGAAAACCCAAATGTCCTCCATGTTGGATATGACCATGCCAAGAGGTTCTGATATGTTTTCAATAATTGGAAATATACCTCTTTTTCTTCTTTGTTTGATTTGTAAACCATCCAGTTTCTTTGGAGCTCCTCCATTGTGTTCATGTCAAACCTTTTAACATTTTTCAAGGATGAATCAACGACCAAATCTCTAGAAAAATAGCATACTTAGGAGATATGTTTTCAACAACTTCATACTCCCTAAAATCCACAAAACTCACAAAGTGATCAGTACTAGCATCTACCTGCAAAACTTCATAAGATGCATTATTTGGGTCTTCAATAAGGTACACCATCTTTTTCTCTCCATATAAATTTACTAAGTTTCCTTAAATGGGGATAGTGGCATAAGACATGTCCATTTGGACACTCCCACCAACACTTGCAACCCATTTCCTTGATAATAACATACCCCATTTGGCAGGGCAATCAACAATCACAACATCCAATTTTAAATTCCTCCCAGGATAAGATGCAAGTTGCACCACCAGATCTTTGACACACCCAACAACTGGCACTTCCCTGGAATCCATGGCAAGTACACTTTCCATACGTTGCTGTCACTTTGATTCCCAATTCATTCATGACCTCCAAAGGCATGACATTGCATGATGCCCCGGAGTCAAACATACAGTTATGTAACAACTTGTCTTTGATAACCAAGGTAGTGAAAAATAGATCCACGTTCAGCTGAGATTTAACCAAAGAAGTTCCTAAGTAAACCTCAGGTGGCTCCCCCAACTCTTCCAACACTTGTGGATGTTCCAATTTTGTAATGGCAATAGGAATCTCAACCTTGCTTCCAACTCTGCTTTGGGTACTCTCTTCCTCCTTGAATCCTAAATATTCAAAAGCCCTCTTCTTGTGCTTAGGAATCCTAAGCAACTCAGCAATTGGAACAGAAATCTTGATCTGACTCAAGACTTGGGCAATATCATATGGAGTATTCTTGGGTAAAGTAGCACTAGGGGAAAGATTGGAAAATTCATCAGATGGCATGGAAGTCTTTTCAGTTTGGGCATGGGGGATCACAAGTTTTTCTTGGGGGAATAGGGCCTTTACCAGATGTATTTTTCTTTGGAGTTTCTTTAGTAAGCAATGGAAATTTTGACTTGTCTTGTTTCCCCTTGGAAACCTTACTTCTAGTATTGTATTCCTTCTCTTGGGCAACTACAACATTCATTAGTAACTGCCTATCATCTTCCGAGGGTATACCTCCATCATACTTCTTGATCATCAATGCCCTCAAGTATTCAAAATCATTATTGGGAAGCTCAAAGGCTTGTACATTATCAATTTCTAAAACATGAGAAGGAGGAAGAAGATGTACCCGTTGGATACAATCCAAAAAAACAGCAGTAGTCCTGGCACTTATGACATCCATTGAAGTTGCTCCCCTTGGTGAACTTGCAGGGATCTCCATCATGCAAGCATCATCATCAATTTCATCATCAAATTCCTCTTCAATTTTCTGATCTATTCCACATGGAGGATGGGGTAAAAAACATCTATCACACCAGTCAATCTAATTTGCATCATCAACAATAACCACTTGAGCATTTAAGGGGATCAGGCACTACCTTATTTTCCTTGGCCTGAGATTGCCTATTTCCAAATCCAATAGGCCCTTTACCTTTTCATCAAATCTCTGATCACCCCTAGGATGATTGGAAAATCTATCATGGTTTTGTGCTTTTTGCTGACATTGTGAAGAATGCCCATTTCCCTTCTCTACCTAGGCTAACTTGTAGGAAATTTCTTTGACATCCCCTGCCAAAGTTTTCACAACCTACTCCAAATCAGCACCCTTGCTAGCCTTGAGGTTTTTAGGGTTTATCAACTTTACACCATCCCTCTTGAGAGGTTTCCCAACAACCTTAATGTTATTTTCAATTTACGAAGTGCAAGGTAAAGGCTTTTGAATTAAATTGGTAGGGTTCTTATCTCTTAGGTAATAGGCTACCTTCTTATCAAATGCATCTGCATATTTGATAAAGCATGACTGATCATATGGCCTCAAATTAACCGGAAATCTCCTTAAGGTCTTATTGAACCTTGTGTTGAAGTCATGAACTGATTCATTGGGGTTCTTCTTGATATTCTCAAATTCGACATAAGAGAAATCTAGGATCAGTTTTGTCACCATATTGTAATCTGAATGCATTTTACATTTCAGTCCATGAATAAATAGAATTATCGAGGTAGAGCCTTGTACCAATCCCTTACATCCTATTCTAGTGTATGAATGAACAATTTGATGTACTCATCTTCATGCTAAATATCAAAGTCCTCCATCATGTTAACAAAATTTTTCAAATTCTAATCACCAATTATTGCATTGTTACCTTGGAATTTTGGCAATCTATTTCTAGCATCTTGAGGGATAGCATTTGGGTAACCATCCATTCCTCTAAAGTCTATAGGACCAAAGGTGTTAACAAAAAATGGAGGTCTAGGTTGAGCCATATTGTTTTGAGGTGGTGATCTTAGAGGAGAAACAAAATGATGAGGAGTGAGAGGTCTTTGGGGCACAAGAATGTGATTCACAAAATTGGTGCTCTTTAACTACTGATTTTCTTGGAAATTTTTATTTGAATTGAAGCACACAGGTGCAGATTGAGAAAATAACTTACTAGGTACAGCAGAAGGACCTTCACTAGTTGTAGTAAAAATTTTGTGAGAATATTTCTTGAATCAAAATCACTGGAAGAAGAGTGATAATCCTCTACTAAAGGTTGATCTCTCTCACCAATGGATATACCTTTTCCTGATGTCTGACCTTCAACAACCTTCCAAACTTTTCTTTCCTCTAAAACTGTCTTTCCCAATTCTTGAAATAAATTTATACTTGGGTCCCTCCTGAAGAGAGATGTTCTTTCCTCCAGGTTTGCAGAGATTAGAAACACCAAAAACAAATGACAGAAATCTAAGACACTAGTATTTATCAAGATCAAAACAACATGGAGTCGCCACTAAGGACTTTCACCCTAGTTGTGCAAATGCACTAAAATACTCTGTCAAATACCTATCAAGCACTAAAAATCTTGCCAAACTTTATAGATCAAACCCTCTTTTTTCTTGAATCTATCAACCACAAATGCAAATGAAGTGCAACTACTGCTAGAAACTGATAAAATTACAGATAGAGTTTGAAACCTTTACATACACCTTGAAAATCTGAGTATAGAATGATGCTTTAACAATATATTTGTAGACAAAACTTGCAAGAGACATTACCAGGGTTTGATATGCATTCAAATATCTCAAATATGTATGCACATGGATCAGATTGAACTAAGAATCTCCCCTGGAAATGGCGCCACTGGTGTTGGTACCCAAATTTGTTCTCCTTTTTAATTTGAGTAGCATCAAAGATATGGCATGAAGCTTGAAGATAGATAGATCATGATGTATGTCATTTTGTAGCCGGGGATGTGATCTAACTGACACTCAGATTTGTGGAGAGATGGATAGCACTCAAATAGGACTTGATCTTATCCTAACTATTTTAGGTTTGGCCTTTCAACCAAGGTAAGAGAACCTAGTTTTTAACCTCAAATGGTGAAGGAGATGAATATATCCCTCAATTTGTACAAATAGTATGAAGGGGCCTTGGGAAAATATGATCAAAACTCCAAATATGACTTTCACAAGTTGTCACTCCCAGATTATGGAGATACTTTTAATGCAAGGCAAGGGTTACTAAAGACATTTTGAAATCGATCATTCTGCATACTTTTACAAATGGATTTTAATCTTACGTGGGTATTAAAGTCAAAACATGGGTAAAATAGGGTGGGCTAAGTTGTTTAGAATGATTTTTGGTGAGATATTGAAAAGACAAACTTGACTATGCCAAATCTTTGACAACCTCTACAACATTTGAACAATTATAAGATAAAATTCTTCAAAATAGTCAGGATGTTCTTTCAACCAGAAGAGATACACAAATGAAGGCCTAGGTTTTCACTCTTCACACAATCTTTGAGACCTCAACACAAAATCTTGAGTTAAAGGACTCAATTAAACATCAAAATCTCTGATCAAATCACGCCTAAGGTACCCCCAAAGGCTTACAAGAAATATTTTTCAACAAATGAAGGTGAAGTGATTTTAAATTACTTATTTTCAATGCCAAATGAAATCTCTTTTGAAAAATGAAATTGCAAATGCCACTAAACTATCAATAAGGATGAGATCTGTGTGATTCCTAAAGATTTCAATGCAAGATTGCAACAAGAACAAGGAAAATTGTTTGCAGACATTTAAACATGATAACAAACATCATATTGCCCAAAATAACATAGATTAATTCAAAAGCTTGTTAGATTCATCAATAGGGGAGTTTTAGGAACAATCTTAGAGCTATGTGATGGCTATACACTTGTAACCAACTCAACATGAATGAAGATCTAACATAGAAGACATTAACCAAGTTTTTTGGAGGGTTTCTCAGAAGATGAGCTTCTCTCAAAATTTTCTTGTGATTTTCAATTTCCCAACCATTTACATGTCTCAAAACATGTATTATATATCTCTATTACATTTTATCTTTCATTCCAGAGAAAAGAATATCCTATTACATCTTAGTTTGTTACAAATTCACTCATGACTTTCTGAAAGTGACACTTAACCAATTTTGCGAGGAGGAGACGCTAGGCATTCAAAAAATAAAATTATTACAAATATTCATCATTCCTTGTCATGGGAGCATGCATTCTTCCTTTGGCACCCACAACATCTTCCTCTTCCATCATTTCACCTTTACACTTTCCAAATTTGCCTCTGCAACTTTTGGATATGGTATTTCACATTTTGCACGAACTAGAGCAAAATTTTTTTTTGAAATGTGCCTTGGATCTGCAAATTGACCCTCAAAGATGATTGATTTGAATCATGTAGGCCAAAACGACATGAATCCACAAACATTTTGGTGAAAATCGATGCAAAAATACATTTCCACACTTCTCGAGTAAAAATGGCGGTAAAAATGACAAAATTTGAAATTACCATTAATTCACCTTTCTCCCTTTAAGAGAGCCCTCCACGTGTCACAATGTGATTGGAAATGGGTTTGGGATCACTTTTTGACATTTTAACACTTTTGGAAAAATGTAAAAATTTGACATTGGACATGGGGCATGAACAGATACAAGAACAAATTTGGTACCCAAATTTGTTCTCCTTTTCAATCTGAGCAACATCAAAGATATGACATGAAGCTTGAAGATAGATAGATCATGATGTATGTCATTTTGTAGCTGGGGATGTGATCTAATTGGCACTCAAATTTGTGGAGAGATGGATAGCACTCAAATAGGACTTGATCTTGTCCTAACTATTTTAGGTTGTGCCTTTCAACCAAGGTAAGAGGACCTATTTTGTAACCCTCAAATGGTGAAGGAGATGAAGATATCCCTCAATTTGTACAAATAGTATGAAGGGGCCTTGGAAAAATATGATCAACACTCCAAATCTGACTTTCACAAGTTCTCACTCCCAGATTATGGAGATACTTTCAATGCAAGGCAAGGGTTACCGAAGACATTTGAAATCTGATCTATTCGCATACTTTTTGCAAATGGATTTTGATCTTCTGTGGGTATACAGGTCAAAAAAGGGGTAAAATAGGGTGGGATAAGTTGTTTAGAATGATTTTTGGTGGGATATTGACAAGACAAACTTGACTATGCCAGATCTTTGACAACCTCTACAACATTTGAAGAACTATAAGATAAAATAAAATGCTTCAAAATAATCGGGATGTTATTTCAACCGAAGAGATACAAAAATGGAGGCCGGGTTTGCACTCTTCACACAATCTTTGAGACCTCAACACAAAAGCTTGAGTTAATGGACTTAATTAAACATCAAAATCTCGATCAAATCACGCCTAAGGTACCCCCAAAGGCTTAGAAGAAATATTTGTCAAAAATGAAGGTGAAGTGATTTTAAAATGCTTATTTTCAATGCGGATGAAAGCTCTTATGAAAAAAGAAATTAAAATGCCACTAAACTATCAATAAGGATGAGATCTGTGTGATTCCAAAATATTTCAATGCAAGATTGCAACAAGAACAAGGAAAACTATTTGCAGAGACATTCAAACATTATAATAGACATCATATTGCCCAAAATAATATAGATTAACTCAAAAGATTTTTAGATTCATCAGTAGGGGAGAGTTTCAGGAACAATCTTAGAGCTATGTGATGGCTATACACTTGTAACCAACTCAACATGAATGAAGATCTAACACAGAAGACATTAACCAAGTTTTTTGGAGGGTTTCTCAGAAGATGAGCTTCTCTCAAAATTTTCTCATGATTTTCAATTTCCCGACCATTTGCATGTCTCAAAACATGTATTATATATCTCTCTATTACATTTGATCCTTCTTTCCCAAGAAAATAATATCCTATGGCATCTTAGTTTGTTACAAATTCACTCATGACTTTCTGAAAGTGACACTTAACCAATTTTGTGAGGAGGAGACGAATGTGCATTCAAAAAAGAAAATTATTACAAATCTTCATCATTCCTTGTCATGGGAGCATGTATTCTTCCTTTGGCACCCACAACATCTTCCTCTTCCATCATTTCACCTTTACACTTTCCAAATTTGCCTCTGTAACTTTTGGATCTGGTATTTCACATTTTACACGAACTAGAGAAAAAAGCATTTTGAAATGTGCCTTGGATCTGTAAATTGACCCTCCAAGATGATCGATTTGAATCATGCAGGCTAAAACAACATGAATCCACAAAAAAATTGGTAAAAATCGACGCAAAAACACATTTCCACACTTCCTAGAGCAAAAATGGCGGTAAAAATGACAAAATGTACAGTTGTCATTGATTTACCTTTCTCCCTTTAATCTGAGCCCTCCATGTGTCACAATGTGATTGGAAATGGGTTTGGGATCACTTTTTGACATTTTAACACTTTTGGAAAAATGTAAAAATTTGACATTTTCTCCGCCCCTCGCCCTTGAGATTCGGGGCGCTAACACGTGGCACAATATGATTGAATCGGGGGTCGTGGCTCAATTTTACTCATTTCCACCTTTTTTTGAAAAAAGATTTTTTTTTCAATTTTCCTCTATGGCTCATCCCTCCATGAAGACACGTGTTCTCATATGATTAGTTGAGGGACAACGCTTCTCATTTCATATTTTAGTCAAATTCCACGAAGGAAATTTTTGACATTTTCTCTCGCCATCCCGCACCTCCACCTTTCCATACCATGTGTTCATCTAGGATTCACGAGGAGAAGCACTTAAATTTTTACCTTAACCCATTTTGCCAAAGATTCAAAAAATTCCATTTTCCTCCTGGCATGCCATTTGATCCACGCAAGCTTCAAATTTCCTCTTTGTCTGAGTGGCCACGCTTCCTTTTAAGACTTTAACCCTTTTTAGGAAAAAGGTTAAAAATATCAAACTCTCTCGGACATCCGTCGCTCCACTTTGTGCTTTGATGCTGCCATGTGTCCTCTCTGATTAACCCGATAAACTTGTGGCCCTTTTCACAACTTTTGTTCCCTTTCGCCAAAAAGTAAAATTTTTCTAAGTCTTCCGCCATGACCTCCATTCCCGCCTACTACCACATATCCTCCTCGATTGGATATAGGCACTGGGGGGATTTTCTTCATTTCCACACATTTTCCAAAGTTCCCTAAGGCACAAAATGACCCACCCATCCGCCTTCACTCTACCCGTGACATGTGTACATCCTCACGGGGCTGCATGGAGTGGGGGCAACTTGCAAATTTTTCCAAAACCAAAAAATGTTAAGTTTTCTAGAAATGACCCGCCAATCCTTGTCCAATTACAAATGGCCATGTATGAAAAGTGTATCATCTAGAATTTTATGGGCAAAGGGCACTGTATGACCGTCAAAAACACAGAAATTGCCAGTGATACCCAGAAATTGATTTTTTCACTAAGGAAGGGAAAAACCTCGAAACAAAGCCAGATGAATCATGATTCCAAGAATTTTTTGACCATGGGGATAGATTTTCAAAGGAAAACAAGCATAAATCGATCATTTTCAAGCATCCACGATCGGAAAAAATGGAAAAACAGCAGAGCCCTGCGAATTTGGAAAAATTTAGGGCACGACCATGGCAAACTTGGAGATTTCATTCAAATGGGGCATGAATGGAGAAAAAATGAACAACTCAAAGCATTTAAACATAGGTACAAGTTGTTTTTCATCAAATTCGAAGGATGGGAAGATCCAAGGCTATTTTTTCTCAAAACAGGGGAAAAAATGCACTTCTCCTTAGCAAATTAGGGCAAGGTAATGAGTTTGCAAACAATCCAATGCACAAGAATGTAACTACAACTTCACACCATAAATTTCATTAGGAAAAAATGTTTCAGAGCACAAAGAGAAAAGGGGAAACATGGCAAAATGACAGAGGATCAAAATGGGCACCAACAGGATCTATGAATTTTAATGCGTAGAAAATTTCTCAACACTACTTGGTGAAGGTACATTGTGTTGGAGTATCCGGTAAACCCGATTATATTCCTCCAATGTGATATTAGAGGTTCCTTATGATATTTTAAAGAGGACCTTAATAATATCCACTGCGGTATAATATCCACTCTCCTTTGAAATATCAAGCCAACATGGGGTGGTCAAAGCTCAACTACCACAAGTGAAAATACAAGGATTATCAACTTTCTTCTTCGAGAGCACAAAGCTCAAGTTTGGGATCCATTTTGAAGGCTTTTTCAAACATCTAGAAAGATTAAATTTGTAATGCAGATGAAATATGTTTGGCACATGAGCAAGAGAATAACTCAATTAGCTCAGTCTATGGGAGGGAAAATGATAAATTTTGAATAACACCCTCCAATGGGTGAAAAATTTGGTAAATGGATTCATCTTCAAATTATTTGATTACATATAGATTGGTGATGGTGATTTTTTGTGTAATGTTGATAGAAAAATGTTCTAGAAAAAGATGAATAATTTGTGTGAATGAGAACACTAAATTTTGTAGGATGTTGTTGTACCAATATAAAGTAAGGACATGGGGAATGTCCTCAAATAGAGGTCTTGGTTGTGTGCTATGAGGTAACAGGCATGTCGGAAGGCCCGAAAGTGTTGTTGAGGGTCTTCTTTACTATAAAATTTGAGAAACTTAGGAATTTCTCGGTGAGGAGGGTAGGATTTGTATGGTACGGATGGATGGATTGGTTCATTACATATTTGTTGATAAGATGATGTATATTTTTAGGACCCATGAAGCGTCTTCAAGACTCAATATTATGTTCATCAAAGCATGCAAAGGTTCAGTTTGTGGTTGTTTTTGTGTGTTGGATGAGAATGAACCAGGTTGATTATATGAGAATTGATTTGTTTTTGATAGGGTTGTGGGATAATTTACTAAAGAGGAGTACCCAATGGACTGTTATAAATAGGATGTGAAACTAAAAGGCTGTGAAGGTTGGATGTACTGATATTATAAGGGCATGGATGTGTTTATAAGAGTTTGTGCTAATTGAGGTATGTGTTGAAAAGGGGTGGATGTGTGTATTAACAGTTGAGATTGTTGAGGTATATGTTGGAAAGGAATAGAGGAGTGGTTGAGATTCTTTGAGGTGTAACAACCACCTTTAAATTCAATAAACTAAGGAATTTTTTTAATACTCATTGATGAAAGTTAATGCTTTACTTAATTATACATGCAACTTATTACACTATACACAAGAGATTACTATCTCTTAAATTATTTTATGCTGATCAAATACATTAATTGTAGCATCAGCTGATTTATAACAACATTTAAATAAAGTTCGAATCCAATCGGATAACCTATGAAAACCATGTGCAACTGCAAGGGTTTACAGATCCTACTCAATCCCCTCAAACACTCTTTACAAGCCAATACACCTAGTGTATCATTTGGTTAAGCCTTGTTAAGGGATGAGAACTTTTGATGCCTTTAAGTTTCCTTCGAGAAAGATAACCCTGTAACCATCGTCTGAATCTCAACACTATACAAAAGACTTGGTGAACAGACAATGCATCCAGTTACATGTGTTACTATGGCCATAGTTATTTGGCGTTGCGTTATCAAGATGCATTCCAAGACTGCACATATGTCTTAGGAAACTGTCTTCCCTTCACCTCACAATCTGTTCCAATCATAGCTATTAGGATTTGTTTCAGTTATTTAAATATTAAGTTCATATTACTATAATTAAGTATTCATTAATTGAAAAATTCAGTCACCGAAGCCTCGTATATCATGGCTTGATAACCGGTTCCCGTGATTCTTGACAGTACCACCTAAGGTTTCCTACGATGAAGGTTTCTCTCATGTAATGACTTGTGTCATTACTCATTCAATACCTCTATCATAGCCAACCTTGGCTGATATTTTCAAATATCCGTGACACGGTTGTCACTCCGTGAATTCCTATACTTCGCCATTGATAAAATGATATAATCAATTTACTTATTTCAAGTTACTTAATCTCTCTTAACTTACTATGACAAATAATTCCCGTTCTCGATAAATTTCCCATCATATTATGTAATCCCCAAGGTAAGATCATAGTGTAACGATGTTGGTATAAATGGAAACACATCTTAACCTCTAGAGGAGTAGGATTATATTAATAAAAGACAACGGTCATACGTTATAACATAATGCCTAGAAGTTACATTATAACACTGCCCTTTTAAAGAGCATTATGTCCATTCCCCTCTTATTATTAACTTATGGTCTTTCATTTCTATAAAATGTAAATATTGTTGCTTTTGTTTTTAAAGGAATGCTCATTTTATTCCTACCCACTATATTGCAGCAGTACATAAGTATATTAAATACATTAGGCAAGATCAACTCTTAAGAGAGAATGGATCCTTTGGATAGAATTATTTGAATTAGATACCATATTATGATACAATATATTGTGAGATAATAATATCTAGAACATATTCATTTTTCTTCAAGGTAGCTCTTCACATCTATACCAACCCCAAGGAAATTACTTAAATGCCATTCCACCTATTTATCACAATTGTATTGTTATAATGATTTCTTAATTTTGGCTAAATAAAATGACAATACCATTATTGTTTTATGAACTCTACCACAATAATGCACTATTCCCGTACCCATTATAATGGGATCAGGTAGATCACTTATGTTGATAACACATTATCTCTTAAACAAATAGTGTTGCTAAAGAATACGTCAAAACACATATTATGATCCTTAGTGTAAGAGTTGGTTCCATCAAGTTGAACTATGTTGTCTAGGTGTATCTCTACACCTTTATGTCAATCCATAACTAATATACATGCATACATCCTATAGGTGTCTTTGATTAAGGATATGATATATTTGTCGAGTAAATTATTTTTGTCATTATTAGATCATAACAACCGTTAAAACAATTTTAGGTAACATAATATTGTTAATTCGTAATGGTTATCAAGATACCCAAACAAACACACCAAATTAGCTTGTACTAATCATAAGATAGGTATCAACAGTTCCATAACAAGTTGTAGATGCCATTTTAATGACCAAATCATAAATAGATAGATGCAACTTTGAGTCTTTCTACATAACTGAGTTATATATATAATATTTTATTCATCTCAGAATCAAACAATAAGTTAGAATTCAAGCCATCGGTTACTCTTTTAGATGGCCACGATTACAACAGGCATAATTTCCTTAAATTCAATCAAATAACCCTTACGGACACAATCAACCTTATCTACCTCATGAACAAGAAAGACTGTCTAGTAAGAGGCTTTAAATATGTAATAGGCCTAATTTACCTAAAATGTATTTCATTTCCACTCAAAATTATACAATATTTTCATTCATAGAATCGTTACAAGATTAGCAGTACAGACAAGATCACAAAAATATGCACTCTAATCCTTATCTTTCATCAGAATTGAAAAAAATCTGCAATTCTGGAAATAATAATTCAACAACGTCAGTTCAATAATGAACTAACATGATTACGCTTCTTCCTGCCATGATATCTTACTGCAAATAATTGTTCATTTATTTTCTAAACCTTTTAGTAATGAATCAAAGTAAAAAGCATTGCAGTTCATAAACTCATAGTGATGAGTACAAAAGAGCTTATCCTTCCTTCATAGAGTATTAATCAATTTCCCATACCAATTAGACATTATATTCACTGCCTCTAGAAAATCAAGAATAAGTCACATTTTCCAGTTAGCTATAAACATAAAATTATTTCCTCAAATTTCCCTAGTGAAATAAAATTTCATCTTATCATACAAATATATCTCATGGAATACAAGATTTGAAAATGGTCATACTATATTACATTCAGAAGCTTTAGTCATCGAGAAAAACTTGAGAAATAGAGGGAATCAATATCAAGAATTCCAAATTTCTTATGAACAAACATGATAATTAAGAAGATTTTCACTGTGGTCATCTCAGTATAAAACAAACATAACACCGTCAAATCTAACATAAGTAGCTGGGCTTATTCGATAGTCTGAAGAACACGATAGAAAGATACTAATATTTAGGCAAAAGGAATGAATCCTTACATCAGGGAAAGGATCCCCAAAACCACGCCAAGATTGAATTCACTATTACCCCAAATAGGAGTTCAACAGATTCAAGTATATAAGTACTTGCAGTTAATTAATCATTATTAGTCAATACTCATAAAATAGGTCGATCCATAACAAACCGTCAATCTAATTCTCAGTGCATAATCAACAATGGCTTTTCAAACCTCCATGTTTGAACCTGAGACTCTCTCTTTCTCTCTCCCTATTTAATAATATCGCCGGAAGGTTTCTGAGTATTTCCCATTAATGAAAACTTAGAAATCATAGATGCGTATATACGCTAATATATAAAAATAATAAAGATCTTATGACAGTCCATGCTCCACATCATCCTACCAAGCCAGAACCATACAAAGAAAATCGAATAGCTACGCAGATAAATCATCCATAGACAAAAATCATGAATACCCAGAAGAAGCTCTTACCCAGATCACAAAATGCAAACCATAAACAATTCTAACAATAAAGACATTTAGTCTAAATGGTTGTAAAGAAATGAAACAACAATTTATAGCAAGACATCAGGAAAGGGAGAAACACAATCATGCCTACAAATTTTGCAACTCCTTCTGTTAACACCGATACGTCTTCTTTCAATCTTCTAGTGTTCCTTCAATCACACAATCCAGAGTTCCAAACTCTATTCCATCGAACTTTCCCTCCGTATAAGATAATTTTACATGCAACCACAATACGGAGAAACATAAAAATAACAGTAATTCCATGCAATCCTTTAAACCATCTATTCCTCCACGAAACAAGATGAGTTTAGCAGACTTTAACTCAAAAAGAGAAGCACATAGAAGTGAAAAATACATGCATTCAACTACACTAAACTACCTCCTTACATGGCTCAATTAGAGCTCAATCGACTAAGGAAAATAGAATGAGAAAAGGGGAATGAGCTTATTTCCTAGCTTCTCCAAGAAGCTTTGGGTTCTTTGAGAAACCGTAGTCTTCCATTAAATTTCATTTAATTCACTGCTACCACGCAGTAGTTTTTGAAAATCTTGCCACTGTCATATCTCCTCTACACTTTAATCAACCTAACTTTGTTAAAATTACATTTCGGTTCGACTTAATCGGTCAATTCAAAATCAAGCCCAAGTCGACAGGGTTGTCGACAACTTTATATTTCATAAGGGCTTTGGATCAACTTAAATTAATTAAGTTAAACACCCAAATCATTAATGATTCTTATGCCATGGAATTAGTCAATGACCATCCATCGACTACATTCAATGAAATTCATGATCCCCTATTTAATCATAATCATCTAATATGGTAAAAGGCCATAGAGATTTACATTGTATGCCCAAATAAATTTTCCCAAGATCATATTGCTTAACAAGGCGATATTTATTTGTATAAAAACAAACCTAGGTTAATATTTCCTATTTATATTATGCCCCTTACTATGGGTTGTCAAGTCATTTAGAATCATTTATTTACCACTTATATTAATTAAAAATTCTTGGTAAGTTTATAATTCGATCAACATAGGAATCATTATCACTTCATATCGAGACAATGTAAGTATAACCAAAGAATGTATCCTTATCACATAATTTTGACATTACTATGCAAGCCATAGATTCTAGCAAGTGGAATATGCAGTGCATTAATAATGATTCAATATACAATGGAATATTAATTGCCTTAGATCATAATTTCCAAAAGGGTAAGTGGCCTATTTCCCTTGCAACATAAAATACAGTAAACAATGTTTACCCGTATATCCAGTACAACGAATGATATAACAACAATGTACTAAAATATTACTACCAGCTGGGTAAGTAATCTGAAACATCATTCATAGCATGGTTCTCAATAATGTATATTAATAGTACTGCGACCATCAAAATGAAACTAGAATAAGTCCTAACTGCCAAGTGATTTACGAATGATTAGAAACAATCACTATGGCGTGGTTGTGTATGTAACTATGTGTAAGTGTGTGTATCATTTTTAGGGTGCACATGTGTATGTGTAGTTGCATACCTAGCTACGCAACATTGTATATTACCCAACCTTCATAAATCATTTTCCAGTTCATCACTTATCCCTTGATAACATATGTTGAATTTGTGGGATGTTACATGAGGTATGTGCTTTAGAAGGGAATGGAGGTATGAATGAGAGGTTGAGATTGTTGAGGTATGGATTGAGAAGAAGGAGGGATAGTAGACAAATGTTGTGAGGAAGGGTGGAGATTGGAAATAGAACTTGTGTTAATGGGTGGTATGGATGTTGGGATAGACATAACTATATTTTGGACAAATGATGTGGGATATTGAGATGTGATAGGTTGGGAAATTTTTGATGGAATGGAAGTTGAACTTATGGGCGAGTTTGGATAGTGGATGATACTAAGGGACTTGACGTGGATGAATATATGTTGGTATTGTTTTGGGATAATTTGGAGCCACATGAGAGTTACGGGTGAAGATGTAGATTATTGATTTGTTGTGTCTGTAAGGAGACCACATTGAGGTCAAAATTAATAACATAAGGTGAGGAAACGATGTTTGTGATTTAATGACAATGGGATAAGGATGTACCTGTTGGATGACTAGCTCATGGTTAGGATCAACAAGCCGGGAGAAGTCATATGATGTGCTAGATACAGGGGGTTGTGATCTAGATGTGAATGGTTAAAGATGAACACCCCAAGCAACAAGATATGCATTAAGGGTAACATGGTTTGAATCTAATATCCCGAGAAAATACTAGATTCCCCCCATCGAATAAACAAAAACTAGGTGGCTCAGGTATTTTAGATGAATTATATTGACTGTTGGGAGAATGTGGGGGTTTTTGATCATGTGTTTGAGGTGATATAAATGCTCGATGTTGATTGATTAAATGCAAAGCATCCTCAATGCGGGTTTGAAGGTTTTGATAGTTCATTGAAAGTATCTAGTCATATTATTAGATTTTTTCAAATAGGATTGTTGTCTAGAAAGAACATTGAAAAAAATCACCTAAAATGAAAAATTAATCTAGATTGTTAAACATAAGTAGCATAAAAATCACATTGAATTTTTTATTATTATCTTGATTAATTAATAGAAGGTGAAATGTGAAAAATAATTAACGGGGTCCTAGGAAATGGCAATCTATGGATGGTTTTAGGTGATGTTAAAGGATGGAACACTCAATATAATTGAAGGTACGTGAGGCTTGAATCTATTTTGGTGTTAGTACGGGGCTTGGTATTGGGGCCTACCCCCTTACTTCATGCTCCTGGCGATAAGTAAGGCGGGTGCTTAGCCAATATACCACCAACCAGCTGTTTATACTGCGTCTAGAACACTAAGTCAACTTCTCCTCTTGGTGATGAAATCCAAGTAGTTCCTCCCGGTTAGGAATGTTTGATGCAAGTTGTGTTTTGCAATGATTTGGTTGTGTGGGGAGATTACATGAATGCAACTGTTAACCTCCTAATTTAGACTATGTGATCACACATAATGTAATGTTATTTTTAAACCCAAAATAAATATTGATTTTGATGAGGACAATAAGAAAATGTAATTATTTTGAAAGAAAAATAAAGGAAGGATACATACTTATATTAAAGTTCCTATTTAATTTTTTTAGATTTTTGATTTTTAGCACAACTACAACGCAACAAGAAAAAAGCTCCCAAGGAAGAAAAATGCAAGTTAGATCAAAGTAGAGGACAAAAAAGAGAAATTAATGTTAGAGGTGATTGACTAAGGAATCAAGAAAATTCTATAGAGATCATCAACGATTTCGGGAATCATGACGATTCACCAAAATTACTAGCGATTTAACCAAATCATTAGAAATTTCAAAGAAGAGAACCTAATAGTAAAAATTAATTAATTTAAAATGAAATAAAAGGAACACGGTCCCACCGGGCATTCCATAATATACCAGAGAGTTTTTGATTTCTAACTTTAACTTAATAAAATGAAATAACAAAAACAAATTGACCTCGGAAGATGGTGGGTTTACCAATACCCACGATGATGAATGTTGATGTTTTTGGATAATTGATTTCAAGTAAGTGATCCTTCATCTTTAGTGACGTAGAAACCTATAGATCAAAAACACTAAATAAAATGGATTAGATAAATGGGATAACGAGCTTCTTAGAAAAGGTCGATTCTAGGAATCTAAAGGGACTTCCTTGGAGGATGTCAGCCCATTTTGATACAATTAGGTGGATTGATAATATTGATAAAGGTATATAAATGAAAAATCTAGATGAACAATGGGTAATAATCTTTAGAAATCAAAATTAAAGGGTAAGTACTATGTAGATTTAAATGTGGCCTAGGCAAGGGTGGATGTAATTTGGACAGATTTGAAGTAATTGTACCAAAATTTGTTTGTTTCTTGTTTGTATATTGTTCCAGAGAAGAAGGGATGTTGAACTATTGGAAGATCATAGATACTTTTGATAGATAGGACCAACAAGGTACTATCATCTAAAGTAAATCCATGCTTGCACATGACAAGTTGTCCAAAATATTGATAAAAATTTATGCTAAAATTATAAATTGATTAAAAGATGCAAAATGATAGGGCTTGTCGGTGATTCAAAGGAATCTTGGGTTATTAGACGAGAATCACGGGTGATTGAAGGGAATCGTGGGTGATTTCGTGAAAATGATAAGAAATACCTCTTGATGTGGAAATAGGCTAAAATATGTTTCCAAATGTTGGATGGAGTTAATTGAAGTTGATGGCTAGTTTTTGAGATTTTAGGGAAATGTTTGATGAAAAGGATATAAAGATGATGTGTTTCTAGAACTTGAGGTTGATACAGGTCCTTGATGATTTCTAGAGTGATGGAGATTCATTGTTGGGTTGAAGAAAAATACAAGACTGTGTAAAATAATTCTGAAGATCACCGAGAGGAGAAATATCTCGTTATTTATAATCACTGGCGATTTGTTAGAATTGCCGACAATCTCATTTTTAGGGAAAACATTTAAAAGTGGTTAAAACCACCTCCTAAATGAGACTTTCAGGTAAATTGGTGAGGGAAAATGGTTGGAAAGAGGTTACATGAGTTGGGGAGGTTAGGAAGTTGGGGTAAAATGGGTTAGAGATGATTTAGAAATGGTTAAGTGGTTTTAAAGGGGTTGAAGGTAATTTGGGATGTGTAAATAGTAATTTATAAGGACGTAAAAAATTAATTTTACGAAATGGGGGTGACTTAGGATAATGATATAATGATAGGTTTTTAATTAAATAATGTGTATATAAAGGAAGTATACGCAGTAACAAAACCTGGTGTCTACAACATGTTCACTCAAGTAACATCCGTTAGATACTTAGATGATGTTTTTCTTTCACATTTTTCAATCAATATTGGCACTAAGATATCCTATGCTCAAATTTTACAAATCAAACAAGGATCCAATGAGCATATAGAGGACTATGTATTACATTATAAGAACAACCTAGCTAAGATGACTAATGTAATCATTGATTCTAAATTGCAAGATATTTTTATTCAAAGTCTTTTACCTCCATTACAAGAGAGTGTTATCTTTGAGACCTCTCCATATTTTGATCAATTATTAAATACTATAAAATTACGTGAAAGAAAACTATTATCTATGGGAAAGCTAAAATACTATGACAATTCTTCATCTTCCTCCTCTAATCAGTTTCAAGGAAAATATACTTTCAAGGCATATCCTAAGCTATTGTTAATGTTGTATCTACACCATACAAACTTCAATTACAACCACCAAAGTGTACATTTACAAAGTTTTCTTATGTGCCTCACTTATTATTACCACAATTTATTGAGAGCAATCTTATCACTCTTCCTTTTCCATTCAATCTTGACCCTTCTCACCCCCATGGCCAAAATTATGATGAAAATTCTAGATGTGATTATCACCAATGCATTGGGAAATCCATTGATCGATGTTTCAAGCTTAAGAATCTTATTCAAGATCTCATAGATAACAATGAAATTGAGCTCCCTGAGCCTTCTTCTTCCAAACCGATAAATAATAACAAAAATCTAAAAAAAATTAATGGCCCATTACTTAAGCATGACAAGAAAGCTAGTTATTATTTGGCTAATCATACATATTGCTTTGTGACTCCTCCTTCATCGAGGCCTCTTGATTTTATTTTCACTACTGCTAATGCATCACCACCACTCATTACATTATCGATCACGATTATCATGCTATATTTAGCTTTGATTCATTACACATAAAATCCTCTATTGGTTCATATATCATCAAAAACACCATGACCTATCCATTAAATCCTATAAATGTGTTCTCTATTACACTCCTTGTGGCTATCAAATGTCCTATATATAATATCTCATATCTAGTTTCCAATTATTTTGGCTACATTAGGATTCTAGTTAGATTTGGTCCTCTCACCATGCTTGTTCCATTCGCTATGAAATATTCAATCATAGGATGTGAAATTATCTTATGTATTTCTTGGCTCCACACCACCCAAGCCATCCCTTATATAAATCATTTTTGTCTCAAATTCATTCACAATAAGAAAATTGTCACTCTCAAAGGAATTCCACAATGCATGTCATTGCCTCTCCCTCCTTTTGATGACATCCTTCCACCGATTTCAACATCTAGGCCTCCTAGGCCTCTCAAATCTAAGGCACATTCTACACCTAACTCTCCTATTTGTACACAACCTAATTCCCAACCTTATCATCTTCATTGGTTCACTAGTCCACCTCGTTGTCCTAATACTACTCAAGCATCCCTTTTGTATAGGTGTTCACCACATAGGTGTTCACCACCTGCTTCACCACATAGGTCTCCTTCATATAGGTGTTCACCATTTCCCTCACCATATAGGTTTCCTTTACATGTACATTGTCACTCTCATACACCACCAATCTTAGAGAATTCTCACACACCTTTATCTCCTCATACAATGGGTGGAGGACCCTTTCCATTCACTCTCATCATATAGTCTAATCTTCATCACACACTTGGGGAATCAAGCTTACTCCCCTTATGATATCATTTATTGCATATCATTTCTACTACCACACTCGTGCTTCACATCTAATATTTCATAACAAATTTTGATACACACCTTTTATTATCATTACCTTATGACGCACTCTATTTTCATGGTTTATACTTGAATTTTTAGGGTATAATATGAAATGAACCTCACATGTTTTACTCTTCATACTCTATGCTTAAAGATCTATCTTTATATCATCTATTCGAAACCATTTCCGATGATACAATCTTGTTCTATGATTCATTCATGAATTTTGAGGGGAGTTTTATAAATGAGCCTCATCTCATAAACATCATTTTGGGGGAACACTGCTCCTACCATTGCCACATTTTACATATCATCCCATTACATTTATACATTACATTTGTATATCTTGGTTACATTTACTATTGCTAGCTTATTCTATCTACATGTTACACTTTATTTTCCATGCTAGACGGATTCTTAGTATGTCATCATATTTTTATATATACACATGCATGTTCACTTGGTATTTTGAGGTGAATGCAGATCTCTTACAGATTTTTCCACACCGCAATGATGCTTGGTGCTTTACCTTTTACCAGTCCCACTAAGGCTCCTGGGGCATCTACATATACTATAATACTACATGTTGGTGCTAATTTTGAGCGTACACCTTAAACTAAATTGACTCCTCCAAAATTTTTCCCATGCTCACCAAAATCTTATTTACATAAGTTCATGATCTCGAGAATATTCTCATTCAAACTAATCTCTCCAACTCGGAATGAGCTCATGTCAAGTAAAAGTAACAATGTTATTTGTACATTAACTCTTATGTTATTTCTCCAACTAATTAGATCTATGAGACAAGAATGATCCAATTGGTTTGAAATATAAGGGTCTAAAACTCAAATGAATTGCTTATGGATGTATATACACTTAAAAACATAAATTCTTTCCTTGAAAACTATGTGTTTTTTTATAAATAAAAAAGGAAATTTCTTCCCCGTCACTGATGACCTAATGCTCTTTGGGAGACTTCGCATCGTGAGAACCTTCAATTATATTTACACTTTTTCATGAGAATGAAAAATGTAGACACGTCCCAAAGCCACGACATGGGAATATTCCATGGAATATTCTAATTAAGGATTGACACCACTTTACAAAGTTGCACTTTTACAATGTTCATATCATATGTAAAAATGTAAACTACACTCAAAGGCATGCACCCCAAAAATGACATTTGTCATCAAGAAAATGCAAGGCAGTATTAGGCATCTCATAAGTACTTAAATTTTATAGTTTTGCACTTCATGTAAAAAATGTAAACTACATTCAGACCCTTTGGGGCCGATGAGGGACAAGTGTTATCATACTAAAGCAACCCGATATCGTGCACATTAGTCAACTTTGTAGTTTTGCATTTTTTCAGTTAAATGCACAAATGAAAAATACACCCTAAGATCTACTCCCCATGAAAATGGACATGTGGAAGGTTCTTGTTCTAATAAAAAGGTGAAGATCAAATAACTAAGGTCGAATATAATACATTTATGGCATCTTTCATTAATGATGCTCACATGAAGGGATTAAAGATTTAAAATTTTACTAAGTATTTCACATTCCTACCATCTTGCTATGAAATTGAGCATATTGGAGCCCTACAGATGCAAATTTGGTTCACGGGATTGAGGAAATTGATTTCATAAAAAAATGTTTGAGAAAATTGAATTAGTTATCGTACATATGTGTTGTTATCTTGAAGAAACACGCAAACACCTTCCCTGTGAAAACTAGAAAATTAATTGAGTTTCCATTTGCATAAAAGGGTTTTTTAGAGCTCCCGTAGTTTGTAGTTTCCATTTTGATCCCTTCTTCTCGTGGCATGGTTCAAATAACCTAAGTAGGACCAGATTGATTGGATCATCCCATTTTTCTTCCATGACAAAAAATTTGGTGTTTCACTGATAAACATTGGCACTTCTATAATAAATCTTGGTGCTTCTATGATAAACTTTGGCACTTCTATGATAAAAATAAGCATTTCTATGATAAAAATTTTGATATTAAAAGAGGATCATAGTTATCCTTTCTTGAGTCAAATTTAATGTTTTGAAGGTTTGAAGATCAAAGAAAAGTGCCTCCAAAGTCATGATGGATCACTTTTTGCTATTATTTACGAATTATAAAGAGTCAAAGATGCATCTAAAGTGATCAAAAGGAATCTAAAAAAAAGGTAAACCATCATAAAAGGTCATTTTTTTGTATATACACGTGATTCCAATCCATTCATTACATTAGTAAGACTACATGGGACCAAGGAGATTTCACAGGTAGAAACAAACTAGTTTTAGGACTGTTATAAAAATATTGCTCTTCCTAGCCTCATTAAGGATCCTACAAGTTTTTAGTTTATTAAGACTCAAAATAGGCTGTATTCCAAGTTAAGTCATAACTCAACCATCTTGGTCATTTTCAAGCAAGGAAAGTGGAAAAACTATCATCTCCAGCTACAAGTGAAAACAAGGAAGCGAGGATAACTGTCATGAAAATCATACCCTTCCAATCACTTCTAGGGTACCTCCTTTTTATGCATGATATTAAGATACCAAATAATTTTTCTAAAAATTTTTGGAGCCAAGAAAGTTCCTCTTGCACATCAAAATGATGATAGACTTTAGGATCAAGTTAACATCTCGGTTGTGGGCGATTTTTAGACTATCATGAATATCTCAAGCTTCCCAACCTTTCCAAGGATAATTTTAGTTTCTAAAGGATCTTAGTACCCTATGATTATATCTTCCAAGTTTCATATCCATAATCATCCATCTTAAACCTCGACGTTTGTTTTAAGTAAAAATGCCATGAAGAAAAATTCCGGGAAGAAACTACCATAATATTTTGACTAAGTAAAACGTGTTAACTCCCCATTATGATAAGTAAACGTGTATGAAAAATAAGGAATGGTGAGTTATAGGCTCCTAAATATATACAATAGGTAATTTAAGAACATAAGGAAGGAATATAGGGGCATTCCCTTGATTTTAGGAACATGTGAGTTGTTTTGGTCAAGGAAGACACTTTCAAACATTAAAGAGATTTGATGACTCACCCAATTTCCTCTCCTTATTTCTCTCTTTCTTGTCCAATGCATTAAAGGGATAAAAATTTATTATTTCTCTTTGATTTACTGATATTCACTTATATATGGATATAAAAATGATATAAAGATCCTCTACTGTGGTGTACCAAAATTATGTTGTTTTGAAGATTATAACACATGATTTTAGTCTTGAAATTGAAAATAATTGATCTTTCCTCTCTCATTTATTGTCATATTGTGTATGTTTTTGTTTTTCAGTTGTTTCTTGTCGTTCAAGGTGAATTATAAATGTTTCATTTTTTGTAGCTGAATCTTTATTGTATTTTGATTTTTAGTTTTTTTTTCATGAGGGTTGTGTAATTTTCTGTCATTTCTTGAGGTTGTATTTTGCTTGTTGAAGTAAGTTAAGGAGTTCTATAAACTATTAGTCTATCACCACTTACATTTTTCAATTTCTTATCCCCTTTTATTCTCATAAAGTGAAACCTAGTTAGAGTTACAATAAGTCTCGTTAAGTGGTGTTATAGGCCTATAAACTGATTATATAATAAATACATTCGAGTTTAGGAAGGAGTTGACATTCTCCATAGGTTCATCCCAAGGATCCAGGGTCCAACACATGGGGATGTTACCATTGTTACACTAGATCAAGTAATTGATAAAAAAGGTGCAAGATTCATGTGATAAAAATATCTTTAGATCATTCTAGATTTGGTGGAATCCTCTAGAAAGGATTCAAATGAAAGTAACGTAAGATAGTTCACTATATACCAAAACTAGTTTCTAGGAGACAATTTTACACTAACTTTGAACAAAAAAATGAAGGAATTAAACTAATCCAATCACTTCCAAACTTGGTGCTAATTATGTTGGATACCTTTATATCATTCTATTATTAGTGGCATCCTAGAAAGGCTTAAAATGCAAATGGCGCATAACATGATTCAATTTATACCAAAACCGGTTTCTAGGAGATAAATTTACACTAACTTTGAATGGGGAAATGGAGGGCTTAACCTAATCCAATAACTTCCAAAATTTTTAATAATAAATTTAGTTACCTTTATAGCATTTTATACTTTTAGAATCCTCTATAAAGGATTCAAATGCAAATGGTGCATGATGATAGGGATCAATGGATCTTATACAAAGATTTATGTCATGTAATGGAGCTCAACAAACAGTAAAGTAATTTCAATCACACAATATTATTATACCTCACACTTGATTACATATATGTAGGAATATGTCTCCTATAAATAAGGAGATGTTCCTATTAATGATATTCCACAAATCACTCAACAATTCCTATTTACAAGGATTGTTATAACCTCACTAACTTTGTATGTACCCTTTTATGGTGGGTGTTATAACTATATAATATCGCATATTAAAATATACTAATTACCCAAATAATGTAAGCACTACATAAATAAATTCCGACATTCCCCCCTTAGTGCAAACATGGGAGAAAAACATTGCACTTCTTCCATGACTTGCGGCAAATGCGCACTCATGATCTGGATGGTTTTTCAGGACAACCAACAACCTTAACAAGGATGGTTTTCCAAGGACAACCAACAACCTACAAGGATGGTTTTACAGGATAACCAACAACCCAAAACATACAGATGGTTTTACATGACAACCAAAAACCCAAACATATAGATGGATTTACAAGACAACCAACAACCCAAATATCATGATGCTTCTTTTTATTTGTGCTTTCATCTTTTCCACTATGTTTTTCCTTCAGGGAATTATGTAGGAAACATTTCTCACTGAATACAAATCTAAATAGGAATGATATTCAAACATATAGAAAAAAACTAGAAACATGAACATACTTGAAAAATAGATACTATGAAACTGAAGCACACAATTGAAAGCAAGCTCACACTACAAAATTTCACTACAGACTTCGTGTGGCCCCATCATTGGTGATTGATGAGAGGTCGTTTATTGACCTACATCATCTTGTGTCTCTGTCCTCCACTATACATGTTACTATCTCAAGAGAATGCGAACATGAAGCACACTTGTTTCCACATCGAGCTTATTCTTTTCTTCCCTCCCTGAATGCGAAACATTTTATTTTATGGACGTTGAGAAATGTGTCCATGAGGATTTTTATTTATTTTGACTCTATATGATGTAGGACTCACAAAATAACTCTGGAATCATTTTTTATTTTGTCAATAACACTATGATATTAATAACTAAACTACGAACTATGACATATAATAATGACGAATCAAAAATGTCTTTATGTGACTAGACAAATAAAAATTAATTTAAGATTACTTTTTAATACATAAAAAACTAACTGATTTAGACTTTCAATTTTTGATATCTAAATACACATTAAATTATAAACTATTAAGAGAATCATGCATATTATAGCAATAGACTCTAAAATATTTAATTAACAACCTAATAAACAAACTTAAAAATTATTTCAAACACAATAGACCACCTAAAACAAATAAAAATTTGACCAACTTATCAAAGACATGAGAATGGTAGAGAAAATATAGTCGAACCACTTGGCAAATGGATAGCTCCCGGTATGGATGCAACTAATTCACAAAATTCTAGTTGGTTTTTAATGTTTTCTCAGGTTCCTTCATAGGGAATAGATATGAGTCTAATATGATATAATATAAGGTGACTAAATAATAATTAAAATGAACACCTTGTAATTTACTAACAATCCAAGCTATACAAACAAGAACTGATGCATGCATTAGACAAGCACATACATAAATGGAAGCAAAAATGACAGTCTGGTAGATATCCATGCATAAATATAAACCACCTCTTGAAGCAAGTCGGTTGGAAGATAAAATCTTAGAAGTAACACCTCCTCAAAAATATTGAATCCCGCGAGTTCTAATATGTATTATTTACAAATGAATATATGACCTATGTAACTGTTACAACCAACAGATCCCTTTCTAGAGAATTTGAATACTTATCGATGTGCTTGTATGGTTTGAGTCATTTAAAATGATGAGGACTCTTCAGACTTTTGAGAATTCTTCTCAATGATCATGTAGAAGCTTTCATAAGCAGACGTCTCGATATAAACAAAAACATTTGATGGATGGCTCACCAACATGACCCGAGCAGATGCTCTAAAAAGAAATGGAAAAATGCTACGTATCAAGCACTATCCCTCTCTATGCCAAGTCACCTCAATACCTTGCAAAGTTCCTTAGTCAATACACTTAAATATCCCAAATGCGCAGGTTCAAAATTACAAGCACAAAATCTGATATGATTTGGAGATAAAATAATAATGTTGCTATCCTCTCATGAGCCCTCAACTATTATGATATTGATGTTCAAATTTAGAAGCCATCAAATAAGTGTGGATCATCAATGAAAATTAAAATTCTATTCTGTCGATGTAAAACATGAGCTAAAAAAATATTATTCCATCAGTTGGGAAACAATGCATACACCTTCCCCTTTATATTCAAAGTATATCATCATAGAAGCACATCCACTATGCACCTAGGAAAGCATAAAAACTATACGCTCTCAAAACCTTATCCTACTCTGATACCAATGATAGGGATTAGTGGATCTTATGCAAATATTTATCTCATGTAATGGAGTTGAACAAACAATAAAGTAATTTCTATCACACAATATTATTATATCTCACACTTGATTACATATATGTAGGAATATGTCTCATAAAAATAAGGAGATGTTCTTATTAATGAGACTCCACAAATCACTCAACAATTCCTATTTACAAGGATTGTTATAACCTCACTACATTTGTATGTACCCTTTTATGGTGGGTTTTATAGCTATATAACAACACATATTAAAATATACTAATTACCCACATAATGTGAGAACTACACAAATAAATTCCTAACACATGAGAGTTCACTATTGACCAAAATTAGTTCTTAGGAGATAGTTTTGGACTGACTTTGAACAAGAAAACAAAGGACTTTCCCTAATGTAATCACTTCCAAACTTGGTAATAATAATATTGGGTACCTTTAGGTAATTATATATTTATTCACATCCTCTGTAATGGATTCAAATGAAAATGGTGCATGACATTCCTAAAAGGGGTCTAAAACTGTCACAAAAGTGGGTTTAGGCTCTTAGTGTAACCTCAAGACCTTTCAATGACATGTTAACACATGTGGAATCATTGTAACCACCTTATAATTCATCAAATAATATCATTGCATAATTATCATATCAATAACACACAAAAAATAAGCTTTGTACTCAACCATAATAGGTTTCTTAGAGGAACAATTTGAAACATTAAATTTATTTTTATCATTTTTCTTTCATAAGAATACAATGCTTACAAGCTGAGATATAATTGATCAATAGAATTAATGACCTATTACATTTATTTTTATTCTTATAACATACTTATTTGGCCTTGAATGGTATTAGTCAACCAAACTACCTTCAGAAAACACTTATTTTGTTGACTCCAAACCCTGTTGCATGGTTGTTTCTTCACCTAGAGCCTCCACTTAAAAAAAATTCTCCATTGATGTTCCAGAAACCTACCTACATGTCCCCAAATTATTCCATGGTTTATATAAATATCACTAAATTCTATAAAAAGAGGTTCGAAGTCTAGAAAAATAGTTTTGAAGTTTACACGCCAAGTGCTAGAGTGCATTTGAGGAGTACTAAAATCCATTCGAGGAACACCGAGTCTAGAAAAAGAGAGTCAAATTATAAAAATAAGTGTTGAAATCTAGAAAAATATCCCAAATGGATTCATACAGAGCATTAAAGTGCATTTAAGGATTTCTAGAGTTCATTTGAGGAGTGTCGAGTGTATTAGAGGAGTGTTGGAGTACATTCCAGATCTTAACCGATATAAAAATCATGCTCTTAATATTTTCTTTGAACTCTAGATCCAAATGGGATTCGTTTGACACTATATTTCTAATTTTAATTAGAATGATTGGTTCAAATTTTATTAGACATCATACAAATATTATTTTACACTCAAGAAAAGAGTTTGTAAACTTTATTTTACCTTGGAATTCCTCTCATAATACATGTTCAATATTTATACTCAACTCAAGTTGTAATTAACATTTTTAACCTCCACAAAAGATGGTTGATCCATCTAAAACACCATTTTGGAGCTTTAATTTTACTTTAAATAAGTTCCAGTAGCTTTTAAATGAATTAGTCATCTATGGAGACTTCTTATAGAGTGTTGGAGTCTAGCTATAGAGTACCAAAGTCTAGCCGCAAAGAGACAAAGTCGGAAAAGAGTGTCCAATTCGGAAAATGAGCACTAAAGTATAGAAAAATAGCATTTGAGGAGTTTCATATTCCATGTTAGCAGTAGTGAAGTGCATTAGAGGAGCTTTAGAGTGTATTTTGGCTCTTAATTGATATGAAGGATCATGCTCTAAATTTGATATTTAAACTCTAGATCCAAATGGGAGACCTTTGACACTATATTTTTATATCAATTAGACTCATTAGTTCACATTTTCTTGGAGATTGAAGATTGATATAATTATCCAATCAAGAAAATATCTTGTAAACTTTGTTTACCTTGGTAGTCCTCCCATAATACATGCTCAACATTTATACTCAACTCAGGCTATAATCAACACTTTTAACCTCCACAAAACATGATTGAACAACCTCAAACACCATTTTAGTAATTTAATTTTTCTCTAAATAAGTTCCATCATATTTATAATAGAATTATTCATCTCTGGAGACTTCTTATAGAGTGTCAAATTCTAGTTCAGAGCACCAAAGCCGGAAAAAGAGCATCAAAGTCTAAAAATAGTGTCACCTATGTTAAAAGAGCATTGGATCATTTTGTACAGAGTTTAATAGCGAATTTTAGGAGTTATATATTCCATTTGAGTTCTATAGTGCATTAGAGGAGCGTAAGAGTGCATAAAGGCTTCAAATGCAAATGGTGCATGACAATTCACTATTGACCAAAAATAGTTCCTAGGAAAGCTTTTTTTTGAATTTGAACAAGAAAATGGATGACTTACACTAATCCAATCACTTACAAACTTGGTAATAATATTTTTGTACCGTTAGATCATTCTATAGTTGGTGGCATCCTCTAGAAAGGATTCAAATTCAAATGGTGCATCACAATTCAAGTAAATATGAAAATTAGTTTCTAGGAGACATTTTTACACTAATTTTGAATAGGAAAAAAGGAATTACCCTAATAAAATAACTTCCAAACATGGTAAAATAATAATATTGTGCACCTTTATATAATTATAGATTTTATTTCATCCTCTGTAAGTCTTCAAATGTAAATGGTGTATGACAATTCACTATAGACAAAAAATAGTTCCTAGGAGATAGTTTTGCATGACTTTGAACAAGAAAATGAATGTTTTACCATAATCCAAATACTTCAAAACTTGGTAATAATAATCTTGAGTACCTTTATATCATTATATAGTTATTGGCATTCTCTGTAAAGGACTAAAATTCAAATGGTGCATGAAAGTTCACTATTGACTAAAACTAATTTTAGGAAATAGTTTTGCACTTTGACTTTGAACAGAAAACGAAGGACTTAACATAATCCAAAAATTTCCAAAATTTCTAATAATAAATTTTGGTACCTTTATATCATTCTATAGTTGGTGGCATCCTTTAGAGGGGATTAAAATTTGAATGGTGCATAATGAGTTCATGATATACCAAAAGCTGGTTTCTAGAGAGACAGTTTTACATTGACTTTGAACAGGAAAACAAAGGATTTAGCCTAACATAATCACTAAAAAACTTGGTGCTAACAAATTTAAATAAATTTATATCATTATAGAGTTTTTGGAATACTTTGTAAAATATTCAAATTCAAATGGTGCATGACAATTCACTATTAACCAAAACTTGTTCTCGGAGACATTTTAAAACTAATTTTGAACAAGAAATTGGAGCACTTACCTAAACCAATAACTTAAATACTTGGTAATAATAATATTATGTACCTTTATATAATTACATATTTCTTGGAATCCTCTATAAAAATTTTAAATGCAAATGGTGCATGACAAATCACTATTGAAAAAAATTGGTTCTTAAAAGATAATTTTGCACTTACTTTGAACAAGAAAATGGAGGAATTAATTTTTATTTTAGCAATTATCCTATATCATGGCTCAGACAACCTAAATAAGATACAACTATTTGGATCATATCATTTTTATTTTTGATAATAACTTCAATGCTTCTATGATAAACTTTTTTGTTTCTATGGTTAACTTCAACACTTCTATGATAAACTATAGTGATTCTATGAAAACATTTGGTGTTATTATGATAAAATGTAGAGATAAAAATGGGTCCATAATGATCCTTTCTTGATTCAGTTTTAATGTTTCAAATTTTTGAAGATCAAATAAGGGTGCCTCCAAAGTCATGAAGACTCACTTTTGATAAGGTTGATATTTACAAGTTGTAAGGAGTCAAAGGTGCATCTAAAGTGATCAAAATGAATACCAAAAAGGTAAACTATCATGAATATGTTTCTTTAAAGGTAAATATATAATTTTTTTAGTATATCCACATGATTCCAAGCCATTCATTGCATTAGTAATACCACATGGGACCAAGGAGATTTCACAGGAAGAAACAGACCAATTTTAGGAATGTCATAAAAATATTGTTCTTCCTAGCCTCTCCAAGGATCCTAAAAGTTTTGGTAGGTTTTTAATACCCCCAATATGATATATTCCAAGTTTTAGGTCCTAACTCAATCATCTTGGGAATTTTCAAGAAAGGAAATTGAAAAATTGTCATCTCCAGCTATAAGCAAAAATAGGAAGTGAGGAGGACTATCATGAAAATCATGCCCTTCCAATCACTTAAATGGTACTTACTTTCTTACACATGATATTAAGACACAAAATAAGGTTTATACCAATTTTGGGAGCCAACCAAGGTTGTCTTGGGCATTAAAATCATGACAAAATTCAGGACTAGTCAACATCTCAGTTTGTGGGTAGTTTTTAAACTATCATAAATGTATTAAGCTTCCTAGCCTCTTTAAGGATCCTACAAGTTTTTCTAAGAAAACCAACAAGATTATATATTCAAATTTTCAGGTCATAAACCATTTATATTCAACCTCAAACTCTTTCCAGAAGTCAAAACTTCTATGAAGAAAACTACCAGGAAGAGACTGCCATAACAATTTTGAATAAGTAAAACATGTTAACTCCCTATTATGTTGAGTAAATATGTATGATATATATAAGTTATGTTGAGTTGGATACTCATAAATATATACAACATGTAATTTAATAACATAAGGAATCAATATAGGGGATTCCCTTGATTTTAGAAACATGTGAGGTATTTTAGTAAAGGAAGACACTTTCTAACATTGAATAGACACTGATGACTCGCCTATTTCCTCTCTTTATTTATCTCTTTATTGTTATATGAATTTAAGATACATAAATATATTGTTTCTATTTTATATATTGATATTCACTTATATATATGAATATAAATAAGGAAAGATGAAACAATCTACTTTTGTGTAGAAAAATTCTTCTCTTTTGAAGATTTTAACACATGCTTTTAGCCTTGAAATCAAAAATAATTGATCTCGCCTCTCTCTTTTGTTGTCATATTGTGTATGCTTCTAAGTTTTAGTTGTGTCTTGTGGATTATCAGTATCTTTTGGCTTGTTTTAAGGTCAATTTTATGTGTTTCATCCAAATATTACATCAAGAACTGAGGGAGTAATTTTATAGAAGTTATGAATAAATTGAGAGCAAAAGGAGTATACTTGGACAAAAATTATTTTTTCATTCTATAGGTTTAGTTTTATTTTGGTAAATTTATTGTGAAATAACCTATCTAGATTGAGATTTGGTCATAAAAACCTTCATACTATATAATTTTTTATTGGCTTTTTTAGATCATTTTTGTTTCTTACCAATTTATAAGTGAAATGACATTGATTAGTGTATTGATATTATGATTGAGTAGTGATATTTATATTTGGATATTGTAGGATGAAGATGAAGGTAATGGAGAGGGAGGTGAATATATAAGTACATTTGGAAAATATTTGAAGAAGCTATTAGAAATACAATATGAGTTAGAAGGTGATAATAGAGACATATATTTATGCTTTTCCACTTTTCATATAAGTTTTTTTGTGATCATTCATCAAAGATTTAATCCTTAACAATGTGCATTTTACTATTTTTATGACTTTCTCAAATAATTGTGATGTAGAGGTGTTTTATCAAATTACAACAGTTGTTTAGAAACACATAAACCTTAAGTTCAATGTACTTTGTCTCTAAAATAAGTACTAAGGGTTTGAACCTTTACGAGTGATTCAAAACGATAAATATGAAAATCTTAGGACTCAATGAGTTAGATAAATCTTTAAAAGATAATACTTCTAATGAAAAGGAGTATCTAGACCATACTAAAGCTATTAAATCCTTTTTTTGCTAGATTATGCCTTAGTGACAATTTTGAGGATTTAAGACCTTACTCTACATTTAAAAGGTTTAAATGCACATTTTAAGGCTTAGATGAGATGGAAAACTTTGAACCAAAATCCTACAAACATTTATAAAAGTTTTATGCTCCTCAAGTGACGGTAAAATAAGTTGTAAATCCAAAAACTTTATTAATTGGACTATACAAATAAGGGTTAGATTTTAGTTCCTTTACCATTGTTCTTATCTTTAGAAGGGTTTTAAGTGCCAAAACATCATATTTAGTTGTTTGGTATTTCTTGATAATTAATTTAGTTACGGGTGATAGGTTTGTTGGACATTGAGTCTTAGTCGTTTTCATTCATGTCAAGTTTCACATTGATGTCAAAGGAAGTAGTGGTTGGATGATTATTTCATGAGTGTTCATTACGTCGCATGAAGTGTTCTTGTGTCATGATGAGTTGCATTGTTGTAGAGGTATGGTGTCTTGGTGAATTTGTAAGGTGTAGAGCACGGTTAAAGCTAGTATGGTCATGGTGTGGGCTCCAAGTGTTGAAAAAGGTTGTTATGGTGTCTTACATGGTCAATGAAACATTTCAAAAGTGTTAGTAGGTCTATATAGTGAAGATCGGAGTCGATTACTGAGTGAGTCATATGGTGAAACAAGCCATTTTAGGTTTTGTTCTTGACCTAATGTAGGTAGGATGAGATGGTATAATGGAGTATGAGGTAAATAAGGTTGGTGAAATCATGTAATGTGTTTTTAGGTTTCATATCATGTGTGGAATATGTCAAAGGTCACAAATTAGGCATATGATGTATGTCTAAGGTCCTTTTGAAGAAAGACTATGAAGAAAAGGTTATTTTGCATGGGTAAGTCATGGTGGTTGGAGAGTTAAAGGTATGAAAAAGAATGGATAAGAATTGGAAATCATCAAGAGTGTCATTTTAGAGGTGTGGAAAATGTTTGAGGTCAATATGATGAAGACAAAGCAAGAAACTTGTTTTTAGCCATATTGAGCTCTTAGAAATGTAAGTTCTAGTTTGAAGATCAAATTTGGATGCTCACTGGAGAAATTTTTAATTTCTTGGTATTATGAGACTTTGGGAGATGTTGTTACATGGAAATAAAAATGTATATCAAGAATAATAATGTATTTTTATCATCATACTTTTATGAACCATCGTTAACACCAAAATTACTCTATTATGAGTTCAAAACCCTAGGTTGAAAGTGACTTGACAGAAAATGGTTATATAAGCCCATAATTGATTAATTTTTCTGATTTGATGATGAAGAGGACCCCTCCATATTTCCATTTATGTATTTTAAAGCTTTTGGTAGTATGTGGACCCTACCCAAAAAGGCACGTTTATGTAGTTTTTATTTTATGCAAAAAGTTTCCCATTGCACATATTGACTGAATTACCATTTATGGAATCATGGGATTTGTACATGTCATGGTTGAAGACCTAAAATGTAAAGTTTTTCGTATCTTTGAAGATTGGTTTTTGGGGATGAAGAGGAAAGTTTGAGCGATCTGCTTGTAGAGATGATTTGAGGCATCTATAGTGTGATTTATGGTAATATGAATACATAGTCATGTATGTGACATCAATATATTTCCAATGATATATGAAAATCACATGGTTTATGTTATTTTATGTGGTATTGAGCCTCATATTTGAGGTCTAGGGTTTGGTGCACAAGAACAAACATGTTCTTGGGATGGTTTCATGACTTGAGGTGATGATGCATAAGTTTCAGGTATAATGGAAGTGTGATGAGGTATTTGTTTATGTTCTGAAGTGATTTAAGGCTTTTGTGATGATCATATAGGATCAAAGTGGTTTGGTTTTGGCGAGATGCACTTTTTGTGCAATTAGGCCTAATAGAAACCTAATGGAGATTTTTGGGCATGTTGGTGATATGAACAACCTATGTGATCTTTTTTTATGATGTCCCCATGATGTTTTAATTATGTTTTGATGATTTATTCTCTATGATTTCTTACTTACATTTTTGGGCACCTGGTCATGTATATAAGCAATTTTAGAGAGCTCATTTATGTGTGTTAGAGATATGAGAACTTAGTAAATATTGGAAGGATGAAATAGTAGGTAATGAGGAAGAAATAAAGAGTATGGGGCATTGAAAATGATGAAGGATGTTACCATGATGATGATCTGAAGATGGCGAGCTGAAGAAGGTCATTCATACATGACCTAGTTGAGAAGAAGACCTAGTTTGTGTGCATGAGGATGAGCGAGCTAGAGGAGAGTGTGAGATTTTTATGAGGGTTCAAGAACATGTAAAAGAAGAGGTATGAGGAGCTAATAAGGGTAGAGAAGAAGGATATATAGGTCATTAAACCTAATCAGCACATGTTGGTGTAAGTTTGAGAAAGGAAGAAGAAAGAGGAGTTTGAGAGAATGTTGTATGCATGGAGCTGAAATAGTGATCACAATAAGTTGTTGGAGAAATAAATCATCAATTGATAATCATATTCATGTGGTTTAGTTGGTTCTTGGTCATCTTAGGGGGTTGTTTCCTCCTTGTAAGGTTTGTTCCTTACTAAATAGGGGTTGGTACTCCTTGTGGGGTTGGTGCTCCTTGTGTAGTTGGTTCCTCACTAAAGAAATATTGTGTGATATGTAATATTCTCATTAGTCCTTTTTTTAGTAATATAAGAATATTTTAGTGGTTTTTCTTCCCCTTGATGGTTTCCCATTTAAATATGGTGTTTATGTGTTCTCTCTTGTGTCTTGTTCTTGTGTATGGTTGTTTAATGTTTAATAACCATGTAATGGTTAATGAATGTTGAATAAATGTTTGATATGATGAATGAAAACTAAGTTGAGTAAGGTAAAAGTTTTAAGGTTTGACTCACCCCCTCTCAGTCCATTATGCTTCTAACAATTTTTAGGTGCTTTTATAAAAATATTTCAAAAAATTGTGTCGTTTTCTTTATGGATTGTGTGTGATATTTTCAATGGTATAAGAGTTTATTGCTTGATTAATTAGAGGAGGGATAAATTTTCAAAAAATGATAAATATTAATTATCATTGATAATATGATGTACATGTTTAGAAGTACTTATTGGACTTATTTTTCCTAGTGTAAATTTAAAATAATAACATGATGGTGTTGTGGCATTGTACTCTCTAACAAATAGGGTCACTACTCAATCTCCAATAGATGTTTCCATTTCACCTCCAACTCCTCAGTCTGCTTAAATAGCGTCATCTCTTACTAGCCATTTTAAAGCACTTATAACTATTTTTGAACTTCTAGATTGTAAATAGAAAAAATTGTAGCTATATTGAACAAAATTTTAGATGTTTAAAATTGTTAAAGATGTCTTTGATGTTTAAAATGGTTTCGGGTAGTATTTTTTTAAAATGCACCTATGAACTGTTATGTTCCATTTAGGTAGTATTTTTACATATCATGAAGCTTAATAATCTTCTAATTCTTGATGTAAATGAAGTTGCACAAGGATTCACATTCATTGTCCATGATGTTTGAGTTTGGTAGAATATGTTGGTTTTCAATCACCTAAATGCTTCAGATGCTTACAAGAATTATTATAATGCAATTAGTTAGTATCTAACCTTTTATGGAGTATAGTCATTAAATCATGTGTTTTGGCCATCTATTGTATCATTTTATGTTAAGGGTTAATGGAATTTAGGCACCCTTTTAATTTATTTTCTCATTTTGATATTAATAAAATGCTTGTGAACTCACTTATGGGCACAAGATTAAGCCTAATTTTTTTGTGATTGTTTTATAATACTAATAACAAGCTCACTTTGGTTCCATTGATGATAGATTAAAATAATGAGGCTATGAAGCTTCATTGTCTCTAGCACTACAATCAAACACCAAAATTAATTATATATAAGTAGATAAAAATAATCGTATAACACTAAATAATTAAGACTAATATTTAGGCATAAACATTAATTTGTGATTCAACAACATTGGTGTTAGTTGTGTGGTGTTTGTTGTATAAGCTGTTTCACTTGATTATTAGATCGTTTCTTTGAAGTATTGATGAAACAAATAGGGTAACAATCATAGGAGGAATACCTGTTGAAATGTTGGTTGTTGGGTTGTTGTGCGCGTATGACTTCTGAATCCACAGCTGAATGTGAGAGCTTCCTTTTGGCTAGGAGGAACTACCTGTAATGGAAAGCAAGACCACCAGAAATAATTAAACAATATGTGTAGTGAACTGCCTAGCGTGTGCTAGATCTAGGAAGTGTGATACTTCTTAGATGGCTGTCAGTCCACTATTTAAAACAATTTAATGTGGGTAATAAAGTAAATTCTATTGTAATTTGAAATGATTTAGGTATCTCACTTAAAACACAATAAGAAAGATCTTATCTAATAAGATATGTTAGAATTGGATCCGAAGGGCAAATAAGCGGTTACGGATCTCTATAGGTCGACGTAAAGGTCTCGGGTAGATCACGAGGTGAATGACGGTGATGTAGAATTAGGTTAATAAGTCAAGGTTACGAGTTGTATGGGCAAACAGAGACCGATGCCGATTAAGGGTGGCCAGACAGAAGCCGGGTGTAACCGGCATCGGTTACTATGGAAAACTGGGAATTCCACAAAATGAGTTTTGGGTCTCCTTTGTGATTACACAAAGGACTTTGGTTGGTCGAGAATGAGGTATTGGGTGGTTTGGGTGGGATTCAACAAGGTTTTAATAGGTATATGGAGGGGTGAGTATTAATGGAGGTCTGTGGGTGGCTGAGAGAACAAAGGGTGACAATATAATGATGAAATGAAATGAACCAGAGGAGTATAATGTTTTACTTACTTGGATTCTGGTCCTGGACGCTTGTGAGTGAGGGATGAAGGTGTTGGTAAGAGGTTGAAGGCTGCAGATGATCACCAATTGTAGGAGAGCTTCTGCATGGGCTGCATGTGCATTCCTTTTTTCTTGGTTGGATCAAATCCTTGCTGGGGGTGAGTGCAAGAGAAAATGCTTGATCTCCTTCCTTACATGTGTGTTCTCGTTGGAATTTATTCTCAGAAGATGTGATATCTCTCAGGGATGTGCTAATGTTCACCAAAATTTTGCCAACCTTTGAAATAAGGTTGTTTTAGGGGTTTAAAGGTGACCGACAACGGTTCTAGCTTAACCGGTGATGGTTAGGGGTAATCAGGTGTCGGTCAAGGTGGGATTTCCTAAGTTTACTAAACTAGGGAGATCCTCTTGATTTTCTCGAGATCTCGTGTCGTTAACCCACAGATTAGACTGGGAGCTTCTTGTAAGCATGTGGGAATGTGGTTAGAGAGAATGTAGGCATTGATCTTTAGGGTTTGGGTAAGTCTTAGTTAGTTATGGTAACTTACTAAGAATAGGTCTTAGGGTGAGGTGGCTAGATGAGGTGTCTAGGTGAGGTGTATGTGTGGATATTATCTAAATTAAGATATTTAAATAATAAATATGGTGAGGATAATGAATTAATTAAATTAAATTAATTAAATTAATATTAGTGGGGTGAAGGGGGCCATGGCTAGGTTAATGTGATGAAGGGTGTTTATTTGTCGAGGGACCAAAGGGGAGTGTGACCTAATTTTAAAGTCTACATTTTGCCCCTTTTTATTGCGTAGCTTGAATTGGTAAGCGATGCTAATAAAAAATAAGATGTGGTTGCCCCAGGTGTGGGTGAAGGTGATCCCCCTCAAACCAAGAACTGATGAGGATGAAGGTAGAATTGGTGAGTGGTTTGATAAAAGGGTAAATGTGAGAAAGGGGAAGGTGGTTAATGGGGAAAAAAGGGTTGAAGGTCTACTTAGGAAATCTAGGTAATGGGTCAGGGTTAATGGTAGCAATAGTCAAACTCACGCATACATATAAAAGCAGCACCTTTGCACCGCCAAGTTGAAGAGCAGGAAAACTCTACATCATCTAAGGTCGATAGGTTTATCCAAACAAGGTGGAAGTGATTCTAGTATCCAAGGTATAGGATATGGTTAGGAAACACAACGTAGGTTAGGTGCAGGAATGTTTAGGTATGTTCCAGTACACCAAAGGTAAGGTGAGGATAAACGGTCACAGAAATAGGCTAGGTAAGGTCAATAGATCAATCAACACAGTAATAAAGTGCCATAAGGTATAGCAAACACATGAGGGAAAATGTCACTAGCGATGGTCCAGTCTAAATATTTAGGTCACGACACGGGTAGGGCCGAGGTATGGGTAAAATGATGAGTCCCTAGAGGAGGAAAAGGGTAGGAATGAAATGAGGAGGTCCAGAGGGTTAGGTAAATGGTAAGTGTAAAGGTTAGGTGGGGTAAATGGGCGGGGTGAAGGTTGGGTGAGGTAAAGGGTTCACAAGATTAGTGCAAGAGATTTGATTTGGTTATGGGTAATGATTTGGTGATGACAGAGGTCAAAGAGGGATCGGGCGGGCCACTAGTGCGGTGCGGATGTTCCACCGAGATGACGGTAGCATGATGAGGTAAACACCCAACGCTAGGTGTATTTCATTAAATAGATTAAGTGATTTACAAATTGTGGTTGTAGTTTTGGTGTTTGGTTTTTTGGGTGTGGAAAAGAATAAAATTTGGGAATGGGGGAAAAGTGGGTAAAATAGGAATGGGGAGGGAAATAAATGGGAGAGGAGGGGATGGGATGAGGTGCAAGGGAGGATTAGGTAATTTCTAGTGGGTAAAAGGGGTGAGGGGAGGTTTTGAGAAAGGAGGGTTTTGGGGATCGCGGGTTTTTACGCAACAGTGACCGACATCGGTCAAGTTTGGATGGCGTCAGTAAGTTTGAACCGGTATCAGTCACAAATAGATAGGGTGGAAAGATTCTAGTAGCAGATTCGGGCTATTATAGGACGTACCTCCGCCCTTCCCACAAGACGAGAGAGATGACATGTAGAGGAACTTACCTCCACCAAAACCTCTGAGTGCCACAAAGGCGGGGAGGAGCAGCGGTGGACCGGAAGATAGATGATGTTGGGTGCAAAGATAGGTATAGACAGTGGTGGGTGGCTCACTTACAAGCCATACCACCCAGATAGAGGTAGACGTATCTAGCCACCATCACGGTTTAGAGGAATGCCTACTACGGAGAAGGTGGCTACTCCGATTACCCGGTTGGGTATTGTTGTTGCTGAAATGCACAAGACCCCTGGATACTGATCAGGCTTCTAGGTTGATCATTCTAGCATCTAGTGTGATTGCACAACATGGAAACCTCTCTCCAAGTGTGGGGACTTGTGAAACTGAGGGAGGAATCTCCAGATTAGAGGTTGGATCCTCAACTCCTCTGATTTAGATCTATATTTGCACAACTACAGAGGTTCAGATCCTAATCCTACCCTAAATTGCAAGGAGACAGGGATAGAAATGCAAAAATTGAAACTAACTAAAGATGGTGATGCACCAAAAGGAGTGGTGAAACAATTTTGTCATGCAAATAGACACAAACCAAAGATTGCAACATAAAACATACACAGGCTGATAAGATATAATTTAGGATCTGAAATGAAGCAAATAATACAAACAAAGGACTGAAACTCATTCACAAAGCTTGCATTATCATTTCCAATGTCAAAAACCACTGCATTACAACCTCAGAGAGGTAGAAAACCTGTTACAGTCCTTGAAGAGGTCTGATTCTTGCAACAATCACTTGCTGGAAGTGAAAGAAGAAGATTGCTATGCCAAAAGTGTTCCCCCTTTCAAAATGAGCCAAATCTAGCTTTTACATTGCATGGGTCGAGCCCAAGAGAGAGAAAACATACAAAACATGGGAGCCCATTCCTCATTGACTGCAAATGCATTAAATCAGAATGGAGGACCTTAAAAACACATACCCTACCATTTTTGACCAAATTGGAGGAGAATGCGACCCATTCTGTGTTAAATTTGGTATTTGAAATGTCACGGCCATGAACACGCGTCAGAGCTGTTTCTTAACTTTCTATCTCCAGACTAAACCAAAATTCAAGATTGACCCCGAAATCATGTAGAGAATTTTATAAGCTTTCCAATGATATAAAGAACATGTAAATCGAGCTCGAATCGAAAGATATGGAGATCTCGAAGATTTAGGGCACAAAACAGGAAAAATGGGTTTTGAAATTTTCCCGCTCCTCCGCCATCTGGACGACACGTGTCGGGCACTGATTGGATGAGCAATTCTCTCTCCTTCCCTTACCCGTGGGTTTTCCTTGAAATTTTTGACTTTTTGTGACTTTGGAAAATTTCCCATTTTTCCTCCTCGTCCCCGCCACTTGGGACACGTGGCATGATCTGGTTGGAGGACAGGGGCGCGGGGTCATCCTTTACCTTTTAGTTTTTTGCCAAAACTCTTGCTAAATTTTCTAAGTCCTCCCGAGCTCCGCACTCCCCTTCTCCTTAGGACATGTGTCCTCTTTCTATTGGCTCGGGCCAATGCTTCAAACCTCGCCCTTTGGAATTTTGGACGTTTTCCCTTGTGACACGTGGCGTTTCCTGATTCATCCGCGGGCCTACCGGCACCGCGTCCCTCACATCCCTTTGGTCTAGTTGTCCAAAACTGTTTGGGACAAATTCCTCCGATCCGCCCGATTCGGGCTTCCCTATCCCTCTTTGAGGTGAAGACACGTGGCATGATTTGATTGGCTCTCGGCTCCTTCGGCCCTCCGCGTCCCACGCGTCCCTATGTCCCAACTGTCCCAGTGTGAAAGTTCTCTATTTCGGCTGATCCGGGTGGTTCGCGTGCCGCATCCTCGCGCCCGATGTCCCAAAGCATGTTCGCACATGCATTACTTTTTTTCCTCCTTCGGCCGAATCGACTTTCCGCGTCCCGCGCGTCCCGACATCCCAACTGTCCCGGCCTGTGCAGCCGCCCGTGAGGCTTGCCGGCCAATTTGCGCCCCTAACGTCCCAACTGTCCCAAGGACCGCCTTGACTAGGACTTAGCCGCTTTTTCATGATTTTTTCTGGCCCAAGCTTGTTTTTTGCAACTTTTTCACCCCTTTTTAGAACTTTCTCTTTTCTTCTTGGGACAGGGAGTTAGAAAAATTTGAGGGGACCCTAGAAACATGATTTTTTGCCTTGAATCAATCTATTCACTTGGGACTTGAGTATTTCGATGCATGTTACCCAAAATTTACCCAGGGGGTGAATTTTGGATACAGTATAGTGTAGACACAGATGGAGAGCTTTGAGGTAGAGGTAGCCGAGCTACATGTGTAGGGGGCTAGTTTGCAGGCCCAGATGGCCGGTGGTGAGGATGGAGATGGAGAGGAGGGTGATGGTCGGTGATGGCCTTACAGTGCAGGTGGTAGGTTTACGAGGCCAATTGGCCATAGCCTAGGCACGATTTATTGGCCCAAATACATGCATAGGGCGGGGCACCACCACAGGCACCGGACCGGGTCCTAGTTCACGGGAAGGGACCGGGAATGGGTCCTACAAGACAGTGCACAGGGGTGAGACCTTTGGGACCACCACAGATTGTGCCTATATCTAGGTTACGGGATGCCCTAGGTGAGGCTAGATACTACCAGGGGGTAAGTGCACGAAGTTGGTGGACAATTCTGTGGACATAAAAACCTGAAATAAAGGAACCATGATCACGGTTTACATACTGCGATTGCGGTTCTTGAATTCTAGGTTCGGTAATTACCGAACCTAAAACCGCGATCGCGGAACTCTGAGACAAAATTTAGCAGTCCCGTGACTCCTTATTTTCCTCATTTTTCATTTCAAATTATGATTTTTCCTAAACATTTTTCACTCGCGCTTTCAATACCATCTTAAAATTTCTCATCGGACTTCGGATAGTGATGGATTCAACCATGCCACTAAGATAAGGAGGTAAGTCCCCGATTGTAATCATTTTTTTGCATTTTAGGTTTTTTTTTGCATTTTAGTTTTTTTTTTGCATTTTCATGGGTTTTTTGAAATGTCTGTTTATGTATGCAATTTTCTTATTTTATTAATTGGTTGGCAAGCTCAAAATCATGCAAAATCAAAACATCAAAACCCAAACATTCCTCCTCCGAACATTCCTCAAAACCCTCCTCCAAACATAGATCCGCCTCCTGTGGCTCCTTCTGTCCCCACTGAGCCAACAAGAACGCAAGATAATATCATTAGAAGAATCCGAGAAAATAAAATTGTCATTGAGAACCTAATTCAAACTATAAGACAAAATCATGCTACAAATCCATCCCACATGACTTTAGCCAATACATTGCAAACATTGATTGGTGAAGTCGAGTCCGCAACCAACCAAATACATAGATGGAACACCTTTAGAAGTGACTGTAGGTGGTGGTATGTGGATAAACTATCCCATGTGGCCGTTAAAGAAAAAAATTTGAAAAGACCTCATTTGTGCATTATTTACCGACCCTAGAACCAATGCCCCCTGTAGTTACTTGCAAATGGTTCCCAATCCATTGGTGCCATGATGATAGAATCAAAAACAATTTTTGGGACCGATGGTGGATGGTTTTTGATTATCCACCATGCAACAACAATGAGGTTCCTCTTTATTTTTTGAAGAAATTATAGTGTGAGTTCGTGCTCAATGAGGTCCCTGAATTATTTTGACTTTTCGACTTTTCGACTTTTGGTTGTCGAGGAGGTGGCTCTCACACACAGGAGTGCACTGGTGCATGCATAGGTAGCCTAGGATCCCCATGCCCAAAACCCCCATACGCCTTGATTATCCCTCCTACAAAGTGAAGGAGGTTGTGGAGATTGATACATTGCATGCATTGAGGAGCTCATTGACACTCTCACCCTAGACATAGTGACCAGATTGCATCTGGTGATGTTGGTGGAGGTGCTGGGTTCTAGTGCACCACACCACTTTGTGGATCATGTGGTGCCGTATGCACCGCAAAGGTGAGACATCATTTGCTGGTTCACGGGATTTATTTTCTATAGATGAGATCTTCTGGGAATGTTTTTGGAACTTGTGCCACCGATATTGGTCTTTCACAGGTAAATTTCAAATAAATTTAAATATATATATATATATATATATATATATACAATAGTTTAATTCACATGTTTGATATATATATATATATATATATATATATATATTTGATTGTACGTCATGTACATACATGTAAAAAACTAATTTTTTATTTTATTTTAAATAGCAAGAGCCGGTGAAGGAAACATCCAGCATCGACATGCTAGCTACTACGGTTGGGTGTGTTTCAAATGTAAGTTTCAAGTTGTACAAACTTACATTTTTAATTTCATTTGATTGCACTAGATTATTATTATAATGTTTCACGTGTATGTTGTACATGTATTAATATTTTTCTCTTTTATACACAGGAGCCTGGCGGGTCATCATCTACTCAGGGAACTGAGGCTACTGGCACGCCTCACATGAGTTTTACGCAGGTTAGTAAATCTCTTTACACTTTGTTTCTAATTACTGGAAGTTCACGTGGATTACATGCTTTGGACCTCTATCATGTAGATTTTAATATTGATTTGTACATGTTTTTTGTATAGCTTATGACTGCTAGAGAGACTCCTCCATATATGCAGACTATGGAGGCTGTTGTAGATACTACCATAGCATCTGCAGATCCACTAACTGAGGTACAATTTTTAAATTTGTTAAATTTTGGAGGTTCATTATTTCTTATTAAACTTAAATCTACAATATCAAATTTTGTATGTATATGTGAAATATTTAATTTAAAAATTAATTATTTGTATGTAGCTTACCCCTCGTGAGTCTATTGTTGTCCCTATGACACATCAACAACAAATTGATAGGGATCATGACATTGCGGTAAGATTTCACATGCATTTTAACTAAATTGTACAAGTTTCTAAATTTTGAATGTATTTTAAAATTTTGGGTGTTAAAAACTTGTTGTTTATGAATGTGCAGGTTAGGTTGCAGGCATGCTTAGAGACACCTAGGACCACATGGATGAAATCATAGAGGCATCTCCCTCCACTACATCCCCAGGTCGTGGACGTGCTACTTCTAGCAGGGCGAAGAGAGGGAAGATGTTTCATGAGTAGATTTATAGTCCACCTGGATGTACATATGTGGTCATGAGTAGATTCATAGTCCATTGTATATATATAGCCTTTTACGACCGCATGTGGTCCCATATGTACATTATGACACATGCTTAGTTCGAGATGTACACATACATTATGAACTTATACATATATATTTTCAGAGAGACGCATGCGTAGAGCACACTTTGTTTGATTCTTATATATATCCATGTGTGTTGGTTTTCATAACAATAAATCTAAACTATATATGTTTGATTTGATTTCATTGCATGTATGATATCCTTCTATTTATATCATTATAGAATAAATGGTTGGAATTGAAGAAAGATACAGAATAAAAATTGATAAATAAAGAACATGATTCTAGAATAAATTGTGTTTTTGAGTACACATTAGTAACCAGATCAGAGGGAAGGAGCAAGGGCCACTCCTCTCCGATGTGAATGGAAGTTTTATTTATTTCTTGTTCAGCTATTCTAATGTTTTTTACTTCTAGTATTAATGTGCTTGAATTATCTAGACAATATTTTCATTCATGTATGTTTATGTTTTCATGATCATAGAATTAGAAGTATTGTCCCTAGTTCTTACTATCTTAAATAAATTCAGAATAGATCCTTTAATCATGGAAGTTGTGTTATTTCCAGTTTGATTAAGTTTACATTCTTAATATGTTCCAAATCGTCTCTTCATTGCAAATAGGCTTGGACACAACATTGATATGACAAAGTATAAATTATTAAAGCGTGAGTATGATCCAAAAATAGATCTAGAAGTACCAAATTATATGTATTTACTTTTTGAAACTTGAAAATATACCCTCAACATGTTCATCGTTATGGAAAATGGAAAATGGTTGAATGATTCTTATTATATTTTGTGTATTGACTGTGGTGGTTACACAATTACCATGATGGTTGTGGAACCGCTTCTCTTCATAGAGTAATTACGACTAATTACCGTGAGTGATTATGATTATGCAAACACCTCTAGTAGAAAGTAGTGATTTTTCCTTGACGATGCCAAAATGGGAATCTAAATAGTTGAAAATGTTTGGACTTCCCAAACCAGTTCATTTCTCATCTCCTTTCATCCTTGGATATAACAACTATAAATGCAAGCACATTTAATCATCTAAGTAAGTCATTTGGAGTGAATTCAAGTGTGAGAAAAGGGGGAAAGTTTCAAATTGTTCTGGTTTTGTTCATAGACAACTAAGTTCTTTCTCGTTGAGGGTTATAAACAAGTGATGCAAGTAGAGAGATCTTAAATCCTTGTTAAAGGACATCTTTTGGTAGTGATCTTGTATTGTATTGTATTGGAGATTTATATAGTGAAGTGAATAAATTTCTTACCTAGCTAGAGTTTTTCCCACATTGGGTTTCTCTAGGATAAAATTCTTGTCTCCTTGTCTTGCATATCTAAATTTAGTATTGTATGAATGATTATTTCATAACATACTGGATAATAATAACTTTGGTAATTGTTCATTTATCATCACTAAGATAAGATCCATTTATTGTTTAAAAGATGTAGTTTATGGATCAGAGATTTTAAGATCAAGTGTTTTTGTGTGGTTTAACTTGTGTTGACATTTTTAGTTAGATACCCCTCACCCAGAAGGGTAGTGAAAGTGATGAAGGTATCCTCATTCCTTTTGAAGAAGATATTTCCACCAAGAAGTGGAAGCAAGGAATACGAAACATGGCTCGTAGTGAGATGCACATGAGACTGAAGAAGAATGTTTCTACAAGATGGAGGTAGATGTGGCAAGTCTATCCAAATATGTGGGAAATATTTCCTTGTCTATGGGAAATATTTAGTCCATCATGGGAAGAACAACCCCATACCAAACTTACTCCTCCTCCATTCAAAGAGAAGGTGAAGATATAAATTTAGCCTTATGATGGGGACATGAATGCCGATAAGTTAGACCATTGGCTAACTCAAATTGAGGTATATTTCAATTTGCATCAAATCAATGAGAGTCAATAAATTTCATTTTCAAGGTTAAAATTAACCATTCATGCTTTAAATAGTTTGAAAGTTATGTTCATTCCTTGGTTGTTAAGAATCTTCCACCTATTTCTAAGTGGGATGAATTTAAGAGGCCAATCAAAAATAAATTCTATCATATTTGTTATGATGAAGAGAGGTCCATGTATTGAAAATATCTCAGGCAAAAACAAGGCCAAGATGTGCAAGAGTACACCGACGAGTTTTGGAAGAAAGCTATCTAAATGGGAAAATATCTCCAAGTACATTGGTGGAATCCATAACCACTTGAGGAAACCCATTCTCTTGGCCAAGTCGGTGAATGTAGATGAGACTCAAGTTCTCAAGCCCACTATCTAGAGAACACCAGTGAACGCTAGAGGAGGTGGTGTTTCGGTGCGCAAAAGGGTCGTTGCTTCCGGGCTACTTCGTTCGAGCGTAGTCCCTTAAGAGCCCTGAGACCAAAATATCGTTCAACTGTGACGGGTGACTACTCAGACTATGTGGCACCTAGAGAGGCCTCGTCTAATTTGAAACCTTAGTGTAGGGACCCTCTACAATAGCCTCTCTCGGGTTTCTCCTTCTCATTTCAGTGCTCTCTCTGTCTTATTGTTTGCAAAAGTGCAAAATAGTGCAGTTGGAGCCAGTGTAAGGTTGTCAAATGCTATATTTTGCAAACGATGGGTCGTGGCACTTTGAATCGAATCGAATGCGCTTAGCACATTTGGGTGGCTAGGTGAACACTAGAGGAGGTGGTGTTTTTGTACGTGAAAGGGTCGTTGCTTCCGGCTACTTCATTTGGGCGTAGTCCCTTAAGAGCCCTGAGACCAAAATACCGTTCAATTCGATGGGTGACTACTCAGACTCCATGACACCTAGAGAGGCCTTGCTTGATCCAAAACCTCAATGTAGGGACCCTCTATAATATCCTCTCTTGGTTTTTCCTTCTCATTTCATTTTCCTGTCTACTATTTGCAAAACACACGAAATAGTGCAGTTAGACAGTGTAAGGTTGTCAAACGCTATATTTTGCAAACGGTGGGTTGGTAAACACTGGGTGGCTAGGGGAACACTAGAGGAGTGGTGTTTTGGTCAAAATTCGGGCGTAGTCCCTTAAGAGCCCCGAGACCAAAATATTTCAAAACTACTCGAATGCCGTGGCACCTAGAAGGCCTCGTCGATACAAGCACCTCGGTTAGAGACCCTCTACAATAGCCTCTTCTTTTTTTCCTTCTCATTTTGGTGCACACGCATAGGTATTGTAAACACTTGGGGAAGTCATTTTCAAAATTTACAACATTTTCAAAATTTATAACATTTTCAAAATTACAACTTTTTCAAAATTTACAACTTTTTCAAAATTTACAACATTTTCAAAATTTACAACTTTTTCAAAATTTACAACTTTTTCAAAATTTACAACATTTTCAAAATTTACAACTTTTTCAAAATTTACAACTTTTTCAAACAATGAAAGCTTCTCTTAGCTTCGAGAATTTAAAATTCTCTACTAATAGTGCCAACCACGTGAAGGTGGAAGCTTTTCTAGCACCACTAACCTAAACATAAAAGTGTTAGTCAAAGAAATTTAAGTTTCAAATCAAAACCATATACTATCTATATATGTACAAAATACACAAATTTAAAATAAAATATATTCAAACTTAAATCTAGATCTTTAAACTAAAAAATTATATATATATATATTGAAAAGAAATTATATATACCAGACATGAGCATTGTAAATTCATTCCAATGAACCATCAAGATCAGATCTACTCTGAATAGCAGACAAGATTGCTTCATGATCTGACTCTCGAACCTTCCAAAGAATCTTGTTATTAGGCCTTCCTCGATATCTATATAGCTGAATATTTGTCGCTAGAACTAGATGTGAATATAAGAGTATTTTCTATGTGTCTCAAAGTCTTCAAACACCCAAATAGAGGAGTTTTTAATGGATACCATCGAAGCCAAGTTCCAGTAACTACCACTGACCCTGTAGGATACTCAATATCTTCGCCATCTATAATAGGAGAAGTCAACTTCTTTCTTTCCTCGATGCAATGACATAAGAAATAGTTTGTTCCTTCTTCATTGTCTTCTATCGTAATTACTGCAAACACATGTCCTACAAAAAAAAAATAACCAAGGTTGAACAACTCAAATTTAAATTACATATTAAAATTTCAATGGACATAACTCAATACAAAAATTAAATAAATAACCATAAATACCTTGTTGCACCAAAATTGAAATTTCATCAAAGTCCTTGGATGTTGTAACTTCATCTACAAAAACAAGTTGTAATGCTTATGGAGGTTGATAACTAGGAAGCGGAGTTAGAGGCCTACAAATCCATCCTTCCACCCATTCTTGTGAATCACACTCAACAGTGACAAATTTGATACAAGATGCACAAAAACATGTCAAATTTATTGTCCATACGGCCCACGAAGTAGCGTCTGAGCTACAAAATGAGTGCATATCACTGGACCCAGTGAGTGTCATACAATCCTCGTAGTTAGCAATATGTTGTTCCTCTATCAACCAAAAATATCTATGAACTATGGAATTTTCTTGAGAACCTCGGGCCATGTTGTTAGTACACCATTCCACTATGCTCTTTGCATCTTTTAATTTAGCACCATCTTTGTACTTCAACTCTTCTCTTGCAAGAGCTCTTTTCACACATGCCCCTGCACCGTCATGCTCTCCTTTTCCATGTCCAACCTCAGTGAAACTCCAAATATGTTGCACACCCATCTTGATGTGCATTCTGCTCATCCAATAAAACATTCGTGCATTCTTAAACTGAGACGTATAATTATCTGACCATATATAATGTTGTTTGAAGTGGATGTCCCTATCAAACAAGTTTCCATAAAATAAATGGAAACACCCTTGCACAAATTTAGTAGAATGAGTACGATCATCACTGATATAAAAGTGGTACTCTCTTAAATTTTTTTGATCATTCTCTGTACTATCAGGAGAATGTAGAAATGTTATATGCACAAAAATGACAACTTGTACTGAGTTGTAATATTGCGATTGAACCTCCATTTGTGGTTGTAATGTGTAATTCTCTACAAAATCAACCACTGAAACAATAGTACCAATAGGAAATGTGTCTTTTCATAGCTTGAATTGTTCATCCAACCATCGAGCTCTATGTGTATGCCTCGCATACTCATAAACAATTTCATCCTTAAATTTTCTCATAAATTGGAAAATGGGCATTTGTTCTGTAACTAGCTCACACCGTTTCGACTCTTTTCCATCTTTCAACTGGTATGCAACTGATTTATATTTATCAAACTCAACTAAATTATGTCCTATTGTACCTTCAATTTACTCATGGATGCAACTTTCCAATTTAGGTAATCCGCCGCATGTACTACAACTTCCATCTAAACAATCCTGACTATAAAAAAATTGTCCAACTTCTTTTTCACAAAATATAGTAGGAATGAAATCCCTAGAAGATATTGGTGGAACTTGAACACCACATTCAAATAACATAGTTTCAGAATGAAAATTAGAATGAATACGTAAAAATTTAGCATAATGCATCACAAATTCAACATGTTGCCTACAACAACAAGTGGTGCGAGCATGGTTGATTTTCACATAGAATGGTTTCAACATTTCAAAAAATGTTGACTAATTTTAATTTCCAGATTCTCTTGTTCAAACTTACGAAAAAATTGAGTTTGAGTCATATCTAAGAAATGCTTTGGATGTGGTTCACGATTAGTAGAACCAACTCTCCGTTTTATAACATCTCTTGTATTAGGTGAAACTCTAGTGTTATCATGCCAAAATTTAATAACAAATTCTCTTATAGCATCAGAATTATTTTTGTCCTTACGTGGTGCTCTAGCAGAAAATGCCCAAAAATCAGCATTATTGAGTGATTGAAGGATATTACGTCTTTCAATTACTTTCATTAGAGTTTTTCGATTAACTTGCAACATTCGACTTGTTTGCGTAATCAAACGTTGTTTTTTTATTGATTCACTTACAACACTAGTAGCAAGTACACAACGCACAATATTACTATCCCTAGTGTGTCTCTTGACACCAACAATGTGATATGCATCATGAAGGTTTTCAACAATTGTAGAGGTTTGACCACGTATATTAGATGTTTTCAATCCTAAAGTGTTTAATGTAGGTCTCATTTTAATCAATTTCATCAAACTAACTAACAACTGACATCTTTGGGAATCATTTAAAATTTCAAAATGATTATCCTAAATTTCAGTGGCTTTTCTTTTGATTTGTCATTCAGAAAGTTTTTTAGACATTGGTTTCAAAATGTTTTCATCAATTTCAATAAAAAAATTAGGTTTCTTACGTAAAATCCTAGGAGGTGTTTTTGTCAAATTTTGCTTGTCTACAGTTTCAACATGAATTTCCTTATTCACATTTTCATTGTCTCCTTCAATTTCAACATTTGCTACATCATGAGTATTTAATTCTTCTTCAACATTGACAGTAAAAACTTCTTCATCACGAGTATTTAATTCAACTTCAACATTGATAGTAGAAACATTACCTAGTTCTTCATTGCTTACAATAGTTGGGATTGAAGATGAACCTCTTCTAGATTCATGAAGTTTCGCATTCGCTCAACATTTTGAATTTTGTTGGCCTCTAATTCATTTGGTGTTTTTTTACTTAATGACTTCCTTTTTTGACTTTGTTTTTGTCTCCCATGATGTTTTGCTTCAGTGATAAGAAAACGTGTGCGAAAAAAGACATAATTTCATAGTAATTTGTATGGTAAGGTCAGAGAGTAAAAATCACATGGTAATTCAGACATTGGGATGTGTGTAAATATGATTTATGAACCACGAGTGTGCTTTATAAACCGTGATCGTGGTTTATAAAGTGCACTCGCGTTTATGTTAAAAAAACCGTGATCGTGCTTTATAAACCGCGATCGCGGATCTATCTACTAAACCTAAGCCTCGTAAAATTTTTTTCCCCAACCAAAGCTATGGAAGGTCATTATGAAGTGTAAAAGGTCAAAAACCTCAAATCTGCTCTTCCAAAGACTTGAACCATGTTAAAAACTGAAAACATTTCACAAAAATGGTGCCATCGCATAGGGGAGACTCTTAGCTTCGTAGAAATATTGTTTTTAAAGTGAATAGAATAAGATAAATATCATTTTATAATTTTTTACTAACAATAGGTCTTTAAGACATTTTTTCCCGTGAATGTTCATGTCTACGTTTAAGACTGTAAATTTTGTTTCGCTTATCAAAATATGATAAAACTTATACCATCCCAAGCGGACAAATTCTATACACGTTATATATATATATATATATATATATATATATATATATATATATTTGATTTCGATATTTTTTGATATAGTTATGGTGGGCAAACGGAAAGCGCTCCATTTTCTAAATATTTTCAGACCACTTTCACGGAAAAAATCATAAAAAAATATTTCTAAAAAAATACAAAATAAAATCCATCCCAAGATAGACAACTACATCTAACGTTTCACCAAAGGAAAAAAAAATAACAAGATTTGGTCATCCAAAATGTGGGCAAACGGACTATAATCTTATAAGTTTTTCAAAAAAAAAAACTAAGTCATATAATTTTAAGTGTTTAATATAGCTAAACTTGTCTTTTTTTTACAAAAAATAGTATTTTAGAAACTAGATTCCAAATTCTACGATTCATATTTATATAATTTTTTCTAATTTAGAGTGTGTGTATAGCTAATAATCCCTACAATATGATGTCCACGGATGACCCTATATTTGTCCATCAACTTCCCTGCACTTACCCCAAGACCGGTGATGGCGGCGGGATAGACTTCATATCCTATTTCGAGTATATAGGGTACAACGGGCATCAAGTGAGAGGAAGAGATCCCACACTCATAGTGTGGAGAGCATAGGGGGTCAGCGAGCTCTGAGGCTAGAGCAGGTAGAGGCTACTAGTGCACGGAGACCAGCTCCAGTTGAGGCACCAGCAGGGACCCAAGAGGTAGAGGGTATAGGCGATACAGAGATGGAGGACATCCACCAAGATATACGATATGTGCCGCTTTGTTATTTTTATGTATGATAGTCATTTTTGTGATATATACCGGCCTACATGTCGAGAGATAGTTATATTTTTGATCACATACCAGCCTGCATGCCAAAGATAGTGAGGATGTATGAGAGGTTTTGTATATTTTGAGCATATACGCCTGTATGTACCGAAGATATTTTGTATTGTTTCATTATTTTATTGTATATATGAGACTAGCTGCGTGTCGATGACATTTTGTATTGAGTATCGGCTGCGTGTCGATGATTTTGAGATGATGGACATGATGGGACATCTATGTATGTTGTATTGAGATACACATTTATATAATGAGATACATGAGATTTCTTGATTTTTGATGAGATTTTTGATTTATTGTTTTGATATGGATGGAAATTAGGTGAGTTAGGCATGATGGAGTCAGGTTGGTTTAGGCATGGATCGAGTCAGGTCTTAGGCATGGATCGAGTTAGGTTTGTTAGGCTGATCGAGTCAGGTCATAGGCATGGTTGAGTTAGGTCAGAGGCATGGTGGAGTCAGGTTGGATTAGGCATGGTTGAGTTAGGTTGGTTTAGGCATGGATCGAGTCGGGTTTAGGCATGGATTGAGTTAGGTCATAGGCATGGATCGAGTCAGGTTTTAGGCATGGTTGAGTCAAGTTGGTTTAGGCATGGTTGAGTCAAGGTCTTAGGCATGGTTGTGTTCAAAGTAAGGGAAATTATGATTTATTATTTTATGCAATGAATGATAATATGGGTCCTATGTGAGATGTGGTATAATCTATGCATAGTGATGATAGAGAAATGGTAGGCGTAATAAATGTATGTTGTGATAAGGATTAAAATATGAAGCAACTTGTTATGTACGTGGTTTAATTTCCAATTGTGGGTAAAAAAGGGAAACTAAGTGAGGTATGATGTAATGTGAGGAACACAGAAGATGAATTGTTGAGGGTAAAGCATGGCCGAGCTATCCTCTAGGGGCCCCATGCCCACAGAGTGTTGCCTACATAGTCCCGGTGAAAAGGGACCTCAGGCCGATGTAGTTCTCCCATAAGCTAGGGAAGAATATGAGAGGGTGTGAAAATGAGGTGGTAGGTTTTAGGTATGGTGTGGGTTTAGGTTTGTTAGGTGTGGGTGGGTTATAGGTAAAGTAAGATAGGTGATATTGATTGTGGCAAAAGAAGAAAATAGATTACCTCAAAAGTAAGCATCGAGGACCAAGTCCTGTATAAGGTAATCAAAACGTAAACAAGGATGGCTAAAAGAGAAGAGGGGGAAATAAATCCACCTGATTGGTGAGGATCATACCAAGTAGATCACACCTTGAAAGAGGTGATGAATGTAAGACCCTAAAGACATTGCATGATTGATTGTTCTACGGTGAAAAGTAGTCACATGATCACCAAATGTCATAGTTTCCAAGAAGTCCCTTGAGGTAGTGGGAAATGGGAGTGGGTATGGCTTGAAGGGTGAAAAGTGGGTAATTTTGTATGGTATGAGGTAGCATGCTATTTGGGCAAGAGATCTAAGGTCACAATGGGCAAGTCCATGACTAAAAAGTTTTCTGTGTTGACTTGTATTTGAGATAGACTGATCGATGTGGGAAGTCTATATGGGATGAAGAAAATTTAACTCCTTGAGGTCTTCGTGAAGCTGATTGATGTGGGAAGCTTTAGTTGCTCTCATTTTTTTTTGAGCTTTACATAGTTGTCCTTTGAGGGAGTAGTCTATTTACAATAGAAATTGTTGAGAGGAAGATGTCCTTTTGAGGGAGTCATCTTTTGAGTGGAAGTTTGACTCAAGGAGTTATATCCCATGTGAGGGATTTGAATTCATGGACAAGACCAAGGTTGAGAATTATACCCTTATTCAAAAGGCAAGGTGAAATGAATATGGGATCTCATTTAAAGGTAGACGAAAAGTATCCATGAGAATCATGCTATGTGTAGCGCCATGGTACACATATTCAAGAGAATATAACAAGTGATGGGTACTCACATGATTCTTGTTTAATTGTTGGTGAGGTGTAAGAAGTGGAAACACTCAAGGGACGAGCATGGAAAGAGACAAAAGGTGAGGTAGGACTATAATTCAATAATAGAATGGTTGAAGATGTAAGGCATTAAGGGGCTTAGGTTTGGGTTTACCATCAAGTGAAGATAAATGATAAGCACCTGATCCATAGGTATGAGTCACGATGTATGGTCTAAGCCAATTAGGAGAAAATTTTCCCCATTTAATTTTTTTCTACTTTGGTTACATGTTGATTTTATTTCAGGACAAGGTCACCAACTTGGAAGGTTCGTGCATGGACACGTTTGTCATAGGAATGTTTGATACATTTTTGGTAAACTTTAAGGTGATCCAAAGCGTTAAGACAATGTTTATCTAATAACTCTAGCTGTGCTAAATTGTCCTGATGAAATTCATCATCATTGAGCATGTCATGGAGAGAAATGCAGAGTGAGGGGATCTGAACTTCAAGAGGCAGAACAACCTCTATACTGTAGACCAAATAAAATGGTTTGGCGGCAGTGGAAGTGCAAATACTAGTGCGGTATGCCCATAGGGCAAAAGGAATGTGTGTATGCCAATCTTTCCCAGTATAATTAACCACTTTCATAAGAATTTTATTTAAGGTTTTGTTAGTGGGTTCAGCTTGGCCATTAGTTTGTGGGTAATAAGGTGATGAGAAACTGAGCTGAATGCCGAAGGCGTCACAAAGTTTTTGCAATGTTTTGTTTTTGAATTTTTTTCCATTATCAGTGATGAGGTAATGAGGAACACCAAAATGAGAAAATGATGTGATGATTGATGAACTCACATATTTTCTTAGATTTCATGGAGATGAATGGTATGTCTTCAACCCATTTTGTGTAGTATTGATAGTAGTGATGATCCATTGATGACACTGGGAAGAATGGGGGTTGATCTCTCCAACAAGATCTAAACCCCATTGAGAGAAGGGCCAAAGGTCACGGGTGACCTGTAAGGCGTGACTAGGTGTATGATGAAGATTGGCATGTTGTTGGCATTTTACACAACGTTTGACATAGTCACAATAATCAGAGTTAAGGGTTGGCTAGTAATAGCCTAGGAGAAGAATACACTTAGCAACAACAAGGCCACTGAAGTGACCTCCACATATGCCATCATGAACCTCCTTAATGGTATAAGGAATTTTAGAACTTGTGAGGCATCGCAAGAGAATACCATCAAATCCGTGCTTATAGAGGATGCCTCCCATGATGATGTAATAAGATAATTTTTAAGGAATTCACGTTTTCCATTACAGGTGAGATCAAGAGGTAAGATGGAGAGAGAAAGATAGTCGGAGTATTGTTTATACCAAAGGTCACTCGGGTCTGGGGTAGCAGTTCCAATAGAGTAAACTTCATGTGGTAAATAAGAAGATGATTGGAGTCGTTATATGGTGAAAAATATTTTAGAATTGATAGGTGAAGTAGATATTTGTGAAGCCAAACAGGTCATGATATCTACAAATTTGTTGGTTAAAGGTGGGATGGTTTTAAGGATGTAACGGTCAAAATTGGTCAAAAGTACGTCTACATGATGTTTATATTTTTGAAGTATCTCGTTGTGGAATTGGTATATACCATTAACTTGGTTTACGACCAATTGAGAATCACCAAAGATGTTGATTGATTTGACATCTAGGGTGTAGGTGGCTTGGAGACCTAGTACGAGTGCTTCGTATTCGGAAATATTGTTTGTACATTCAAAATCAATTTTGAAAGATAAAGGCATGGGCTCACTATCAAGAAGAATGAGGATAATATCAGCCCCACCCCCATGCGACACTTGGGGCTGTTGAAGAAGAGTGTCATTTGGTAAGGGGTTCATCCAGGGAAAGGGTAGCAATTGACTCATCTGGAAATTCAAAATTAGAGGGTTGATCCTTGGAAAGAGGTGCGTCGGCCAATTGGTCGGTGATATCCTAACCCTTGATGGAATTTTGATGAATGAATTTGAGGTCAAGGTCAGCTAAAAGAATAAGCCATCAAGCGACACGCTGATTTTGATAAGGTTTGGCATACATGAAGTGTAAGGGGTCGGTGTTGGTCACAACATAGGTCTTGTGGTTGAGTAGGTAATGGAAAAGTTTAGTGGCAATGAAAACTAAGGCTAAGAAAAGTTTTTCGGGATGAGTGTATCGGGTTTCATAATCCAAAATATTACAGACTTATGTAATAAACCACCTACTCCTTATGTTGTTCATCGCGATGAGTGAGCATGGCTCCCAATGAGTAAATAGTAGCTGAGATGTATAGGTAAAAAGGTTGATCATCTTTAGGAGGAATGAGTACGGGTGGTTGGAGAAGGTATTCTTTTAGGGCCTCAAAAGCTTTGTGGTAGTCATCATCCCATTTAAAGGATACATCCTTCTTGAGCAGATGATGAAATGGTTGGTACCGATCAGATAATTGTGAAATGAAATGGCAAATAGACTATAACTTACCTTACAGGCTACGAATTTTTTTAAGATTAGTGGGTGGAGGCATTTCCAGAATGGCCTTGACTTTAGTAGGGTCAAATTCTATACCACGTAAGGAAACAATAAATCCCAGGAGCTTTCCTAAGAGAACCATGAAGACACACTTCTTTGGCTGAAGTCGAACACAATATTTAATGAGGTGGTCAAAAATGGTTTTAAGGATGGCAAGGTGCTCAGAGCGGTGTTTAGATTTGGCTAGGAGATCATCCACATAATCTTCTAATATACGATGCATGACATCATGGAAGATATAAGTCATAGCCTACTAATATGTGGAACCAACATTTTTAAGGCCAAAAGGCATGAATCGGTAGCAGAAGGTCCCCCAAGGGGTGATGAATGCGGTTTTGTGTTGATCTTCTAGGGCAAGCAAGATTTGGTTATAACCCGAGAAGCCATCCATGAGCGATAACATCTCATGACCAGTAGTAAGGTCAACCAGCTGGTTAATACCGGGTAAGGGAAAGTCATCTTTCGGACATGCTAGGTTGAGGTCATGGAAGTCCGTGTAAATGGAAGTCCCCCTGTCGCCTTAGTGACAGGGACAACGTTAGAAATCCAACAAGGTTAATCAATGGGTAAGATGAAGGAAACGAAAAAAAAGGTTCTAAAGTTCTTATTTGATGAGAAGGGGAATGCGAGGTGCATTTTTCTTGAGCTTCTATTTGATGGGTTTTACATCAGGAACAGTGACAATATTGTGGACCACTATGGTGGGGTCAATACCAGGCATGTCTGTGTAAGACCAAGTGAAATCATGGTCATGATCCTTGAGAAAAGAAGTGATGGCTTCCTATTTAGTAGCATCTAAAGATTGACCGATCTTTAGGATGTGTGGGTCATCTTGAGTGTGAATGTTGATCTCGATAGTCGATTCATTCAACATGGTTTACATCTTAAAGGGTAATGACCGATGAATATATGAGTCTTCTACACCAAGTTAGGTGAGTATAGATTCATCATCCTAATATTGAACGACGTTAATGAAAGGTATTAGTGAAGACTTCCATACTCTTGTGGAGTAAGGAATGTGTTGACACTATATAGGTGGTATTCCCCAGTGAGGCGTTGAAAAACACCTTCCAAGGGGTCGGTGGTTGGTATATAGGTAGCTGGAATGGATGATGTGTCGAAGGTTGATGCGGAGGTGGGGTTAACGGCTTGGGAAGATAATGGGTTGGCCGTGGAGGATGTGGAAGTGATAGGAGTGGAGGAGGCATGTGCGGTTGAGGTAGTTGCTGTATTGGTAAGTGGAGGTGTAGGTGAAGTGGTGGTGGTTGCAGAGGTAGGTGCCTTAATGGGTATGAGCACATCATTGGGTCGGTAAAGCATGTTGCATGTTTTAAAAGGGGATGGATCAGCTAGAATGGTATAGGTGTTCCCTTCATGTTCAAAATTTACACAACGATGCAAAGTGGAAGGAACACAACCCATAACATGAATCCAGGGTCTGCAAGCAACAAGTTATATTGGAATTCCCCCTCTAAGATGTAGAATAGTTTTGGAACAGTGTGGGGGCCCACGTGAATGTGGAGGATGATAGTGCCTAATGTGGAGGTGATAGCATCATTGAATGAATGCAACATGATAGGATGTTTATGTATGCAATTGTTAGGTATGCGCATTTGAGTGAATGCATGGGATGAAATGATATTAATGCTAATGCCCCCATCAATCATCACATGTCATACTTGTATGTCATCGATGTGGATAGAGATGAAGAGGGCTGGGTCCAGGTCATCATTTTGGTGTGGTGCAATCTCTTCCTCTGAGAAGCTAAGGGAGGCTACTTGGTGAATAGGGTGGGGTGAAGATGAAGGTGGTAATTTGGTGAGAGAGGCTACATGATGGGGTGTGATGATGGAGGCTACAAGTGTAGGGTCATTGGAAAAAACCTCAATAGATTGAAGAACCTCCATGAGAGCTTGATGATGAGATTCCGATGTTTAAATGAGGTCATATAAGGACATTTTGAGGGGAGACTAGTGTAATTTTTTGAGCATGGTGCGATGTGTGACTCCATTAGAAATGGGGTATGTGGGGCTGTGAATAGTGATTTTAGGCATGGGTGCTAGATGGTATGTTGGGTATAGGATTGGTCGGTGGGTCAGTCACCTTTTCTTTACCTTTATCCTTCTGAGCATGGGTAGTGATGTGTATCATGTTGATCTGAGGGGAGTTGGCAAATGGAGAAGGTGTAGGGTGAGTGGTATAACGACATGATGGGAAAAAACCTACCGAGAGGAGAAAAAACCTGTGAGGTGAGCTGGGTGCAACGACATTTGGGTGGTGGCATGGAAAGTTCTCTGATGTGAACCATGTTAATTTCAAATCTTGGAGGTGGTTCGAGGAGTTGTGGGGGTGGAGGTTGTGGTTGTTGAGTGGACAGTGTGGGAATGGGTGTTGGTGAGGTAGGGTCCTCATCGAGAAGGTCATCATCATCAAAGTTGGCTTCCAGAGGACACAACTGGATAAGGATGGTTTTCAAGGCCTTACAGTTCTCCACATTGTGCCCTAGCACATGATGGTAGGCAAAAATTTTAGTGTCATCAAACCCTTTTGGCTTGGGTTTGAGGGGGTCATAAGGTCTGAGCGGCGGTAATGTAATGACAAAAGTCTCAAGGAGGTTGGTTAAAATTTTGGCATAGGACCTTGCTAGTGGGTCACAATGGGAAGTGAATGTAGGTTTGGGTGTAGGTGCGGTGGATTGTTGAGGAATAGTCCATGCAGGAGGAGGAGTGGGTCGAGCCATGGTTTTGGGTGCTGGAGTGGTCTTGGGTGTTGGTCATGTTTGTCTAGGTAGGGGTATGGTAGATGAATGAGCAGGAGGGTGTGTGGTTGTTTTAACTATCTTATTGGAGGGTAACGGAGTTTTGTTTTTGGGTTGCACCTTCTTGGGTAAAGGTGATATGGGTTTATGAGGTCTAGAAGGAAAAGCAGATGGAGGAAGAGGGTGAGTTACCCACGGGGATAACGGGGTGTTGTGAAGGTAGATGATGCGGGTCGCACATGGGGTGTGAGGGATATCAACTGAAGTGTAGTGGGTAGTGAAGAAACAACTGAGGGTATTGGAGGTATGGGTGGTAAAGATGCTACAGGTGCAGGTGTAAGTCATGTTAGGCACTTGGGTAGGTTAGAGGTCTGTGAGGAAGGAGTGGGCTGTTGTGCTTTTGGTTTATTGACGGGTGGAGGTTTCTCGACCACGCTAGGAGGTTGAGGTCCTAAGATGGATGGAAGGGGTGAAGGTGCGACTAGAAAAGCTGGAGTATGAGTTCTATGGGCTTGGTTCTTTGGTTTAGGTGCCAGAGTAGGTGTGGTGTTGACTTTGGAGGATGTAGCTAAATCCAGTTTGATAGGTGGATGAGTAAGGTTGGTGGTTGGGGTGACCCCTAAGGTAATGATAGGTTTTGGCAAGGAAGAGGATGTAGGTGTGGGTTTGGGTTTAGATGTAGTTTGGGTTTGTTGGTTGGATATTTTGTCAAGCCAAAATATGAGGTTCAACCATAGTATATGGGATTAAATCCCTCCTCAAAGACAAATGAGGTCACTGCTGTTTATTACTAATCTTAAACATGGTAGAAATAATATGTACAGTCTTCACACTAATCTAACCATTGGGGTTGGGATAGAATCCCGAAATCCATATCCACACTAGGTGAAGATGTTATTTTTATAAATGGAAAGGATTAGAAAGGAAATTATTATTATGGAAGAAACACAATGGAAAGGAAATGAGAGGTACGTATTTTCTTTCGAGTAAACACAGCACCACAAAACCATCATACGAGCTTTAGATAACAAATGTAATGTTTGAAATGATTAGAACAATCAAGATGGTAAACAAAGAATATCTTAAGATTATGAACATAATAACAATATCTTAAGAAAGATACATCTCATAACACAAAGTTTGCAAAATAGCATCATTTTCTATTCCTCAAATTATTAAAAGAAAACACAAATTCTTTCTTCTTCACAATATTTCTCAATATTCGAAAAATCTAAACCCTTTAAGAAGCATAAGCATCCCTTATTTATAATAAAAGGAGTTGAGAGAAAATAGGATAAATCCTATAAAATAGTATTTTAATGAGACTCCTATTTTTCTTGACTCTCACGCAAGAGACCAAGTCAAAATTTGCTTCCTACATGATGAAATGAAAATGAAAAAGACATGTCAATTTCAAGATTGAAATGACATGAAACATTATGCCTATTCTATTTCATCATCTTTGTCTTCCTCCAACAAATCTTGCTTGTCCTGAAATTCTTGGAACTTTCGGATTATGCCTGCATCTCATCTTCATCAGGCGCGGTGGAATGATCACTCAGGACTTCACACGTTTCCTGAGTATCACTTGTGTTACTAGGAAGTTTCTTCAGTCTCTTGTTGAGTTTCCTCAATGTTTCCAAAGAATGTTCAATCTTCACGAACCTATCAATGATTTCCAGGCTAAAGCCATAAGTTGGTTCATGCTGAATTGATTCTTGGATCTACTTGTAAAGATCACCAACGGGAAGAATACTCGAGCTTTCATTCAACACTTTAGCGTAGATCTTGATTGGCTCTTCTTCTATGCCATTTATACCATCGACCAATTGATCTCTTGATTCCCTCAATTTACTGCAAGCTTGATTGAGAATCTTTATTTTGAATCTAATGGATTTGGTCAGTTGAAAATTCTTGTCCCCATGTGGAATGATGCCTTCTTCAACCAAGATGTGGGATGGAACCTGTTTTAGTGTATTGAGAGCTTCAAAATTTAACTCTAGGTTCCCAACTTCGATGAAAATTCATCATCCATTTTCTCACCATCCTTCTTTATATCCTCCAAGGATTTGTAGACTTCCACAAAGTGTCATCAATGACCTCTTTTCCTTGCAGGAGAAGCCTTTAGATCCATTCATCGACCATTCTCCCCTTCTCATTAATCTTCTCAATCATGGGTACCGATGAGAAATCAAACCTGATAGGAGTAGAGGATGATGGTGTTGACTCAGGAGGCTTTGAGAGCTTGAGTAGTACTTCTGTCAGCTGTTCTACTTTCTCTTTTAGCTCATCTTTATTTTCCTTTGTTTCCTTCAGCTTTTGGCAAAACACATTCATGGCATCTTATGCATCTTGTTGTGCTCCCTCTGTTGTTACTTTTCCTAGATCAAACCTCGTTATCTAATAATTGGTGACCCTTATATCATCCTTGGTTTTGTCAGCCATGGGAGTGGAAATTTCCACAAACTTATGCGTTGAGGTGTCCACTAAAATCCTTGAAACTATTTTGGGTTTCTTGGCAGACTTGGTAGGAGTGACCATAAGGGAATTGAAATCAAAGGTTGGTAGGGGAACTACCACCTTCCTCTTCCTTGGGGTCTGATCTATTAACCATTGAGGTGTACTAGAAGAAGTTGCTCCCATTGTAGGTGTTACGGTCACATCTTCAGGTGGAGGAAGGTTTGCTTGTGGAGTGGTGGTCACTGCAAGTGTAGTGTCCGTGGAAATGGACTCAGGGAATGAAGGCGCAGAAGGAGGAGGCATATCCATGGTTAACTTGGGTCCAGTTGGGAGAGGTGAGAGGCCAGAGAAGATACTGGCCATGGATAAGGAACTCGGTGAAGAAATCTAAGGCAAAGGAGGTTGAATGGGGGGAGGTAATGATTCTGAAATTAGAGCTTGAGAGATAAGAGGAAGACTTACCTCTGATGAACTGTCAAGAAAAAGGGGAATGGGAGGTTGACCAACCTCTTCTCCTAAAGGAATATTTCCTAGTTCTGGTGGTGGAGGTGAATCAATAACCTCAACCGTTTGTGGGAGAGTGGCCATTGATGTGTTCCCTTTCTCTTCTCCCTTTCTAATAAACTTAACCTTTATTGGCCTCTTGGAAGGGTTCTTATCCTTTTCCTTTTTTCCCTTGGAGGGTCCCGCTTCCAGAGTAGCTAGATTTGATAAAATCCCTTCTTTACAACTCATTCCCTAAGAAATGAGCCACACCTTAGTACGGGCAAGAATTTGAGCAGCTCTTCCCACGATAGAAGATTTCTCAACAATGGACCAATCAATGGCTATGAATACATATTGGTCTTCATTCAACCCATCATACGAGGAATCAAGGACACTCTCGTTGTCTGTAGTGCCTTCTGGGATGTTAGATAGGTCTAACATCTGAATCTCCTCAAGTGTCAACTTGTTATTGTCCTTTCTTCGAATGGAAACTTCATCCTGAAGATCAACCCAAATGTCTTCTACGTTGGGCACATGTAGATATAAGGTCCCATATGACTTAAGGACTCCTCGAAATCTAACCCATCTCTGTGCTTCATTTGCTTCTTCAAATTTTCTGAAGATCGTGCACCACATTCTTGGCTTTAATCACTTTTGAGCACATGGACCTTCGGATGGAAATAGGGAAGGATACGGTGGCCTTGTGCTTACTCTGTTGGAATTTTTGAAAATCCAACAATTGTCTAACCAACTCCATCAGGATCACCTGATTACTTGGGAACCCGGGTAAACGGAAAGGATCACCCAGGTACATGACCACCCCAAGGTATGTGAACTTCTTGAATTGCAAGAAGATACAACCCTATTTCGATACTTTGACCCATGCCTCATCAGAGACTCTTCTTTTCCTTAAATCGAGTGTTAAGCATGCGAGATGTTTTCATAAAGAAGGCATCTTTCACTCTTCTAAATGGATCCTCGGACCCGTTCATTTTCAGCTGAGGGAAATACCGATATATATATGTTTTGTTGACCTACTTCCCTTTGCATCTAATCCTGGGTAATTTCTTATTCCAGCTGTTGCATAGGTAATGTATGAAGACATATAGAATTTGCTAGTAGTCAAGACTGTCTTCATTTGGGAATCAATCCCATCACTTATAAGACTCGCTTTAATCAATCCCTTGTTTGTTCTTCTTTATAATGACCATGAATTGATACATCCACCCTTGGAAGTATCTTGACTTGGGGAGTCCAAATACTCGACTCAGAAGGGTGATAATATCACTGATTTCAAGGATGAAATCACTCCTAGGGAAAAACTTGGGAAAACTCGAGACGGCTGGCTTGGCCTTGATCAAGAAATTTTTATTCACATGCTTGATGCAGTCTTCTTGATCTTTGTCGTAGGCTTTCTATGCTGACTTAAGATCTACATTAACATATTCCTCGAAGTTGGGCAATCTTAAGAGGTCATCAAAGTAACCCCCACCCAACTTCACTATGGTTTCTCTTGCTTTATTTTTCACTGAGCGGGAATCTAAGTTATAATTGGAAGCATAGGCCAGAATGAACTCAGGGAATTGAGCAGACATTAGGAATCCTACTACAAGAGGGAGGCCGCGATGGTTATTGACTTCATCCGGGGACTCGAGAAGAATCCTTGGTTCTATACCAAAAGTCCTCCATGTTTATGTTACGAAGCTTCGTGTCTCAGATGTCATAATTGAAATCTATGTAGGAAGGGGACTCCATCTTGTAGTACTTATACTTCATCTTTCCTAACTCGTCGACTTATCCTTAGATGATCTAGGATCTGACATGAGAATTCCTAAAGAAAGAATGCCTAGATAACTTCTGGTTGAACAATCGGGCTTGGAAGCTTGTTGAGCAACCCTACAGACCCGCCACACTAACTGGACTTTGAGACTTGTCAAGCACTTCGTGAAACCTGACACACTGCAGTGTATATTGGAAACTAGGTCGTGTCGGACACTTCGTGAAACCTGACACAAAGGTAGAAATCAGGTGGTGTCGAACACTGTGGAACCCGACATAAGTGGAATTAAGAGGATGTCAGACAATCTGTGAAACCCGACACAAGCAGAAGTTGGGAGGTGTTGAGCACTTGGAGAAACCCGATACTCTACGAAACCAAAGGATTTCAGACACCCTGTAAAACCCAAAACAAAGACGTCGGGTTTTTGGGATGTCAGAACAAATAAATTTCCACCAAGATGGTAAGTAAAGTTTTTTTTTTAGATTCTTCTTAATAATCTAAAGAGTATACCCCATGGGAAAAATAAGAAAACATCCAAAGGATGAATTTTAAACCAGAGGTTTCATGGGAATACATTAGAAAATGAAGAAAACAACCATAAACCCTAAACCTAGAGGTAAGAAGAAGGAAAGCATAAATTCACCAAATGAATACTTAAAAAAAAAACCCCAAAGGCCACAAAATGATAAGAAGAGAAAAATACCTTCAATAAATTCAAAAATGGTCAAAGACGGATCACGAAATCAATCAAGAGGTTCAGTCGGGTTTGGAGGTCGAAGGAGCATGTACGAAAAATCCACGCAGCAAAAATATGCCAAGTAAAAATGACATGTAAAATTGACCTATTTATAAAGCCCTAGCATTTATTACACCTCCTCCAACACGTGTGCCAACTAACCAAAAACTCGACATTAATGCCATGTCACCATGCTTAACACATCTGAAAACCCGATATAAAGGTTTTCTTATCAACTCGGGTTTCGGGAACCAACTAACATGAAGCATGTAAAAGACATGTTTAGATGTTATCAAGTTCCAAAAACTTGATACAAAGGAAAGGGTCGGGTTTCGGGTTTCAGAAACAAGCAACATGAAGCATGCTTTTTGAAAGGTATGTTCTGATGCTCTTGAGTTCCAAAAACCTGACACACTGGAATGTAATCAGATTTCAAGTTTCGAAAGAAAATTGACATGAAGCATGTAAAAGACATGTTTCCATGTGATGAAAACCCCAAAACCCGAAGATCTCCTTCAGAGAGCATTTTTAGGAGATTTTGTTAAAAAATTTCTATGGTTATCTCAATTTTAGCTAAAATCACTAAAAATGAGATAACAACTGGCTCTAGTTGGGGACTTTCTTTGAAACATCAAAGGAAGATAAATCATATATCAAAAAGATTTATCCATTGGGCTATGGAGTCTGAAGAAGAAAAATTGAAAACAAAGAAAGAAAGAAAGAAAATAAAGTAGACACACAACATAAAATAAATTATGATATAGTGCAAGAGAGCATCTTGCATTACTGGTGAAACATCTTCAAATGTTGGCCATTGAAAGGTAGAGGGAGAAACTCTCCATCAATGTATGATAGATGAAGCTGTTTATTTTTACCGTCACCTAATGTATTTTGAAAGGACCTTTCCATAAGGAGTTAAACTTTCCATGCATCCCTTTCTGCTCTCTTCTCTTTTCCCAGAGAAGTACTAGATCTCGACCTAGAAATCACATTGCTTTGATTTCTTGTCAAATATCCTTTTGAATTTGATCTGATGGTTTGTAATGTGATCCACCACCTTGCTCCGTTCTTCTTCTAACCTGGATAGGTACATTATCCTTTTCTCAATAGAACTTTGAAAGGTTTTATCTTCAATTGCTTTAGCCAATTGTAAGGCTGGAAATTCTACAGAGATAGGTATCTCAGTGTCAATTCCATATAACACTTGGAATGGGGACATTCCAATAGCTCATTTAGGAGTAATCTGATCTGCCCATAATGCATCATACAATGCTTTGTGCCATGTCCTCTGATTCTCATCAACCAACTTTCTGATTATGGTCACTGGGTTCTTGTTGCTTTATTCACTTGACCATTTCCTTATGGGTAATAATCAGATGAATGAGCCAATGTGATCCCAAAGACATAACAAAATTCTTTCAGCTCATGAGATGATAAATTAGACACATTGTCAAGCAATGATCTTGTGAGGCACACCAAATCTAACAATAATATTCTCCTTGAGAAAGTTACACACAACTTCGGAGGTTGCTTGATTGATTGGGCATGATTCCACCCACTTGGTGAAATAGTCTATGGTGGTGAGCACATAATTATGACCGAAACTAGAGGAAGGATTCAACACTCCAATGAAATCAATCCCCCATTGGTGAAAAGGTTCTTCAATCACCACAGGCTTCAAGGGAAGAGTTGCCAGCTTAGGACGACCAACGAAATGTTGACAAGCTTCACACATGGCCACCCATTCAGCTAAATCTTGAAAGAGAGTAGGCCAATAGTTCTTGGCTCGTAAGATCTTGTAAGCCGTTACAAAAGAAAATAAGTTTCCTCTACATGCTATATTGTGGAAGGACTCTAGTAACCTTACCTACTGAGACTTATCAACACAATGCAAGAATACACCATCGATACCTTTCTTGTATATACCATTGTCCCACAGAATGTATCTTGCAGACCTGAGCTTAACTTTCCTCTTTTATTTTTGGCTTAAATGCCGGGAAATTCACGAGAGGTTAAAAAGAAGGCAATATATATGTACCATTCATCAGTCGTGCTTACGAAAAGTAATTTGGGCAATTGTGAAGTACTTTCAATTTCTTCGCATTCTATCTCAAAATTGTTTTCTGCAACCAATTGGCACATGCCTCTTCCTCACACCAACTTGGTAGGTTTGATGTCCAATTCATACTCCTGGACTTTGGCTATCCAGTTACCCCATTGACTACCCAACTCTTGTTGGGTCAGAATGGATTTAACTATATCAGGAACTAGAACGAGAGTGTGGGAACTCAAGACATAATACCTGAAATGTTTCACCACTCTCACCACTGCATAAGCATGCTTTTCAATCTGCGACATCTTTAATTCATGTTCCTTTAGTGGGAAGCTCATGAAAGCAATGGGAGCTTCAATTCCTTCTTCGTTTTCTGCATCAGGATGGCCGATATTGTATGTGCGGAAGCGTAGCTGTACATGATGAAATCTTTCTTGAAGTCCAGGCATACCAGAATAGGGGTGTGAGCAATTTCCCATTTGACTTCTTCAAAAGAAAGTTTCCCTTCAGTTCTCCATCGAAATGGAGTCTTACCTTTCATCATCCTAAGGATATCCTTGGTTTTATCAGCAAAGTCAGGTACAAATCTTCTTAGGAAATTAACCTTCCCAAAAAAGGAGTGTACCCGGTTTTGCTTGTGGGTAGGGTAAGACTTTGGATGGCCTTCACCCTCTCTGGATCGATCTTGGTTCCTTCTTTAGTCACAATATGACCCAAAAAATTTCCTTCTGTCACTCGAACATGGACTTTTTAGGATTTAATGAAATCCCATGATGCCTACACCTTAAGAGTACCTACTCCAGGTGATCATAATGATCACTTCACTTTTTAGAGAAGACCGTCAAGTCATCCAAATACACAACTATGACCTTGCCCATTAAATATCTGAAAGCTAAGTCCATAGCCCTTTGAAATGTGGCTTCGACATTAATCAAACCAAAAGGCATTCTCCTATAAGAAAAGGTTCCCCATGGAGTGGTGAATGCTATTTTATGTTGATCTTTAGTAGCTACCTCAACCTGATTATATCCCGAAAATCCGTCAAGCATGGATAACATTTCTGATCTAGTGACAGTCTGTAATACCTGGTCCATGATGGGAAATGGATAATTGTCTTTCAATGAAGACTGGTTGAGGTTCGGAAGTCAACACAAATCCATATTTCACCGTTCTTCTTTCTGACAGGGACAATGTTCACAACCCATGTGGAATGATGGATTGGAAAGATAATCCTTGCATCTAACATTTTCTGAATTTCTACAAGAATAGTCCCTAAGATCTTTGGGTTGTAATGCCTTTGCTTCTGCCTATAGGGTTTAACCTCAGGCTTCAAAGGAATGCTATGTTGCACATCCTTGGGCTTGAAATACTTTAGATCCACATATGACCATGCTAGGATGTCCATATATCTATTCAAAAGTGAAGAGAAAATTTATTTTTCATCCCGAGAATAGAATTTACCAATGTTTACCATCTGTAGTTGATTGGCGAGATCCTAGGTAAACTTGATCTACCTCCGATAAGGAAGTACCTTCACTTTGTAACAACCACCTTTTGTCAATTCAATCTTAGAGATTTTTTTAATGTTACCTTATGTAGCCGATTTAAATACCCATATATTTAAATCCAACATAAGACTTAATGCGATCCCTTTTCAATAACTATCATGAACCATGTGCAGCTATATGAGAGATTTCTGAACTCCCAAGTTCTCCCTCAATGCTCTTACGAGCCATACATAAAAATGTATCCCTTAGGTTCTCCTTTAACGGGATATAAGTGATAACCCCTAAGTGCGTCCCTGTGTTCCACCTATGAAATCCACAGGCATCTCACAGCTTGGATAATGGTGAAATCTCGATAGTATAATCATTAGTTACACTACCTTGTGCAAGGTTTTCTGAGTCATGTATACGATACTCTATTCCATGATAGCACACTCGTCATTAGGAGATTGTCGTTTCACCTTAATCAATTTTTTGGTTATAAGGATTTGCATTCAATGATCTTTGTCAAAAACTACAAGTCTTATACAAGGTACAAGCCCGGATTAACCTACACAAAGCTTTACCTCGATTTCATCCTATGATGCCTATGGGAGAGCAAGTGTCTTTATAATGATTCTCATCATTGCTAGACTGCTTCCCTTCCCGTAGCCATCATATGTTGTCATCGGGGTACCAACCCATGGGGTTCCATCCACCCTTGTAACTATAACAAGCTTGTACTTAAGAAATACCATGTTATATTTGAAGGTCTTGAAAAGGGAAATCAATATAGCTGTTATGTAAAAGTATTCGAATAACGACAACTTTCATTAAATGGATATGCCCACCTAATAACGGTAGTGAGTTGACTGTCAAGAGTCCTAAAATGAAACATGGTATCTTAACAAATTAAACATGACACATTGTTCTAGTTCCCATGTCTTCATCACTTAGTGAAGAGTATCTAGAGTCTTGTCCCCTAGAATCATGATAGGTTAAATGTAGTTCCAAAACTACTCATTTCTTCCTATCTGTTTCAGATATAAGATAGATCAATCTTTAGACCTAAATTCCCAATTCTACAGTTTGTTAATGATTCAATTTCCACCGTATCAGAATAATACCTTACATTATCATGGAGTAATAACTACTAATTTTATTCTTACTCCCATTAGTAATCATGCAACTACATAATTACTAATTATTGGGTACATACGGAGTCGTTCCGTTACCCTCCTTTCAATAACACTTAAGCTATATTATTAGAATCATGTTACTCAGTTTTACCTCAACATTTATTCTTGCCAGGTTTGATTTATCGATAGATATAAATCTTATTCATTTTACGGTTCCGATTTAATAGAATTCCCAATTCTCTTGAGCACTTCTATAACCATTTTTAAACCTTAACTCAGGTTTATTTGTGTGGCTACAATCACCTGGCAGTGTATACATTTTCTTGGATCCTTGTACCAATTTCCTTGGCATCCAAAATACATTCCATTAATTCCAACTATCGATCGTTGTTATCATTTATATGACTACACTGTCATATCCTAATCATGGTTGGTTTCAGCTCACAATTTTTAGGAGCGTAGACACCAAACTTCCATAGTGAGTGAGATGGTGAGTACTCATGTTGAGCACAATCTGAATGTCCTCATCAATACTCTAATCATTTGCATTGGGCAAAGCATACCCATGGTTTCATGGAAATTTAGTATTCTCGGGATTTAATCATCTCCCAAGAATTCTATACTAATTGTATCCCATATCCTATGGGCCCTTTTAGCATTTATGTTCAACTTGATTATTAATGAATTATCTTTAATACATCTTGTTAGTTGGATGAACTCCAACAAAAACATTCACCAAATCATATTTTATCTGATAGTAATCGGATAGATCATATACTTTATTTACCCATTTTATAGAAAGATAGTTTTCTTAAGCAATAAGGAATGATCTAATATCATTTATTATTTCACCTCGAGGTATTAAGTTGAACTCTCCTTTATGTTATGGGAGTTGGGTTAGTTTTATCAATTATTTCAACTTAATTTCCTTATAAGGTTTAAGTGCTGCCCAAAATGAACATCAACAAGTTTTTGGGACTTAATCATTATATGATGAATTTTAACATTTCATTCGTAAATTTCATCATAACAATTTATTTCTAATATGGTTACTCAAAATTTATCAGAGGAATCTTCCTTTAGTATGCTCACATAAGCAAACACATCAAGATTCATAACTAGATGATTTCTCATCTACCATGCATTTAACCTGTCTTGATCGGTCTTGTGAGGAATCACTACCTCTTGCTAACAATACTATTGATTTCTCATAAGTTAATCAATCAAGATTACATAATTCAAAAACACTACTCCGTAGTGTAATCCATTAACCTATCCCTTATGTTACTGATTTATAACTTCACAACTCACCCATTGAACCTACTAGGTTCACCTAGTCCATTATATGGTTGTTATATAATAAAATAGAGAGTTACAACAGCCCTCCATTACAATCGTCCAATGATCCAATTTTCATAAAATATCATAAGTATAAAGCCATTCTTATACCGACAACATTACAACATAATGGGATTCATTACAAAAATTACAGAGAGGCATTAACATTCTTCGATAATATGAAGTGAGTATTTATTGAACAAAATATGGAATCTTTTCCATGTTACAATAGATCATAAATGTACATAGTATATTTTCACAAGAGAACCTTTACTCGAAGTCAATAAATAACTTCCTCAACATAAATAAGAATATCTCAAATCAACAATTGGCTGCAACTTTATCCTTTAAAAGTAAGCATGTGGTACAATTAGATAACCAAGACATTTCTTTACTTCACGCCAGTTACCTTCGCTCAATTTCCTGCAATGGTTAGGCAAGGTCAGTTCGACTGAACTGAGCAAGAAAATTCCTTTATCTTGTTTATCAATTTATGTCATTAGATGTTAGAATGAATAAATATCGAAATAATCTCAATCTAACATTTTAATCATATAATTCCACAACATCATTCTTTAGTAACCTACTTTGCAATCATTAAAAATAACTCTTTTACCTCTTTCAGTACTCTGCAAAGACAAGGCCTATGTACTACTTCACAAAAATAAGTTAAAGCAAAACCGGATAAAAGATATTCATACCCAAGAAATGACCATAAAATAATCAATAACAATAGTTATTAAAAATACGATTGAATCACATAAAGTTAGACGGAGTAATCGGACTCTTATCAACCACGATATGAATCTATGTCATCCCATTAATAAATAGAATTTTCTGCAACTAATGTTGTTTCTCCAGCAATTCAAAAAGTATTATCCTTGGACACAAAAGGTAATCCAAGCTACGGAAATGAAACCAACCAGTTTCATCAATATCAACACACCCATCAAATAGATCCGATTAATACACATGACATTTATATGTCATAGCTTCAAGATACGACATATTCTACATTATCCATTAATATCCTAAGAAGGAGATATATATCTATACAACTCAAGTTACATATCATAGTAACTTACAGGAATTAAGGCAATATAGAATCGTTACCTATTTATTCCGTATTGTACCTTCTTTAACAAAACTCATCATTTCAAGTTATATCTTACCACATGTTATTGCAATAAGAGTTTGAAGACACAACCATTCAAAATATTATTTATGCTTGCATATAGGGGATAAAATCCCTGAATTTGTCTTAATGATTAGTGCATATTACTCCTCAAGAATGGAGATATGTTTCTTGTATGCCGGAAAAGTGACTAGCGAGTGTGGGAATCTACAAGTAACTCTTCCGCATACCTGACCTCTCGAGGTCATGCCGAGACAACCGGTGGGGATGGAATATGCGTGGGATGCAGAAAAACTAGTTAGGCAGTCTAATGTCTTCGATACACACTAATGGAATTTGTGAATCTAAGGCGAAGAAAGCCCTTCTAACTTGGACTAGTGTGATAGATCGATCAGTAAGGATGACTGCTCGAAGTCTCCAATCAATATTGAGCTCTGGCATGATTCGATCTATGGGTTGTGGAATACGTGGAAAATGGCCTGGGATAGTTTCGTGTACGTCCCCAGACAAGGTCATGTGGTGGATGGTGGAAACGATTGACTTTACGGATGATTCTCTGGCCTAGTCTAGAATTCTCTAGCTTCGTTAGCTGCTATATCTAGTAAGGACAATTGCTTGATGATGATGGGTGGAAGTGGAGTGGATTGGAATACTAGTGTGCATAGGCCAATGTTTATATCTGATTGACTTATGGATTCGTTAGGCTGTGGGACTTGTGGGTCACAACCGTAGACTCTTGGTCGTTGCGGTTCTGTTATGGTCATATACGAAATCAAGTCCCAATTCTTAATATCCAGTAATCATATGCTTTCGCAGCTTCTATGTTTAGGACCAACAACTGCGTGATTTTCTCAGAATATCTCATAGGCGTTCGTGCAACCTAGATCCTTAGACTAGTATCTATGTCTGTGAGAGTGTCTCTTGCACTTGGCTGTGGGACCAAAGGATCACAACCGAAGGTTTGTTCTCTTTCGAGCCCTTCTATAGTCATGTGAATGTTTATCTAGGGTAATCTGTAATTTGGTTGATTTGACCAAAATGTGTATGCTTGGTCGTCTTCTATATTTAATCCTCTTAACTGAGAACTGATCAGTTGTAAATCTGTTGTTGTTTGGAAGACTTGTATTCTGAGATTTTGGTCTATGTCAACTATTGCTGTGACGAGGTTTGGTTGAGGCACGATTGGCTCAAATATGTATTCCCTGGGCTCCTGAGGTCCCGTGATTGTCATACAAAGTGAAATTCAAAATCTAACTGTAATAAAGCAAATTCTAACTACGTGGAAATAAAACTAAAACATATATAACTTCTATTTTTGCATTTAACCTTTTAAGAGTTTAAGGAAAGCAGCTATTTTTAAACGTATCTAGAAATAACAACTGAATAACAACTTAAAACAAACAGAATAACCGAGTGTAGTTATTTGTCTGTGCAATTTGTAGATTTATTCTAAACAATGCAATAACTTTCCTAGTCTATTTGCAAGATTCTCGATCCTAACTCAGAAGTGAGGAATGAATCATAGTTTCTCAGAAACTATCAATCCTCACAGCTTCCCTGGCAATATCGAGAATAGAAATTACTGAAATGAAACAATTAACTACCTTATTTGATATGATTCTAACTAGAAATTTGAAAGTTAAAATCTGGATTACGCAGAACAGTGGCAAATCCGATGGTGTGTGTGATCTTGTCCCCTCAGTGTGATATCCTCATTCTTTTGCATTCATGTGGATCCAGAAAAGCTTGTAATGCCAGATCGCGAAATAGATATTGGGACAAGGACAACTCAGAATGCAGACTGAAAATGTGAGTAAGAGAGGGATAGCGCAAGAGTACAGAGCTTGTCTTATGCAATTCCTAGTGGAATTTTTTGCGAGTCAGTCATGCAACATAAAGTGACCAGAACCTGAAACTATCCTGTTTGAAGAGCAAAACCTGCAACTTTAATGGCTTCCTAAGCTATTCTACTTCAATGGAATGGATAAAACAACAACACTGTTTGCACAAGCTGGATATGTGGCTTACCAACAGCTGGACAATGCTAAATAAGCATGCAAATGAACTGAAACTATGACTCTAAATAGAACAAAAGACTGAACTATGAAAATGAGAGCTTGAAAGTGAATGAGGGGCAGACCTGGCAGACAACACTTGCACAAGGTGGATATCTTTGCATAATACTAACTAAGCTCTGCAAATGAACTTGAAACTATGGCCTCTAGGCAAAATGATAAACTGAACTATGGAAAATGAGAGGATGAGAGCCAAAGATTAGACCCTTTGCTTGAACACAAACCATTTATTTATAGCTTTCATTCACCCAAAGATCAAAACCAAACTGAACTCTAAAAACCATAAACAATGGCCAAACACTATTCCAGGGGACCAAAAACATAAATGCATGCCCAAGTCGGCAAGGAAAGCTGGTGAAACGTTGATATTTTACGTGAGTCGCGTCAAAGTGCTTTCTGGAAAATGTGTGCAAGACCGCCGCTCTGAGCAGGGCGGCGGTCACAATACCGCCACCCGAAAGGGGCGGCGGTTTCGTAACTAAAGGGAAAAAGGGCCAAGAAAAGAGGAAAAAAGGGGAAAACAAAGGATGTGGGGGCTAAGCGGGGCATGCGGGATGTTAACGCATACTCGAGGGATTTTCCGGATCCCGAACACCTTGCGAGGAGACCTGTATCATCATTGGGGAACTTGTCACGTTGTTCTGGTAGTATAGTACCTTACAATTTTGGGTACGTACATATTGCCCCCTCGGAGAAGCGTTTTAGCCATGAAGAGGCATAAAATGGTGGGTCCGAGTATGGCAGTCCCAAAATGGGAAGTTTAGAAGTTATACCTTACATGTCCGCGTGTTGAAATGACGCCATCCAAAATTCCTGCTACCTGCAAAATAAAAGAGAACTCAAGTGCAGATAGATACAATAATTTGGAAAATAAACGCTAAAATAATAGGGAATGAGAACGTACCATTCAAGTGGGGATAGGAACTTACCTCCATCAGCGCTCCAAACTTGCCAAAAGTCTTTTAAAATGAATCAGCGCTTATATATGAAATTGGGCCCATTTTCCTATTCATTTGCACGAGTTGATTTGATTGTTTTTGAGCTCTGGGATCCACGGTGACGGTTTCTTGCGTGAGTAGAGTCAAAACCTCCACGGTGAGACCGTGATCATGCCTCCACGTGCGGAACACCGCCCCGCTAGATCACAGGTTGGTTTTTTCTAATTTTGTGTTTTTCCCCCCTTAAATTTGAAATGCTAAATTTATTGTAATGGGGGGGTCATTTTTGAAAATGCTAGTGTTAAAAGGTCCATCTAGGGGGGGCGCCTACTGGGTAGGCACCATTTTTAGGTTAAGTGGTCATTTTTTGCTTGTTTTAGGCCTTTTTAGATTAAAAACCCGCGTGGGTTTTCGGACCACGACCGCCGCCCTAGCCAGGGCGGCGGTTACATGACCGCCGCTCTGTTCAGGGCGGCGGTTACACGACCGCCACTTTTAAGGCGGTGGTTACAAAACCACCTCCCTGCTCAGGGCGGCGGTTTTGCACAGAATGCAAAAGGAACTAATATTTGAAGTTACACTTATATTTTTAGTCTTTCTACGTGTTTTTATGACTCTCTCGGTGTTGTTCGGATATTAACTTGCTCTATTTTGTGTGTTTTTGGGTGTATGCAGGTGAGAGAGGAGTACATTAGATGGAGCAGAGAGAGAGAATGTGATTGGCTCTCAGGGGTACTAGATGCCCTCTCACAGGACGAGGAGGACACACTACAGAGGGCTGGCATATTGTGCATATCGCGCGTGCCCCACGTTGCCCCATCGAGTCACATCCTTTGTGACCTATTTTCTTCCTGGGACGCAGATCGGAACACCTTCCGACCGCCAGAGTCCGTGGTGAGTGGACCATCACATTCGAGGATGTCTACCACATGCAGGGGTACCAATCATCGGGAGGTGACTTACGCTAGAGACAAAGAGGCTCACGAGCACAGATTATACGGTGGGCAGCTTATATGGGAGATGCGGCCATCTCCACGGGGTCGAAGAAGGGGGTGAGAGTTCGATCCATTCCTTCTTTGCCTATCCCCGTATTTCGACAGGCCATCATGGGGATCCTTGCCTCGAGATTGATCGGGGACAAGGGAGGGGACACATTGTTATATTCTTTGAGCTCCCATCATTGTACGAGATAGAGGGCATGGCCGGATATATGCCTAGGGTGCAAATATTATGGGGACCACCTACCATGATCTATATAGGGTGGTCATTTACTGGGGACATCATTGAGCCACCCAACTCTAGTCATGAGTTGGGTGTATGAGCATTTTATCCCTTATGGCGGGGTGTGGAGGTGGCAGATCCTGGGGCTGTGAGGGCAGCCAGATGGACGGACATGTCGGTGCTCAGAGCACCTCATCAGCCAGTTGCCTCCCTTACTACTGCAGACATGGAGGTGACACCGTACAACTTATGGCCGGCATATGGGGTGAGGAGACTCTTACCCTGATCTCCTGCTCCACCACAGGGAAACTTATCGATCGAGTGGGATGAGTGGAGGTACATCCTTTTGGCCGGGTTCCTCAGCAGTTTGGCCTTCCATATACGGGCATGCTTCCCCCAGTGGTGCCAGTTTACAGATCAGTTCGCGAGGCCAGAGGGGGGCCTAGAGGCCGAGGTTGGACAGTGATTACTCTTGGCATTCCCATTGTAGCCAGGAGGATAGTTCGCGCGCTAGAGGGGAGCAGGTGCACCTCGGGCACCTTTGCTTTGATTCTGCGGGTCCTGTTCATAGTAGCAATGACCCCATAGATATTGACTCCGACTCTGAGGAGCTCACAGAGGGAGGGTCAGAGGAGGAGACTGATGATAGTGATCCTGAGTGGCATGACACTCAGGATATTATGCAGGCAGAGAGGGATGAGCAGAGCGCAGAGAGGGTGACTCTAGTTTCAGAGGAGCCACTCTCCCAGGACCATGGTGGAGAGGATGAGTCTGTTGTAGGGCGACACATTGCTCCTGCCACAGTGGAAGCCCCTCGTCGGCAGCGGCATCCACGGTAAGTGCCGTTGGTCCCAAATGACCCATCTTGGAGGCCTGGTGATCCGAGTAAGTTACCCTTTCTCCCTTTTAATGTTTATATGTAGGCTCTCCTTAGTTGCTATTGTTGTATCTTTTAGCCTCTTGCTTGGTTTCTAATTCATTTTTCTCCTTTGTTTGTAGAGGCTGTGACAAGTGGCGGGATTTGATCTGCGGGGTATGTACTTGATTCCCGATGATCCCCATGGATAGGACCGCGCGGAGCTATCCGTAGATGCCGGGAGCCCTCGGTGGCGGTAGACATACCGATGTCTTCGCTCCCATTTGGCATGTGGCCGGAGGATGGTGTCGACCCTTAGCACGAGTTAGCGGGCTACGGGACGACGGAGCACCTCATGAGGAGCCATTCTCATGGTGAGGCCTGTGGTTGCCCTTGGGACCCCGAGCCCCGTACATTCGGTGAGCGCCGGCGTAGCCGAGTCCTAGCGTGGCGTGCACCTTCGGAGGGGTCTCGTAGGGATTGAGAGGCCACTTGGCCCTCGTGTATTTTGTATTGTATATTCTTTGTATATCACGGGCTCTTTGAGCGTTTTGACCATGCTTAGAGCATGATGGCATTGTATATAAACATTGTTTATTTATATATATGCATTCGTTTTGGATTAAAAGCTTGGCACTCATGTTTTCCTTTCTATTTCCAGTTTCCTTGTGTATACTACGATGTATGTTTATATGCTTTTTAGAATGTATGCAATGGAGAACAGATGATGTAAATGTTTTCTTTCTTTTTGTGTTTCATGATGCTGATGCACGATAATGTAGATATATTGTGATTTTGAATCTTAGCTTCTGTGAGCAATTTGGATACCTCATGTTTGTTTTGCAGAGTGATGAATATAACCAGTATGATGAACAGATTAATTTTCCCCATTCCTAACTCCACGCAACTAGTAAGATGCGAGGGCTCATCACCGAGAGTCAAGAAGGGCGCAAGTTATGAAATGTGGTGAAACGATAGTGATGAAAGATAGACAAAGCTTTGGCGGAACCAAATTGGAAGCTACAAGCTTACTCTACCCGAATGACTTCATAGTTTAGAGTGCACTTGCTTTGCGGTTTATCCAGACTTAGACCCGTAGATGGCCACATAGTAGACAAGATCTAGGTTTTTAGGATTTTAATTCTTTTGGGATTTTGCACATCTGATTCATTTGTTTTTGACTCAAAGTTTCAGAGTTTGAATTGTTTGCATATGATTGTTTGCATTTATTTGTCAAGAGGACCCCCTACACTTTGCCCCATGCTACTAGTAAGAAGCGTGGGTTTATCACCGTGGGCAAGGTATAGGCGAGTAAGGGAATTTCCATCCTTTCCCAACCCTACGTCACTAGTAAGAGATGCAAGCTCATCACCAAAGGTTGGTGGGGCAAGGAAATGTGTAAAATTAAAATTTTCTGTTTAATCTCTTGTTGATTTGTTTTCTTGAGTAAAATGTCAGTATGTGCTTATTTCCAAAGAGATATACATATGGGATAGATGTGACACCATGAAGCTTCTAGAATAGACCATAGGCAAGACACCTATCCTAAGAAGAAATCAAAGTAAGAATAAACTTGCAGATCTTGGTATGGTTACCGTTAAGACTTTGTCATGTTTGACCTTATTTGATAAAAGATTCCGAGATGATTTGATGATATATGAAGATGGAGAGGTATGATTAAAGAGCTTTATGCCAACAACATCATGAGTTTGTAGTGAATTGCTTTGAGAATAGATTCCTTGATCATAATTTATGTAAGAAACAAGTGGACAAAATGATCTTAATCTGTATGAAGATGCAATGTAGATAATTATACAAGTAGTGCTAGTTGCTTATGCGTAGAACCGCTTGAGGTACAGGGAATTGCTGTTTCACCAAATTCCTCACCTTCTAGCGTACACAAGAGGTAAGTACCATTTCCGTAGTCCTTCATGACTCGGTATGGGCCCAACCATTTGGGCTGGAATTTCCTCCCTTCGCCGGTCTTCTTGTCAATCTGGTTGTTTAGCCTTAGAACTAGATCACCTTCGTATATGTCGCATTCATAGACCTTCTTGTTATACTGCTGGCACATTCGGTCAGCATAAGCTCTATGCCATTGTTCAGCATCTAACCTAGTTTCATCTAGGCTTTCTAGTTGGGAAAGACGTGCTTCTCTGTAAGCGTCTTCATCCAGAATCCCTTGTAGTGAAATGTGGAGACTGGGTATTTCGACCTCAAGCGGGAGAACTGCTTCTGCCCCAAATACCAGCGAGAAAGGAGTTACTCCTGTTGGTGTTCTTATTGAGGTTTGATGGGCCCACAAGGCTGGATATAACTTCAAATGCCAATCTCGCTTGTTTTCTTTCACCGTTTTAAGGAGAATGGCTTTTAGTGTCTTGTTTATCGCTTCAGCCTGTCCGTTGGCCTGGGGGTAATACAAGGAAGCCGTATGATGGCTTATCTTAAATTTATTGCATAGTTCACGAACCTCTTCATTCTTAAAATAAGTTCCATTATCAGAGATAATGATTTGCGGGATACCGTACCTACAAATGATTTGGTTCAAAATGAACTTAGCGATCACAGAACCAGGTACAGTAGTAAGAGGCATGGCCTCCACCCATTTGGTAAAATATTCAGTGGCCGTGATTATAAAATTATGGCCGTCTGTGGATGAGGGAGAGAATTTCCCTATTAAGTCTAGACCCCATGTAGAAAAGGGCCATGGAGTAGCGATTGGTTGTAGAGCTTGTGCTGGCATATGAATCTCATGGGAGAATTCTTGGCACTTATGACACCTGCGTACAAACTCTATTGCGTCATGTTCTAGAGTGGGCCAGTTCTAGCCCATTCGATGTATTTTTCAAGCGGTGGCATGGCCACCGAAGTGGCCTCCACATATTCCACTATGAGATTCATGGAGAATCTTCTTGGATTCTTCCGTGTCGACACATCTTAGGAGCATTCCATTGAATGCTTTTCGATAGAGTACCTACTCTATAATGACATATTTGGCTACGATAATGTGCAACCACCTTCTTTGTTGCGGTGTAACTCCTTCTGGGTACGTATGGTCCATGATATAATTAATGATATCTATGTACCAAAGGCACTCAAAGATGGAGGGTCGGGTTTCGATGTAGTATACGCACTCATCTGGAAAGTCTAAATCTACTAAATCACCTCCGTCTAATGGGTTGTTAGCTAACCAATCTGCGATGATTTGTCCTTTAACCGACTTCTGATTTACAAATGTTAATTCAAATTCTCCCATTAAGGTTATAAAACATCCAGCCTTTTTAGACAAGGACCCTTGTGTGAGGAAAGTCCGTAAATGGTCCATTTTTACCATGACCCTCGTTTCTTGATTCAGCATATAATGTCTTAGGCATTTAGTAGCAAAGACTATGGCGAGCATTCTCATTATGCTGTGTATAGCGTGTTTTGTAGTCGAGCGAGTTCGGTTGATGAAATAAATCACGCTTTCTCTCTTGTTATCGTCTTCTTGGGCCAACATACAGGCCAACGAGACATTAGTAGCTCGTGAATATAGAATCAACGAGTGATCTAGCTTAGGTGGCATTAGCGTAGGTGGTGATAATAGGAAACACTTAACTGCTTCAAAGGCTTCATTACAGTCTTTGGTCCAATCAATGCTATAGTCTTTCTTGAGTAAATTGTTGATTGGATGAACGACGAAGCTTAAGTCCGGGATGAATCTTCGGATTGCACCCAACTTTCCGAGGAATGACCTGAGTTCAGATTCATTTGAAGGTGGAACCATTTCGAGGATAGCCCGGATTTTGGTCGGGTCGACATCTATTCCTCGTGACGATATGATGTAACCTAGGAGCTTCCCTCCCGTTACACCAAAGACACATTTCTCTGGGTTTAGTGTGACTCCGTATTCTATTAGGCGAGAAAGAATGATGCGGAGTACTTTGGGATAGTCACAACGCTTCTTGGCTTTAGCGATAAGTCATCAACGTAAGATTCCACGATTTTATAAATTAGATCGTGAAATATGTATGTCATAGCCCGCTGGTACGTAGCACCGGCGTTCTTGAGACCGAATGGCATAACAACGTAGCAATAGGTTCCCCAAGGAGTTATAAACGTGGTTTTAGCTTGATCTTGCTCGGATATTTTGATTTGATTGTATCCTAAGAAACCATCCATGAGAGACAAAAGCTCAAACCCAGCCGTTGCATCAACAATGACATCAATAGGTGGCAACGCGGAAGTTGTCCTTAGGACATGCTTTGTTGATGTCTCGAAAATCTATGCGCTATGTATCTTTCCATTCTTCTTGAGAAGCGGGAGCGATGTTAGATACCCATTGGGAATAGTCGACTGGCTTGATGAATCCTACTTGAAGGATTTTTATTACCTCCTCCTCTACCATGAGAGCTACTTTAGGTTTCATAGGTCTTGATTTTTGCTTAGCGGCTTTGCATCGATTTAGTGACGAGGTTGTGCACCCGATGTGGGGTGCAACTCCTGTCATTTCCTTATAATTAAATGCAAATGCCTTCTGATGTTCTTTGAGGATCCACGTATGTATTTCCACTTCTTTTGGGGTTAAGGATGATCCTAATTTTAAGATCTTTGGTTCGTCATCTGTCCCGATGTTGACATCGATTGTCTCTTCGATCAAAGAGGCGTTACCCTCTTCGAACTCAGGTGGTGCTGGAGGTAAATCCAAATCATCCCCATTTTCTACTGCGTATATGCTAGGTTCCATTTGTGAGGGGAGATCCATCATGGGATTTCCGAAATAGGAAGACGAATGTGGAATTAAGGACAAATCTAGCATATGATAGGAGAGATGTAATGCCTCACTGGTGTTTAAGTAATCCAAGGTAGTCACATCACTATCAATACGGTCTAGGATGGGAGATTTACTTTCGCTTGAATGAGGATTTGTCATTATTTTTATCAATGATTCATCACGAATGGACACCGTGAACTGGGTATCTTCTAACTCATTGCTTGGAGTAAAACGTGATGCTGAAGTTGCTATTGAATCGGCGAGAAGATTTTTCTCTCGCGGGATTGTTTCAATGGATATGAAGTTAAATGCCTTGCTTAAATTTAATACAACATTTTTGTAAAGCTGCAAGTGTTCGGCTTTGGTTTCGTATACCTCAGAAACTTGGTTTGCCACTAATTGCGAGTCTCCTAAGACTTTGATGTTATCAACACCAATTCTCTTGGCTAAAGTGAGGCCAAGGAGGAGGGCTTCGTACTCAGTGCCATTGTTTGTGCATTCAAAGTTTAACTTAAAGGTGAATGGGAGGACTTTCTCCTCGGGCGAAGTAAGAATTATACCTGCCCCCGCTCCATAACGGCATTTAGCTCCGTCGAAATGGAGAGTCCAATACTTAGTCGGGAGTATAGATGTTGGGGCATCTGCTGCGTTTGCACACTCTACTTCTACCATACAGAGGTCCTCTGCTGGAAGGGAACCAACACCTAGGGAATATCCTATGCCTACCGAATCAAATGGTAAGAACATTGGTGAATCTTGTTCTATTAACTCAACAATTTTTGCAGTAGTCCCTAATGATACCGTTTCTTTAGCTTTATCGTTAGGGTTTGGGGTTGTTTTGGCTATGCTGATAGCTTCAAGATCCGTTGTAGGTACCAACTTCTCCTCTGTTTTTGGGTCAGTAGGTTTATTAAGTTAGTTTGTTGGAAGTTCAAATTCTGAGTGTACACTTGGTCTTTTCTTTAAATCAGCTAGGTGCAAATCGAAAGGTTTTGGATCGCCTTTGGCTACAAATACCTTTCCTAGATGTAAAAATCTTACTTCTTGAAATAATGTAGAAGGGATTTCCTTCATTCGGTGTATCCATGGTCGGCCGAGTATCATATTATAATTAGTTTCTCGATCTATAATATAAAACTCAGTCAGGATTGTTTTGGGTCCTAAGGTGACTGGCAATACTATAGTTCCTATCGAAGTGGCTTTAAGGCTATCACAGCCTCTCAATGTATTTCGAGTGGTGGAATAGTTTGTTTCCCCATATCCTAGTTTTTGGAGGAAAGAGAAGGGAACTATGTTAACTGCGGCCCCATCGTCAACCATTGCCTGTTTTACATAGTTATTATAAATCCATACTTGTAAGTGTAAGGTTGGATCACCTCGGCGTGCGATCTCAGCATCTGTGGGCATTTTACTTATTTCGAATATGAATTTGACATCCTTGTCCGGCTGACCGGAGGGTGGATATCAAAATCTACGTGATTTACTTGTGTTTCAGGAGGTGGAGTGATGTTAATTAGATGACCTAGACCTAATGCTTCTAAAAGAGCAGCTCTGTGAGGAGGAGAGTTCTTTAGTAAATCTAAAAATGAAATGTGCGAGAAGGTATTTGTTAGGTCACTAATTAAATCATAGGCACCGATGGGTTTTTCTACTATCTGCTGACTCTTATCTGTTTCTGGCAGATGACTTGGGCTTGGTTGAGAGAAATACTCTCGTGTTCTTGTTATAGCTTCGATAGGTAGCTCAGCGTCTATCTCTACCAAACTGACTATCTTGGGTCTCGGTTGACTTCCCAATTGTGGCGCAACTGATGGATTTAGTGAAGTCGAGGCTTCGTGATCATTGTTTCTCGGTATTGCACCCTTGTTTGTCCCAGTTGGATTTAGTCTGTTATTATCATGATTTGGGAGTGGATCGTTAAAGATCTCGAGGGGAGCATTCTGAGGGGAAGCTGCTCTGCTAGCGTGTTTGGTGGTGATGACACATGATCTGCCAAAAAAAAATCTGTGAAGAACTATCTTTGTTCTTTTGGTAAACGTTGCATGAATTTATTGTAGTCATGACACGTTCTAGTATCATGACCCCAAATTTTGTGGAAACCACAATAAGAATTGGGATTGTAATTCCTGTTTTGTTGGTTTGGTGTATATTGTGGCCTAAAATTCTGATCAAACTGTTGCCTTTTAGGATTAAAATTTTGCATTTGTTGTTTCTGGCTTTGGTTTTGATAACCAAATGAGTTTTGTCCTGGCCCTTGTATAGGATTTCACCATTGTTGTTGTTGTTGTTGTGGATGGTTAAAATCCACTATATTGATTGTCGGGGTAAAGTTGTTGTTTCGTTGGTTGTTTGTTTGTGATGGAGTATTGACAACATTTACCTTCTTGGGCTGGTCGGTTACTCCATCCGTTGTTACACCCCAATTTTTGTTAAGGATTTTGGGTCCTTGATTAACGTTTGTGGTAGTGGGATAATTTGTAGTGTTTTGATTGGGGGTGATTAACCTCCCGTTTGCACCATATGTTTTACGGCCACTATCTATCGCTGCTTGGTCTATTCGAAGAGTGCTCTCAAGTACTTCATCGTAAGTTCTTAGTGGGAAACGGACTTCTTCCTTCACCTCTTTCTTTGAGAGAATGAAGGAATAAATCGCATAGTTCCATCTCGATCCATGTTTGGAGCACTTGCTGAAGAATAAAGAACTGTACGCCACCTCTGGATGAAATGGGTGACTGATTCGTTGTGTTCTTGTTTGATGTGCAAGAATTCCCTGATTCCTGTTCTCAACAGTTTGTTCATGTCGAAGGCCTTGATGAACTCTGATATGAGTTGTTTAAATGAATGGATGGAAGCCTCAGGTATTCTATAATACCAATCAAGAGCGATGCCTTCCAAGGTTTTGGGGAATATTTTAGCAACAACCCCATCCCAAGGGAGTAGTTCGCGTATGGCTGTAGCATAAGCTTTAATATGCGCATTTGGATCTCCCTCGCCTTTGTATTTGGGTAAATTGGGAAGAGGTCTTGGAAGCATGATGCTTCGTATGGTGAAGTCTAAGGGCTCTTTCAGATATTCTGAATAAGTCCCTATCACATAGGTTTCGACCATTGATGGTGGTTGCTGAGGGAGTGGTGGTGGGATGGGTTGTTGATATGGCGCAGCGTATGCATTGGCAGGGGCATAGGGAAGTCCCTGTGTTTGGGTAAAAGGGGCGGGAGAGGAGAACATATCTCCCTATGGTGATTTGGAGTACATGTTTAAGTATGACGGGATATTGTCTAGTAATGGGTTGTTTGATACTAGACCAGGGAAATAATGTTAGAGATGATAGGCCTTGTTGGCGTTTGTTGTGGATACTAAGGAGGCATGCCTAACATGCCTACTCCTGTGAGGAGATCCACTTGGCCAGAGTGATATGGAGGATTGGAACTTCTGCTTGCGTGAGGCCCGAGGATTTTGACTTGCTTGAGCAAGTTCTAACGCTCTCACTTTTTCTACTAATGTTGAAATGACTTCATTTGGTGAGGTCACGGTGCTTTGCACTGAGCGGCGTTTGTTGTATTGTATACCCCGGTGTTGTATAGGCATGTAATATCCTACTATAAACTGATCGCTATCTTGCCAAGTTTCTCTGAGAGTATTTCCTATATGCAGTGGCATAGAGGTATTTTCTTGAAAAGAGATCTCGGGTTGTATTTGTAAACCTCCTATAGGTGGGTATATACCCCAGGAGCGTTGTTCACCCCTAGGATAACGTATTAACTGTTCATCATCTAAGACCAGGTATGGGTCAGATTGTCTACTAATTTGTGGTCTAAGTAGCATTTGAGGCGACGAACCAGATTCTCCGGTAAGCGTCATATTGTTCGAGCCTGAATGCTCTGTTTGTTGCGTTCGAGGGGGTTGATCTAACTCCCCTGTTTGAAAATACGAGTTATATCATTTCTTGGGGTTTGTGTTGACAACTGATTAGTTGAATAGTTGTCGCCCCATACTGAGAGTGAGGGTGATGATTGTCTGTTCTGTTGGGCATAGTATGCCTCGAGACCCAAAAGGGGTCTGCCATATGCATCGAATCCTGACATATTCGGGGGGTATATGAATACCCATGAGAATAATGGGAAGGAGCGAAGGTGATTTGTGAAAGAACACGTGATACTATGACTCCGAACGAGAAAGTAGGAAGTTTACGTCAGCTTCACTAATTTTGTTTGTTCACATCGGGTTCACCAATTTTGTACGCCGAAAAAGTGACAAGCGAGTGTGGGAATCTACAAGTAACTCTTCCGCGTACCCGACCTCCCGAGGTCGTGCCGAGATAGCCAGTGGGGATGGAATATGCGTGGGATGCAAACAAACTAGTTAGGTAGTCTAATGTCTTTGACACGCACTAATGGAATTTGTGAATCTAAGGCGAAGAAAGCCCTTCTAACTTGGACTGGTGTGATAGATCGATCAGTAAGGATGACTGCTCGAAGGCTCCAATCAATATCGAGCTCTAGCATGATTCGATCTATGGGTTGTGGAATACATGGAAAATGGCACTCGGGATAGTTTAGTGTATACGTCCCAGGACAAGGTCATGTGGTGGATGGTGGAAGCGATTGACTTTACGGACGATTCTCTGGCCTAGTCCAGAATTCTCTAGCTTCGTTAGCTGCTATATCTAGTAAGGACAATTGCTCGATGATGATGGGTGGAGGTGGAGTGGATTGGAATACTAGTGTGCATAGGCCAATGTTTATATCTGATTGACTTATGGATTCGTTAGGCTGTGGGACTTGTGGGTCCTGTTTGTAGACTCTTGGTCGTTGCGGTTCTGTTATGGTCATATATGAAATCAAGTCCTGATTCCTAGTATCCAGTAATCATATGCTTTCTCAGATTCTATGTTTAGGACCAACAACTGCATGATTTTCTTAGAATATCTCACGGTGTGTTCGTGCAACTTGGATCCTTAGACTAGTATCTATGTCATGAGAGTGTCTCCTGCTTTTTTTGTGGGACCAAAGGATCAAAACCAAAGGTTTGTTCTCTTTCGAGCCCTTCTATAGTCATGTGAATGTTTATCTAGGGTAATCTGTAATTCAGTTGATTTGACCAAAACGTGTATGCTTGGTCATCTTCTATATTTAATCCTCTTAAGCGAGAATTGATCGGTTGTAAATGCATTGTTGTTTGGAAGACTTGTATTACGAGATTTTGGTCTATGTCAACTATTCTTTGTGACGAGGTTTGGTTGAGGCATGATTGGCTCAAATATCTATTCCACAGGCTCACGAGGTCCGTGATTGTCATACAAAGTGAAATTTAAAAATCTAAGCGTAATAAAGCAAATTCTAACTACGTGGAAATGAAACTAAAACATATATAACTTCTATTTTTGCATTTAACCTTTCAAGAGTTTAAGGAAAGTTTCCATTTTTAAATGTATCTAGAAATAACAACTGATTAAAAACTTAAAACAAACAGAATAACCGAGTGTAGTTATTTGTGCGTGCAATTTGTAGATTTATTCTAAACAATGCAATAACTTTCCTAGTCTATTTGCAAGATTCTCGATCCTACCTCAGAAGTGAGGAATGAATCATAGTTTCTTAGAAACTATCAATCCTCACAGCTTCCCTGGCAATATCGAGAATAGAAATTACTGAAATGAAACAATTAACTACCTTATTTGATATGATTCTAACTAGAACTTTGAAAGTTAAAACACGGATTACGCATGAGCGTGGCGAATCCGATGGTGTGTGTGATCTTGTCCCTCGGTGTGATCTCCTCATTCTTTCACATTCACGTGGATCCGAAAAGCGTGTAATGCCGGCATTGTGAGAAATAGATATTGGGACAAGGACAACTCAGAATGCAGACTGAAAATGCGAGTAGGAGAGGGATAGCGCAAGAGTACAGAGCTTGGCTTATGTAATTCCTAGAGGGATTTTGCTGCGAGTCATGCAACATAAAGTGACCAGAACCTGAAACTATCCTATTTGAAGAGAAAAACCTGCAACTTTAATGGCTTCCTAAGCTATTCTACTTCAATGGAATGGATAAAACAACACTGTTTGCACAAGCTGGATATGTGGCTTACCAACAGCTGGACAATGCTAAATAAGCATGCAAATGAACTGAAACTATGGCTCTAAACAGAACAAAAGACTGAACTATGAAAATGAGAGCTTGAAAGTGAATGAGGGGCAGACCTGGTAGACAACACTTGCACAAGGTGGATATGTGGCTTACCAACAGCTGCACAATACTAACTAAGCCTGCAAATGAACTTGAAACTATGGCCTCTGGGCAAAATGATAAACTGAACTATGGAAAATGAGAGGATGAGAGCTAAAGATCAGACCCTTTGCTTGAACACAAACCATTTATTTATAGCTTTCATTCACCCAAATATCAAAACCAAAGCTGAACTCTAAAAACCATAAACAATGGCCAAACACTATTCCGGGGACCAAAAACATAAATGCATGCCCAAGTCGGCAAGGAAAGCTGGTGAAATGTTGATATTTTACGTGAGTCACGTCAAAGCACTTTACGGAAAAGCGCGTGCAAGACCGTTGCTCCGAGCATGGTGGCGGTTAGAGGGGACGGCCGCCCGATCGGGGCGGCGGTCACATGAGACCGCCGCCCGAGAAGGGCGGCGGTTTCTGTGAAGAAGGGCAAAAGGGCCAAGAAAAGAGGAAAAAGGGGAAAACAAAGGACGCGGGGCTAAGCGGGTCATGCGGGATGTTAACGCATACTCCGAGGGATTTTCCGGATCACGAACACCTTGCGAGGAGACTGTATCATCATCGGGGAACTTGTCACGTTGTTACGGTAGTACAAGTACCTTACAATTTTGGGTACGTACGATTTACCCTTCATTTAATCACCCAATAGAGATTAATCGGTTACATAACTTTACATAATATTAATATTAAAATCTTCAGTAAGGATCAATTTTAAGAATGGAGACAACTAAGTTTCCTTTCCATTATTGCACCTTATATATGGATCAACAAAACTTATCAAACATATCCATAGTGTAATCCACCAAGACCCCTTGGTTTCAAGTAAGAATTTCTAGTTCTTTCAAGGAATTATAAAACAACCAACACTTTTATTCATTATCCATTAAGGTCCCAGCTCCAATCGAGCTTTCCTCAAGTAAGTGTCTGATTATAGAGATATTATAACATCAGAAGCAAATAGCTTCCTAAAGGGAGAAGAATGGTTTTCCATACTCGATAGAAGATCAGTTAGGTTTACCCCTTCAAAACCAATTCCCAAATTCATCTTTTGTTCTCCAGTATCATTTCAAAACTAGCTTAGATAACTTCTAAGGAAGATAGTAAATAATGAAACTCCTTATAATGGAGTGAGCCGAAGGCTCTACAACTTAGCAATTATTTACATCAACTGAAGGTACTTCAAAAATCCTAAGAAAAGGAATATTTAGGATGAGGTTACAACCAACTCACGGCTGGATGGTGATGGATTATGATACAAATATCCTGTAACTCAGCCTCTGTTGCCACTCATCTACAACAAAACCAGGAGTAATCCCTGCTTCTTCCCATTAACCTTTCTAAGAGCTACATGGTTTAACATATCATGCTAGAATAACGTGAAGTGTTATTATCTCACAAAACACCTATCAAACTGAGCCATGTCTTAAAAGGTTAATACCTATATTTTCTTTGGGGAAAGAAAATGTGAGGAATAAAATTTGCTTGCAGACCCATCAAGGGTAAAAATATTACGTTGAAAAACTAGCAAGTCCTCAAACCTAGCAGACTCATGGCTCATTAACAGTCAACTCGATGGGGATAAAAGTAGACTACAATATATACTATGCATGAGATAGAAGTACCAACAGGTTATCCCCAAATCTACCCGAGATCATGCCCAAATATACCTTCTTTTTCTACGGTGATACACATAGAAGAAGTGAAAGTAATATACGCCAGTATCTAGAATAGGTTTAATTGCTAGATCTATATACCCAAATTTGAGTTAGGTAAAAAGGAAACCCATATACCCAAATTTAATTAATTTTTTTGCAAAACATTATATCATTTGCACAAATACCCGTTATTATCTGGGTCAACCCCAATCAAACAACGTAATGAAAAATAGTGGTTCAAAATCCTCTTGTGGTAGAAACATCTATTTTCGTCATTGTCGAGCATGATTCAAGCAGAATAAAAGATAAAAGGATAATAGTTTTCGGGTTACGGTCATACCATTTTCCACTTCTTCTCGCACAAAAGCAGTATAACAAACAACAACCTCGAACTAACACATTCCCGAGCTTTTTTTCTTAGCACAAACAAAAATTGCCAATATGTATTCATTCTAACCTTTGATGATTTAAAAAGATAAAAGGGATAAAGAATATTTCTTGCCTAGTAAAATGGCAGGCCAAATTCTTTTCTTCCTGCTTCCTTCGCAGCCCCAAAGCATGCACAACTTCAAATCAACTTAGGTCACATTTCCAGCATTCCTTGCTTAGTGAAATATTTTTATATAGCAACTAATTTAGGAATCGCATGGATTTCTGATCTCTGCTCAAGAAATTCGCCATGCAAAGATACCAAAACTGGAGTTTTTCCAAATTTACCAACAAAACTAAATGAATTTGTTGCATGTAATTCACCTCATTCGGGAGCATTACAAATTTCCAAAATATTAAATGCAAAATTTAATGACATTCAAAGCAGAAGTACCACACCAGTGGCTCATCCAAAAACCACCGCCCTTCAACTTCCCTCCAAAATTGGCGAGAATTTCTGCATTTAAAACCTTATTTACCTTTTTCCCCGAAATTTGTTAAATAACATTTACTTAATTACTTTTCATAACTTAGGTCGATTAATCCTTACAAAAACATAGGTTATAATATTGTATAAGACCAACGTTATAACCTTATTATTATTATTTAAATGCCCCATAACTCCCATAGAGATACATATTACTAAGTGAAATCTGCTATAATAATTTCATAATTCCAATGTAAGTACCATGGCCTAGGATTCATAAGCCGGAGTCCACTGACCACAGTGGTTGATCGTTAAAGGGTTTGTTAGACAATTCTGCAACTACGTTCCCTTGTCTAAAACATATTACCTTCTAGGAATGGAACAATGAAATATACTATTTCACAGGTATCATATTATCCTTAGAAAACTTTAACTCTTCCCATTGTGATATCATGACCCAACGCCGCCGGTACGACATATTAAGTCATGTCGTCAATGGCTTATTACACATATTTTGATTGTAACCAATTGTACATGATTACAATACTTCAAATCTCAGTTACCAACAAATTATCTTGATTGCAGGAATGTTTTTCACAAATGCAATCTTAATATTTAAATACGAAATCGGGGTTCAAAGTGAACATTATTAAAAATACCCAATTCCCATCACTTTAGTAGGAGCAATATAACACTTCCTACCCTTATTAAGTGAATGGATGGCATTATCCGCATAACCTATTAAAGCAAACATGATGTGGCAAGTGAAGATGCACGTTAGAATCTAGGAGTCTCTGCATTAAATCCTCGACTTATTTTTATCTTTCAAAGCATGGTTTCAACACCTTTATGATCTTGAACTAAATTTGCGGAGTGTTACATTCTTCCCCCCATAATGAATCATCGTCCGATGATTTCATCTCATTTCTCATAGCCAATTCATTCATATACAAATTACACACTTTTTAATTTTAAGTGTTTAATCATTGCCTTCACTAGAACTTGTGATTCACATCTCATAAGTTCACATTTACTGGATGTCATTACTTGTCAACTAGTAAACCATTATACTATAAGCAACATGTCATAGATCTATCTCTTCGACATTTTGATTTATGTAACCTTATGTATTACTTACAAAAGGAATTCTCGAATTGTAATTTACCAAGCAATGCAACATGATGCTCTTTGGATTAACCTAGACAAGTCCAGTCACAACTATCTTACATGAAGGTATTACAACACTCAAAGCTAGTCAGGAGGATTGTTTTTAAGGTCATATTAATCAGACTCTACCTCAAAATAAATCCAAACTCATATTTTGAAAAGCTTAAAAGCTAGCATGTACTCATGTTAAACATAAGTAATCAAACAACATAACTGCTCACAATAAGCTCAAGTAATGCTAGATTAATAATGTTACAGTCATATAAGCCCATACTTATGCAACTGTAATCTTATTAATCTAGTTCCTTTAAGTTCAAATATCACAATTTCTTGGATAGTAAAAAAATATTAGTCCATTAATACCTTAGTAGATCAGATTATAGACCTATATATCCTTGAGTTGTATAGAAAGACAACTCATATGAATTAGTTAAGACACATAATTCTTAAAATTCTATATAGTCATGTATAATATTGATATAACATGGTAAAGGTAGTTACCTCCCATGCCAATTTCGTCATGATTTGACTAATCATTCAAGTAAGGTCATACATCGATACTTGATCATAATAGTATGAGTCTATACTTCCTCGCCTATAGCAAGAGTATGCACTAAACATTTTTTTTTAATATTAGTCATACTTTTTTTGTATCCTTAGACAAAGATACATTTTATAGTAAACCAATCATCTCATAATGTAATTTACGAGTTCATTAATGAGATCAAGTAGATGTAGTGTAATTGACAAGAGTGTCTACACAATGTTCGCATTGATGAAAAGGATCAGCATAACCTTATGAAATATTCTAAAATGTGGCACCTCAATTCAACGGTTCCCAAATTTACTGATTCAAAAATGAGGCTGGAGTTAAGTAGCCTTTACTTTAGCAATCATGTAACTCCTGCCAACTTTAAATTACCAGTCTTTTACAACCAAGCTAGCTGTATTTACCATCTTTGGCACATAATATTGATAACAATATTAAATTTAAGGACACTTTTGACTTTAAAACCTTGAAGGTTAGTTTACATATTCCCATGAAATCATGAATATCAAGTTACATACCTGAATTTCTTTGTTACACTTTTTAATCTCTAGTTTCCTACTAGGTTTAAAATTTTACCAACCTCGAAATGTTGTATCACTGTAAAATATTCTTGGACTTGTCACACTTTAAATTCAACTCAAGGTATCAAATTTTATAGACAAGTCTACAATAGCAATGAGTTCCATGTCCTTATATGATATTTCAGGATTACTTAGCATCTCAGGCAAAGTAAACAACATAGTTATCATTCAATCTTCCAGAAGAGTGTCTACTCAATTACACTTAAGTAAATCAGTCAAACATATTTGACCATAACAATCCAAGTAGTACATTAATAGAATGATTATAAAAATAATCATATGCTACCACAAGGATAATAACAGAATAATGATAATACCGTTATATAGTCATATTAATATCTATGCCTATTACTTTCAGCCCTTAAGAAGCTTTAATAAGCGAGGTCGTAATACGGTAGAAATGTAAAACTATCCCTCTATACCTTAACAAGGTATACGATCCAATTGGAGGGTAAAAGTTTCATACATTTACGATCTACAAGTTAAAAAACAGCCTCCTACATCTGTATTTAGCCTTGTAAACATCCTTTACTTCTACTAAATTCCAATTCCAGATCCCTAGAAATCTTATTTGGTCACAACCAATCAAGGTTGCACCATCCATAACATATAAGAATCTTACATAGATTTATTTCTATATGAAAGGATATCATAAGGATGCATTCGCTTGAATCTATCTTTTAATCACTTTACCATTGCATCTTATTATATAAACAATCTCATGCAACTCTACTGTAGTCAGATACATGTAAATCAACCTTATCAAAAGATTTCCTTCTTTCTAAAATGAGTTCAATCAGTGACTAAGTCATGATAACTGATACCCAGTTATGGTTCTGCAATTTTTCTTATTATTGTCATTAAGAATTTCTGAATTACATTTCAGTTTCCAGTTAGTCACTTCACACTAAGAACTCAACTGCATTAATCTTGTATTTGATTAGCATCAAGAAGTTTTTATTTAACTTTCCTGTTATTATGGTAGGATGACTTGTTTTCTTTTTCCACGAAATTATATCATACTTTCTTTCTTTAAGTTTTACTCTGAAAGGTCCCACTTTCAGACTCTTTCCATCCTTTATCTCTCTTCTAAAATTATAAGTAAAGAAGAGCTAATTCTCTTACATGCTTTTACCATATAAACTAGCATTTTATGATGGTTCTGACCTAAATGGCCTTTTAAGTCACTGCCATTGCAGCAACTAGTCTTCCACTAAATACCATCTTTATCCTATGTGGATTTCTTTTAATATTGGATTTATACTCCAATTTTTATCATAATGCAGTTTGATTAATCGAGTAACACTTTACTGATCATCATCATTCAGCCTAAGTTGTTTTGCTTGGCTGCTCTTATTCACACTTACCAGCTGCTCCCTACATCTATCCAGTATAGTGTGCCATGAAGGAATCTTAGAGTATTATTTAACTCTTTTACCCCCAAACCCAAATCTTAGTTTGATTTGGCTCGTCATCCATGGTACATCCTTCATTCTCCTTATTTTATTTATAAAATAAGAATTTTATAAGCGTAAGGGCTCATTAGGCCCAAGAGCTGCAACCTTCAGCTCTGATACCAAAATGTAACAACCACTTTTTGTCACTTCAATCTTAGAGATTTTTTTTTTTAATCTTACCTTATGTAGCTGATTTAAATACCCATATATTTAAATCCAACATAAGTCTTGATGTAGTCCCTTTTCAATAACTATCATGAACCATGTGCAGCTGTATGAGAGAATATTGAACTCCCAAGTTCTCCCTCAATGCTCTTACGAGCCATACATATAAATGTATCCCTTAGGTTCTCCTTTAACAGGATATGATATATAAGTGATAACCCCTAAGTGCATACCTGGGTTCCACCTATGAAATCCACATGCATCTCACAACTTAGATAATGGTGAAATATCGACAGTATAATCAGCAGTTACACTACCTTGTGCAAGGTTTTCTAAGTTATGTATACCATACACTATTTCACGAAACACACTCGTCATTAGGAAATTTTCGTTTCACCTTAATCACTTTTTCAGTTATAAGGATTTGTAGTCAATGATGCTGTAAACAACTACAAGTCTTATACAAGGTACAAGCCTGGATTAACCTACACGAAGCTTTACCTCGGTGTCATCCTATGATGCCTATGGGAGAGAAAGTGTCTTTATAATGATTCTCATCATTACTAGACTACTTCCCTTCCCGTAGCCATCATATGTTATCATTGGGGTACCAACCCGTGGGGTTCCATCCACCCTTGTAACTATAACAAGCTTTTACTTAAGCAATACCATGCTATATTTTAAGGTCTTGAAAAGGGAACTCAATATAGCTGTTATGTGGCAATATTCAAATAACGACAACTGTCATTAAATGGATACGACCACATAATAGCGGTAGTGAGTTGACTTTTCAAGAGTCCTAAAATGAAACATGGTATCTTAATAAATTAAACATGACACATTGTTCTAGTTCTCGTGTCTTCATCACTTAGTGAAGAGTATCTTGAGTCCTATCCCCTAGAATCATGATAGGTTAAATGTAGTTCAAAAACTACTCATTTCTTCCTAACTATTTCAGATATAAGATAGATCAATCTTTAGACCTAAATTCCCAATTCTATGGTTTGTTAATGATTCAATTTCCACCGTATCAGAATAATACCTTACATTATCATGGAGTAATAACTACTAATGTTATTCTTACTCCCATTAGTAATCATGCAACTATATAATTACTAATTATTGGGTACATACGGAGTCGTTCCCGTTACCCTCCTTTCAATAACACTTAAGCTATATTATTAGAATCGTGTTACTCAGTTTTACCTCAACATTTATTCTTGCTAGGTTTGATTTATCGATAGATATAAATCTTATTCATTTTATGGTTCTTGTTTTAGTAGAATTCTCAATTCTCTTGAGCACTTCTATAACCATTTCCAAACCTCAACTTAGGTTTATTTGTATGGCTACTATCACCTTGGTAGTGTATTCATTTTCCTTGGATCCTTGTACCAATTTCCTTGGCATCCAAAATACATTCCATTAATTCCAGCTATCAGATCATTGCTATCATTTATATGACTACACCATCATATCCTAATCATGGTTGGTTTCAGCTCACAATTTTTAGGAGCGTAGACACCAAACTTCCATAGTGAGTGAGATGGTGAGTACTCATGTTGAGCACAATCTGAATGTTCCCATCAATACTCTAATCATTTTCATTGGGTAGTATACCCATGGTTTCATGGAGGTTTAGTATTCTGGGATTTAATCATCTCCTAACAATTCTATGCCAAATGTATCCCATATCCTATGGGCCCTTTTAGCATTTATGTTCAACCTGATTATTAATGAATTATCTTTAATACATCTTGTTAGTTGGAGTAACTCCAACATAAACATTCATCACATCATATTTTATACGATAGCAATCTGATAGATCATATACTTTATTTACCCATTTTATGGAAAGATAGTTTGCTTAAGCAACAAGGAATGATCTATTATCATTTATTATTTCACCTCGAGGTATTAAGTTGAACTCTCCTTCATGTTAAGGGAGTTGGGTTAGTTTTATCAATTATTTCAACTTAGTTTCCTTAAAAGGTTTAAGTGCTGCCCAAAAGGAACATCAGCAAGTTTTTGGGACTTAATCTTTATATGATGAATATTAACATTTCATCCATAAATTTCATCATAACAATTTATTTCTAATATAGTTACTCAAACTTTATCAGAGGAATCTTCCTTCAGTATGCTCACATAAGCAAACACATCAAGATTCACAACTAGATGATTTCTCATCTACCATGCATTTAACCTTTACCGGTCTTGTGAGGAATCACTACCTCTTGCTAACAATAATATTGATTTCCCATAAGTTAATCAATCTAGATTACAGAATTCAACAACACTACTCCGTAGTGTAATCCATTAACCTATCCCTTATGTTACTGATTTATAAATTCATAACTCGCCCATTCAACTTGATAGGTTCACGTAGTCCATAAGACAGTTGTTATATTCTAAAATAGAGAGATTACTGACAGCCCTCCATTACAATAAATACAATGATCCAATTTTCATAAAATATCATAAGTATAAAGCCATTATTATACCCACACTACTACAACATAGTGGGATTCATTACAGAAATTACAGAGAGGCATTAACATTCTTCGATAATATGAAGCGAGTATTTATTGAAAAAAATATGGAATCTTTTCCATGTTACAATAGATCATAAATGTACATAGTATATTTTCACAAGAGAACCTTTACTCGAAGTCAATAAATAAATTCCTCAACATAAATAAGAATATCTCAAATCAACAATTGGCTGCAACTTTATCCTTTAAAAGTAAGCATGTGGTACAATTAGATAACTAAGACATTTCTTTACTTCACGCTAGTTACCTTTGCTCAATTTCCTGTAATGGTTAGGCAAGGTCAGTTCGACTGAACTGAGCAAGAAAAGTCCTTTATCCCATTTATCAATTTATGTCATTAAATGTTAGAATGAATAAATACTGCAATAATCTCAATCTAACATTTTAATCATATAATTCCACAACATCATTCTTTAGTAACCTACTTTGCAATCATTAAGAACAGCTCCTTTACCTCTTTCAGTACTCCGTAAAGACAAGGTCTATGTACTACTTCACAAAAATAAGTTAAAGAAAAACCGGATAAAAGATATTCATACCCAAGAAATGACCATCAAATAATCAATAACACAAGTTATTAAAAATACGATTGAATCACATAAAGTTAGATGGAGTAATTAGACTCTTATCAACCATGGTATGAATCTATGTCATCCCATTAATAAATAGAAATTGCTGCAACTAATGTTGTTTCTCCAGCAATTCAAACAATATTATCCTTGGACACACAAGGTAATCCAAGCTACGGAAATGAAACCAACCAGTTTCATCAATATCAACACACCCATCAAATAGATCCGGTTAATACACATGACATTTATATGTCATAGCTACAAGATACGACATATTCTACATTATCCATTAATATCCTAAGAAGGAGATATATATCTATACAACTCAAGTTACATATCATAGTAACTTAAAGGAATTAAGGCAATATAGAATCAGTTGCCTATTTATTCCGTATTGTACCTTCTTTAACAAAACTCATCATTTCAAATTATATCTTACCACATTTTATTGCAATAAGAGTCTGAAGACACAACCATTCAAAATCTTATTTATGCTTGCATATAGGGGATAAACTCCCTGAATTTGTCTCAATAATTAGTACATATTACTCCTCAGTAATGGAGATATGTTACCCTTGATTTAATCACCCAACAAAGATTAATCAGTTACATAACTTTACATAATATTAATATTAAATCTTTAGTAAGGATCAATTTTAAGAATGGAGACAACTAAGTTTCTTTTCCATTATATTACTCCTCGTAATGGAGATATTTTACCCTTGATTTAATCACCCAATGAGAGATTAATCGGTTACATAACTTTACATAATATTAATATTAAATCTTCAGTAAGGATCAATTTTAAGAATGGAGACAACTAAGTTTCTTTTCCATTATTGCACCTTATATATGGATCAGCAAAACTTATCAAACATATCCATAGTGTAATCCACCAAGACCACTTGGTTTTAAGTAATAATTTCTAGTTCTTTCAAGGAATTATAAAACAACCAACAATTTTAAACCTTATCCATCAAGGTCCCAGCTCCAATCGAGATTTCCTCAAGTAAGTGTCTGATCATAGAGATATTATAACATCATAACCGAATAGCTTCCTAAAGGGAGAAGAATGGTTTTCTGTACTTGATAGAAGATCAGTTAGGTTCAGCCCTTCAAAAACCAATTCCCAAATTCATCTTTTGTTCTCCAGTATCAATTCAAAACTAGCTTAGATAACTTCTAAGGAAGATAGTAAATAATGAAACTCCTTATAATGGAGTGAGCCGAAGGCTCTACAACTCAGCAATTATTTACACATCAACTGAAGGTACTTCAAAAATCCTAAGAAAAGGAATATTCAGGATGAGGTTGCAACCAACTCGTGGCTGGATGGTGATGGATTATGATACAAATATCCTACAACTCAGCCTCTATTGCCACTCATCTACAATGAAACTAGGAGTAATCCCTGCTTCTTCCCATTAACCTTTCTAAGAGCTACATGGTTCAAGCATATCATGCTAGAATAACATGAAGTGTTATTAGCTCACAAAACACATACCAAAATGAGCCATGTGTTAAAAGGTTAATACCTATATTTGCTTTGGGAAAGAAAATGTGAGGAATTAAAATTTCTTGCACACCCATCAATGGTAAAAGTATTACGTTGACAAACTAGCAAGTCCTCAAACCTAGCGGACTCATGGCTCATTAATAGTCAACTCGATGGGGATAAAAGTAGACTAGATCATATACTATGCGTGAGATAGAAGTACCAATAGGTTATCCCCAAATCTACCCGAGATCATGCCCAAATATACCTTCTTTTTCTACGGTTGATACGCATAGAGAAGAAGTGAGAGTAATAGACGCCAATATCTAGAATAGGTTTAATTGCTAGATATATATACCTGTGTTTGAGTTAGGTAAAAGGAAACCTATATACCCAAATTTAATTAATTTTTTTTTACAAATCATAAATTTTTGCACAAATACCCGTTATTATCTGGGTCAGCCCGAATCAAACAATGTAAAGAAAAATAGTAGTTCAAAATCCTCTCCTGGTAGAACCATCTATTTTCGTCATTTTCGAGCATGATTCAAGAAGAATAAAAGATAACAGGATAATAGTTTTCCACGTTTACAGCCATACCATTTTCCACTTCTTCTCGCACAACAACAGATTATAACAAATAGCAACCCCGAACTAACAAATACCCATTTTTTTCTTAGCACAAACCAAAATTACCAATATGTATTCATTCTAACCTCTGCTAATTTAAAAAGATAAAAGGGATAAAGAATGTTTCTTTCCTGGTAAAATGGAAGGCTGAATTCTTTTCTTCTGCTTCCTTCATGACCCCAAATCGTGCACAATTTTGAATCAACCGGTCACATTTCCAACATTCCTTGCTAAGTAAACGTTTTTATATAGAAGCGATTTAGGAATCACATGGCTTTACAGTCTTCTGCTCCAAGAAATTTTCCATGCAAATATACCAAAAGTGAAGTTTTTCCAAATTTACCAACAAAACTAAATGAAGTTGTTGCATGTAATTCACCTCATTCGGGAGCTTTACGAATTTCCAAAATATTAAATGCAAAATTTAATGAAATTCAAAGTGGAATTACCACACCAGTGGCTCATCCAACAACCACCGCCCTTCAACTTCCCTCCAAAATTGGTGGAATTTCTGCATTTAAAACCTTATTTACCTTTTTCCCCAAAATTTGCTAAATAACATTTACTTAATTACTTTTCATAACTTAGGTCGATTAATCCTTTCATAAACATAGGTTATAATATTGTATAAGAACAATGTTATAGCCTTATTGTTATTGTTTAAATGCCCCATAACTCCCATAGAGATACATATTACAAAGTGAAATCTGCTATAATAATTTCATAATTCTAATGTAAGTACGATGGCCTAGGATTCATAATCCGGAGTCCCCAACCAGGTGAGTGGTTGATCGTTAAAGGGTTTGTTAGAAAATTTTGGAACTATGTTCCCTTGCCTAAAACATATTACCTTTAGGAATGGAACAATGAAATATACTATTTCACAAGTATCATATTATCCTTAGAAAACTTTAACCCTTCCCATTGTGATATCATGACCCAACGCCACCAAAGACGACATATTAAGTCATGTCGTTGATGGCTTATTACACATATTTTGATCGTAACCGATTGAACATGATTAAAATAATTCAAATCTCAATTGCCAAGTAAATTATCTCTATTGCGGGAATGTTTTTTTCGTAAATGCAATCTTAATATTTAAATACGAAATCAAGGTTCAAAGTGAACATTATTAAAAATACCCAATTCCCATCACTTTAGTAGGAGCAATATAACACTTCCTACCCTTATTAAGTGCATGGCTGGTGTTATCCACACAACCTATTAAAGAAAACATGTTGTGGCAAGTGAAGATGCACGTTAGAATCTAGGAGTCTCTGCATTAAATCCTTTGACTTAGTTTTATCTTTTAAAGGATGGTTTCAAATCCTTTATGATCTTGAACTAAATTTGCGGAGTGTTACATTCTTCCCCCATAATGAATCATCATCCCGATGATTTCATCTCATTTCTCATAGCCAATTCATTCATATATAAATTACACACTTTTTAATTTTAAGTGTTTAATCATTGCCTTCATCGGAAATTGCGATTCACATCTCATAAGTTCACATTTCATTGGATGTCATTACTTTTCAACTGGTAAACCATTATACTATAAGCAGCACATCATAGATCTATCTCTTCAGCATTTTGGTTTATTTAACCTTATGTATTACTTACAAAAGGTATTCTCGAGAATTCTACTTTACTAAGCAATGCAACATGATGTGCTTGAATTAACCTGCAGACAAGTCCAGTCACAACTATCTCACATCAAGGTATTACAACACTCGAAGCTAGTTAAGAGGATTGTTTGTAAGGTCATATTAATCAGACTCTACCTCAAAATAAATCCAAACTCATATTTTGACAATCTTAAAAACTTGCATTTACTCATGTTAAACATAAGTAATCAGACAACATAACTGCTCACAATCAGCTCAAGTAATGCTAGATTAATAATGTTACAGTCATATAATCCCATATTTATGCAACTGATATCTTATTAATCTAGTTCCTTTAATCTCAAATGTCACAATTTCTTGAACAGTTATAAAATATTAGTCCATTGATACCTTAGTAGATCAGATTATCGACCTATATATCCTTGAGTTGTATGGACAAACAACTCATATGAATTAGTTAAGACAAATAATTCTTAAAATTCTATACAGTCATGTATAATATTGATACAACATGGTAAAGGGAGTTACCTCCCATGACAATTTCATCATGATTTGACTAATCATTCAAGTAAGGTCATACATCCGATACTTGATCATAACAGTATGAGTCTATACTTCCTCAGTTTCCATAGCCAGTATGGACTAAGCATATTTTTTTAATATTAGTCATACTTTACTGTATCCTTAGACAAAGATACATTTTATAGTAAACCAATCATCTCATAATGTAAGTTACGAGTTCATTAATGAGATCAAGTAGATGTAGTGTAACTGACAGAGTGTCTACACAATGATCGCATTGATAAAAAGGATCAGCAGAACCTTATGAAACATTCCAACATGTGGCACCTCAATTCAATGATTCCCAAATTTACAGTTCAAAAATCTAAGACTGGAGTTAAATAGCCTTTACTTTAGCAATCATGTAACTCCTGCTAGCTTTAAATTACTAGTCTTTTACAACCAAGCTGGCTATATTTACCATCTTTGGCACATATTGTTGATAAAAATATTAAATTTAAGGACACTTTTGACTCCGAAACCTTGAAGGTTAGTTTACATATTCCCATGAAATCATGAATATCAAGTTACATACCTGAATTTCTTCGTTACACTTTTCAATCTCGATATTTTTACTAGGTGTAAAATTTTACCAACCTCGCAATGTTGTATCAGCCCGTGAAATATTATTGGACCTGTCACACTTTAAATTCAACTCAAGGTATCAAATTTTATAGACAATTCTACATTAGCAATGAGCTCCATGTCCTTATATGATATCTCATGATTACGTGGCATCTCAGGCTAAGTAATTAACATAGTTATCATTCAATCTTCCAAAAGAGTGTCTACTCAATAACACTTAAGTAAATCAGTCAAACATATTTTACCATAACAATCCTAGTAGTACATTAAGATAATGATTATACAAATAATCACATGCTACCACAAGGATAATATCAGAATAATGATAATACAGTTAAATAGTCATATCAATATCTATGCCTATTACTTTCAGCCCTTAAGAAGCTTTAAGAACTAAGGTCGTAATACAATAAAATGTAAAATTGTTCCTCTATACCTTAACAAGGTATACGATCCAATTTGGAGGGTAAAAGTTTCATACATTTATAATACAAGATAAAAACAGGCCTCCTACATCTATATTTAGCCTTGTAAACATCCTTTACTTCTACTAAATTCCAATTCTAGATCCCTAGAAATCGTATTTGGTCACAACCAATCAAGGTTGCACCATCCATGTAACATCCTCAATTTAATACCTTAGAACAAGGAATTTTTTTGTTAGCTTAATGTTCTCTTGTTCTAAATACATAATTTAGAACACACATATCATAACAATCATTCTTATAACAGATAACCATATGCAGCTGTAATGACTCGGTACACCACCGATCTATTCATTCCATGACTCGGTGAACTACCGATCTATTCATGCATAACTTTGAGATTGGAGTTTTCAACTAAACACTTCATTCTCGTGGTTCTCTTCCCTACTCTAGGATTCTGAGTACTCTGTCCAAGGAACCTATCTGAATAATTGTTACCATTATTCATCGTCATCACGATCCTTAGACTAGGTGATGTAGGACAACGCAATTAGCAGCTTGCGATACTTTGGCCAAAGATTTGAAACAAACTGTTCATATTACTTATTCCTTGACAGAATACTTGTTAATCTAGAATAGGTCCTTCACCCCACTCTAATGTTATATAGAATGTCTTATCGACCTCTGTCAGGTCCCTTAGCCCCAAGATTTCACTCTGGATCGGGTTAATATCATAATTCACGTTATAAGGATGCCCTTGAAGACTAGGGGTAAGTTGACATACTGGGTCAACCGATGTTAACCCCGTGTGTCGAGATACCCAGAGTCTCAAAGGGCTGCCTCATAACCTGTTTATGATCCTAACCAGTCCGGAGGGAAATATTTAATAAGTCTCGGTGTGTAAATATTAACGATCAATGCAGAAGGGTGTTGCCATATGTCATCTGCATTGTTGTATCCTCGAGAAGATCCTAATCTTCTCGAAGGTACAACCTTGCAATTGACATGTGTCAACATCCTATGGAAAACACCTCGGAAAGATGTACATACCTCCAAGAATTTACTTATGTTAAGTTATCTTTGGATTACAGGCCCACCTCATTAGGTAGCCTTCCCTAACCCAGAGTCCAACATTCCTTGAGTTACCCTTTTGTAATTAGGTTCAGTTTCGTAGATAAAAGTTTTAATGAGATTTAAGATTGTTTCAAAGTTGTCGGTTGGTACCTAACAACCTTGTACCCACAAAATAGGACAACAGCCCTTAAGTTTTTTCCCCATTAGGAAAATAATTAATCCAGCAAGGATTTGCAACTACCTTATAAACTGGAACATAATCAGACTTAGTACCATTAAGTCATGGCGGTTTATATCCATATATATATCTTTCGAATTAGTGCATTACGAGAGGTCAAAGTTCTCTCCCAGTTATAGTACATTTTAAGGCATAGCTCAACCTCAACATTCCCTATAAATGCAGTGGTCTTATTTACAATTTAACCACCATCATAAGATATAAAGAATTACTAACCAGAAAAATGTAGTATCAAGCCATATAATTAGCTAAGGCTTACTTAGGGAATCCATCTAGATCCCATTAAATAGATTAATAGGAATGTACTCTCATTCGTACAGAAAAAAGAAGATCAGTTCAACAAATAAGATCACAAACAACATAAGTAATATGTGCCCATTTCATTTATTCCCAAACCTATACAATTACAACCTATGCACTTCGGCATATTTTAATACATTAGTCTTCAGCAAAGAGTAACTTTCTTCTATAGTACAATTAGAAAAATCATGTCGGAATTCTTCATAAAAACCAGATTAAACAGTCATTGCATCATATCAGATTTGCCTGCCTTTACCACTTTAAGATGACCATCTGCAAAAATTGCTAGCAGACAAAGTTAGTTCAAAGTTGAACTCGAGCATGATAAGAACTAATCCTTACAAAAATTACATTCCACCAATTGTTTTCATTAAACAATCCTGTTTAAATGACATCAATTTCATCAAATCCAAAATCATGATTCACACTAGTTTTCCTTTTTCCAATGACTTTATATCGTAACTCAAATCACAGACATAATTTCAACTTAGTCTATTTCAGATGATTTGTTTAATACAAGAAAATAAGAAAGGACATTTTGTATCATATGTACCTAATCATAAGCAAATCCGAGAACAGTGTCAATCATGTTTATTTCACTCCAATTAAAAGAATAAAACCTTTTTAAGGTGTGCTTCCAACAGGTTTGTATAAAAGAAATTTGAGCAAGAAGATATTAATGTCTCATGTAAGATCACCCAACAAACTACCATTAACTCTATTATACCAATTTTCAATCATTGATAAGTATGCAAAATTCTAACTACAGGGCTACCTTTATACAAGAGATAACAAACTGAGTTTAAATTCAAGACAATGGTACTACTAGTAAATGAAAGGAGTCTTCTAAGTTAAGATCTCACCACTTACAATTTCTTCCCTCTTATTTTTTTAACAGTCTTATCATCTCATAACCAGATAGTAGAGTTCCTTATAGGAATTCTAAAGAAGAGAACACTATAATTTAAAGAGAGAGTGAGTGTAAATACCTTCGTATTTCCAAATCCTATAATTTATTTCCTTCAGTAACTTAGAGGAAGGAGCAGAGAAAATCAGAACTTTATTTTAATCAAGATCAGAACTATACTAACATCCAAGTAGTAATGTACATTGTCTCATCCAATCAAGTAAGAAGAAGGCAAATAAAACAATACTTACGTTTAACCAAAATCTCATATCAAATAGACTCACCTTGATTTGCCAATAGATCACTACAATCTTATAACTATACATTAAACAAAAGCCAATAACATTTTCTTTACATAAAACGTTATAAACGATCTAATCTCGAGATCACAATTTGTTTGTAAAGTAAACAGTCTACATTTCCTTCATTACTCGAACCATTTGGGTCTAAGAGTTAGGGTAACTTTCCCATTACCTATTTATTACCAATGGATCAAAACTAAATTATTTCAACCGTTGCACTGTTAGGTTGTTATATCATTTCAAGATACCAAACCAAAAATGCATGTACAAAGTTAATAATGGAATTCTAAATACAGATTCAGCAATGCCCCAAAATCCATCCTACTCATACCATAGTAGTTATCAGCACTTTAACTGTACAAAATAAATAAATCATTCAGTTGCATATGGATCATTTCAACCCAAATTTCAACTACAAAAGGAAAAGCATTAGCTGAACGTAAATAAGCTTATCGATGTTGAAGTCGTTGTTTTTATTTCAAAGTAGAATTCCGACATTGTGTAATGCGGCCCTAAGAAGTAGATTTCACAGTCACCCTAGAGTAAAACACAGTCATATCTCAACCACCCATTAAACACAATTTCCATTAAGGCAGATCCAAGATTAATCCGTGAATTTTCCAAGAGATACAGAGCTTATCCAAATATGTTTTCTCTTGAACATAACCGTATTCCTAATATCCATGTAAAATCACAAAAACAACAGTTTAACCAAATACTTCCTTACTCACAGAATCTTGTATTCATAAGAACATTCATACCCTTTTGAAGTAAAAGTACGGGTTTAGATTTCAACAACATTTTTAACTCACACGACTAAAAAAGCAGTCAAATTTCATTGAATAAACTAACATTCCAACCACAAATTCAATTACCTACATTCTGAACATGGACTAGTAATAGTTAGACTCCATACGACGAAGAAAACAATCAATTAATCCAATCATATTCAAACAACAAATAATTACAGTGGTGTTTTCAAACACGTAATCATTATGCATGCATTCTTTCATGGAGGCAGTTTCTAATCAAATACCTTCTAGATAAAGAAAACTTACAACACTTCCAAATAGAAAGCAAAACTCCATATTGGATTCACAACATGGAAACAAGAATAACGAAGCAGGTTTCATCCAGGATCCAAAATACAACCCAAAACCCCAAATCAACATAAAACCCAAATCATTGTTACCAACCAAGTCAAAATATGCATACATTATCTGAACAGAGTTGTTCTAATGAAAACATTTAAAGGAAAGCAAGATTTTTAACAGTTAGGGCCTATCATGCCTGATAGTGTCGCTAAAAATTCAAAGAAGACCTCTGAATGCACTCGCCCCTTCTCTTCTTCTTCCACAAAAGATTAAACAACAAAATATTGTTACCTCCATGCCTTATATACTTCCCCTGATAGAGAATTAAATTTGAAACTCTCAAAATTGCCATGCAATGAAGAGTAGATGGCTGGTTCGAAGAACCAGTGCTCATGCAGAGCGAAAAACAGAATGCATGAAAAACAAAACAACCAAGCAAAATTCCACTTGCATGCCTTCCCAAGCAATCCGTGCTTGAGGCCCTATGCACATTAATTGCATTTATTTTTATTCTCCCACCTATTTTCCATTGCCACCGACTGCCAAAGTTGGTGAATGCTAAAACAAAATAAACAAATGTTCCCATTCTTAGAGATTTTGCCACGTGAGATTCTTCTAATAAAAGTATCCTCCACTAACTCGCGCAGCATTCCCTATCCCCATCCTTATCCTTTCTTAAATGCGATGGAAACCATTGCCCATGATGACTTGCAACCCTACTTAGGTCCCCCTTCATAGAATTATTTTAGGATAGGTTAGTGACTTAGGTTAGATCATAGGTAGACTTTAGTCTTATTGCCATAGGATATAACATTAGTCACCCTCCATAGTGATAGCTTTAGTTAACCGTTAGGAGTATTAATCTCATAGTTTTAGGACTAGGTTAGATTAATTAACCTTGCAACATTAGGTTATAGTTTAGGTTAAAAGTACTGATTCTAGTCTATGTCCCCAAGATAGGACTAATCAATAATAGATTTCAAACAGGATAAAACATTCCTAGATCGATTCCGTTTGGCATCAAGAAAATTAAGCTTAGATATAAAACATACACATCTTACCTGGCTTACAGTCTAGGTCCTTCCCGATGCTATGATAACTGGAAACAGATTCTGATTACCATGATCAACCAGAGTTAACCTCCGGAATTGAACATTCAAAGCTCAATCAGACTTAGTAACTCTCAAAATGTCAATACAATTTGTTCATCCTGAATAAAATTAAAACATTCCTTGGATCAATACAACTGATCCAAGGTTGAGTCATAAAGGTGGATAAATCCACAATCTTCTAGAAATCAGATTGTACTCAAATGCGAAGGATGAAAGAAACAAAATATCCCAAGCATATTCTGGTTCAAGTAAAAGATATTAAGAGCAGAAAAGATATAATCCAAATCAAGCATGACTTCCCAAAACCAAAGGAACATGTCCTTATAAAGGAGAAATCATATATCAACACTTGAATGCTAAGGAAAAAGTAACAACAGTTCAGGGTGTTACATGCTTCCCTCCTAAAAGATTCATTATCCCGATGATTACATCCTTTTATTTATCTTCTGGTCAATCAATTCTTTGACTCACTGAACAAATTAACTATTTCAAACTTGAATAGTTTCAGAAATCAATATCATGATACTATTTATTCAACCTGAATAAATGTTTGCCCCAAAACTGGCTTACATAAAGACATGTAAAAGATAAATTCATAATAATAATTTTTTTATCAGTCAACAGATTCAATTTTGTTCAAAAAGAAAGGGAAAAGCAGTTTTCATCTCTTCCAGATTTTCCCAAGTTACACTTTCTTCGTTAAACTTGTCCCCCTTTGGACCTTACATTCTTTGTATTTCACGATTTCTCAAATGTAATTGGTGAGTTTCCAGCACTCGAGTGGGTTTAACCACGATTATTCCTGGGTCTTGGACCTGCAAGGAATTCCAATTTAACACATGTGACAAATATGAAATGTATTTCTTAAGCAAAGAAATATGGAAAACATCATGAATTCGTGACAAAACAGTGGTAATGCTAATTGGTAAGCTACAGGATTAATTACTTCAAAAATTTCGAAAGGTCCCACAAAATGAGGTGATAACTTGGCAGCCTTACCAAAAGTTATAGAATTCTTTCTTGGTTTAACACGAAGAAAAACCCTTTTACCAAGTTCAAATTTTCAATCAACCCACTTTAAGTCAGCATAACTCTTCTGCCTATCTGTTGCTTCCTTCAATCATTCACAAATCATTTTAACTTCTTGTTCCATTTTAGTAAGGATTTCAAGCCCAATTACCTCTCTATCCTCAATGCTATCCCAACTAACAGGGGTTCTGCATTTTCTTCCATAAAGTTCCTCAAAAGGTGCCATTTTAAGAGAAGAGTGATATGTGTTGTTGTATGCAAATTCAACTAATGGGAGATACTCTTCCCATTTATACTGTTGATCCATGCAATACATTCGTAACATATCTTCTAACACCTGATTTACTCTCTCAGTTTGTCCATCCATTTCTAGATGATACACAAAACTGAAGTTCAGTTTAGTTCCAAGAGCTGCATTAAGCATTTGCCAAAATCTTGATGTCATTCTAGGATCCCTGTCTGATATTATTAATTCTGGTACTCCATGCAATCTGAAAATTTCATGCACAAATCTTTTAGCTAACATAGGAGAATCATCCTTTAGATTTCTAGCGATGAAATGAGCTACCTTTGTTAGTTTATCAACAACTACCAAGATAACATCATGTTTATTTCTCGACATAGGCAGCCCTTGTACAAAGTCCATGCTTATTACTTGCCATTTGTACTGTGGTATGCTATGGGGATATAATAAACCAACAGGGTGCATGTGTTCTGACTTCACCCACTGACATTCAAGATAATGAGTCACAAAATTAATAACATCCTTTTTCATTCCTTTCCAGAAATATTGTTGTTTTAGATCGGCAAGCATTTTAGTAATACCCGGGTGTCCAGAAAAGGGTGAATTATGAAATTCAGCTAACAATTTCTTTCTCAAATCATTTAGCAAAGGTATGTATACTCTATTTTCATAACGTAAGATTCCTTCATTATCAAAATGAAAACCTTTATACCTTTCATCTTTTGGATCTGCAGCAAGCGCTGCTTTTACTTGCTGAAAGTATATATCAGATTCTAATGCACTTTTCACCTCATCTTTAAACTGAGTTCTTAATGTTATAAGAGCAGAAATGTGCTTCCTATGACTTAGAGCATCTACTACTCTATTCTCTTTTCCTTTTATGTAACTAATATCAAAATCATATTGAGACAAAAACTCTAACCACCTTCGTTGTCTTGCATTTAGATTAGGCTGAGTGAAAATATATTTCAGCCCTAGATGATCAGTTTTCAACTCAAAAGGTTTCCCAAGTAAATAGTGTCTCCAAACTTGAAGTGCATGAACAATGGCAGCAAGCTCTAAATCATGAGGGGCATAATTCAGCTCATGTAACTTAAGTTTTCTACTTTCATATGCTATGACATGATCATTTTGTAACAAAACACCTCCAAGGCCTTCCCCAGAAGCATCCGTTACAACAGTAAAGTCTCCATTAGGGTCAGGTACAACTAAAATAGGTGCTGAAGTCAACTGACTTTTTAAACTTTTAAAAGCAGATTCACACTTATCATCCCAAGAAAATTTCTTATCCTTTTTCTGCAATGAAGTTATCGGTGCAGCCACTTTAGAAAAATCTTTAACAAATTTTCTATAATAACCAGCAAGGCCCATGAAGCTTCTTACTTCATGTACATTCTTTGGTGTAGGCCACTCGGTTATTGCCACTATTTTAGAAGGATCTACAGTAATTCCTTCTTTACTAATGACATGACCCAAATAATGAACTTCGGTATCAAAGAAAGAACATTTGGATAACTTACCGAATAACCTTCTTTTTCTCAAAATTTCCAAGACTACTTTCAAATGCTCATTATGCTCCTCGACACTTTTAGAATATATGAGAATATCATCCAAGAATACAAGCACAAACTTGTCCAAATATTCTTGAAAGATATTATTCATTAAGTTCATAAAAGTTGCGGGTGCATTAGTTAATCCAAAGGGTAAAACCGTGAATTCATAATGTCCTGTACCTTGTCCGGAAAGCTGTTTTATGAATATATTCTTCTTTAATTCTTAATTGATGATACCCAGATTGAAGATATATCTTGGAATAAACTGATGCTCCATGCATCTGATCAAATAAATCATCAATTCTAGGAAGTGGGTATCTATTCTTGATTGTTTCCTTGTTTAACATCGATAATCAATACACAATCTAAGTGTCCCGTCTTTCTTTTTCACAAATATCACTGGTGCTCCCCAAGGTGAAACACTTGGTCTAATCAAACCTTTAGAAAAAATTTCTTGCAATTGAGCCTTAAGCTCGACTAACTCTATAGTAGTCATCCGATAAGGTGCTTTAGAAATAGGCTCGTCCCTGGTTTGATTTCAATGGTGAAGTCAAATTCCCTTTTGGGTGGTAAACCTGGTAATTCCTCGGAAATACGTCCTTGAAACTCTGTAACAACGGGTATCGTTTCATGAAATCACTGTCTTCTTCTACAGATTCAGATATCTTTACTGCATATAAGGTACATCCTTTATTTTTAGCCTTTTTAAGTTACATAGCTGACAGTTTCCTAACTGAAATTTCCCGTTTCACACCTTGAATCTCTGTTGTTTTCTGCAGATCATCTAAACATCTTATATATTTTCCAAAGCAGTCCACTTTTTCTTTATGATCCGCTAACCAATTAATGCCGATGACAATGTCATAGGATCCCAAAGGTGCAACATAGAGATCAACTTCCGTGGAAAAGTTAGGTAAGTCAAGGACTACCCCAAAAAGACACATACTAACTGTATGAACAGAGTTATTACCATACTTGTATGTCTAAGATTTATTCATTTTTCCATCTTTTCTTTTAAGTTTAGAAGCGAGTTTACTAGAAATAAAACATTCAGTAGCTCCTGTATCAAAAAGAATAGTTACAGGTATGCCAAATAACTTACCAGAACTTCTATAGGTGTCACTTGCCTTTTAGCTTGCTTGTTTAATACTGCAGCATATATCTTATGCTACTGATTATGATCATCCTTCTTCAAAGGGAATTGGTTTGTGTAGTGATCTTTGCCACAATTAAAGAAGCCTCCTACAGGTCCCTTTTTAGGCTCAAAATTACTTCCAGCCTTAAAATTATCACGTTGGCCTCCATAGGACTTCTTCCCATTATTATAATTTTTGGCAAAACTATCCCTTACATTTCCAGCAGGCTTATTCATTGTCATTTTCTTATTATTATCCACTGAAAAATTATTTTTGTTGCCAAAATTTTTCCATGGTCCCTTCTTGGGTGCAAGAGAAGTTGAAGAAGGGTTTGGAATCTTCTTACACTTCCTCTTTATGAGCGAAATAGCCTTTAATTTACATTTCCGCCTTATGGCTTTTTCAACAACCCCATCCATAGTGGTTTGTTGTAAACATCAACCTCTCCTCTAATCACGGGATTCAATCCCATGATGAATTTCCATATTCTGAACTTCTCGTCAGTTTGATACTGTGGAACGTACTTGAGGAGTTTCATAAATTGCTCCCGAGACTCGATTCTGATTAGCTTCCCTTGAACTAAGTTCTGGAATTCTATCATTTTCTGATCATAGAAAAGTTGTGGTAGCCAATGTTGCCTAAAATAGCCTTTAAATTGATCCCAAGTGATGTTAGTTTCATCAATATTTAGCTCACCTTACACTGTCCCCCATGAAGATGCTTCATGGGAAAGATGATATGCTCCCTAAATAGCTTTGGTTTCCTCTGAGAAGTTTCTTATTGCAAAGTACTTCTCCATTTTGCTGAGTTAGTTCTCAGCTCCATCTCCTAATGTGGTGCCATCAAATTTAGGTGGACTTATCCTTTTTATATCATTAGTGAGTTCCGCTGCCAACCTGGCCTTTTTGTTTTCTGGTTGGACAGGTACATTTCCATTGTTATTACCAACACCCATATCGGGGTTGTCCTCAAGAGGTGGCTGATTGTTGTTACCAGCTTCATTGTCCTCCTCATTTCCCATCACCGCTATTCAGTACAACCAAAAATCTCTTGTGTCCAATAGGAAAGCAAGGATCTCATCAAGTTTTTGGGTTGTTGCCACCCCTTCCTCAGGTGGAGCATTATTCGCAATGTTTCCCCTTGTTCTAACCATTTTCTATTACAAGAAAATTCAGGTTTTCATCAGATTATAGACACAATAGGTCGAGAGCTGCAACCTTAAGCTCTGATACCAAGATGTAACATCCTCAATTTAATACATTAGAATAAGGAATTTTTTTGTTAGATTAATGTTCTCTTGTTCTAAATACATAATTTAGAACACACATATCATAACAATCATTCTTATAACAGATAACCATATGCAGCTGTAATGACTCGGTACACCACCGATCTATTCATTCCATGACTCGGTGAACTACCGATCTATTCATGCGTAACTTTGAGATTGGATTTTTCAACTGAACACTTCATTCTCGTGGTTCTCTTCCCTACTCCGGGATTCTAAGTACTCTGTCCAAGGAAACAATTTGAATAATTGTTACCATTATTCATCGTCATCACGATCCTTAGACTAGGTGACGTAGGACAACACAATCAGTAGCTTGCGATACTTTGGCCAAAGGTTTGAAACATACTATTCATATTACTTATTCCTTGATGGCATACTCGTCAATCCAGAATATGTCCTTCACCCCACTCTAATGTTATATAGAATGTCTTATACTGACCTCTGTCAGTCCCCTTGCCCCAAGATTTCACTCTGGATCGGGTTAATATCATAATTCACGTTATAAGGATGCCCTTGAAGACTAGGGGTAAGTTGACATACTGGGTCAACCGATGTTAACCCCGTGTGTCGAGATACCCAGAGTCTCAAAGGGATGCCTCATAACCTGTTTATGATCCTAACCAGTCCTGGAGGGAAATATTTAATAAGTCTCGGTGAGTAAATATTAACGATCAATGTAGAAGGGTGTTGCCATATGTCATCTGCATTGTTGTATCCTCGAGAAGATCCTAATATTCTCGAAGGTACAACCTTACAGTTGACATGTGTCAACATCCTATGAAACAACCTCGGAAAGATGTACATACCTCCAAGAATTTACTTATGTTAAGTTATATTTGGATTACAGGCCCACCTTATTAGGTAGCCTTCCCTAACCCAGAGTCCAACACTCCTTGAGTTACCTTTTGTAATTAGGTTCAGTTTCACAGAAAATTTTTTTATTGATATTTAATATTGTTTCAAGTTGTCGGTTGGTACCTAACAACCTTATACCCATAAATAGGACAACAGCCCTTAAGTTTTTCCCCATTAGGAAAATAATTAATCCAGCAAGGATTTGTAACTACCTTATAAACTGGAACATAACAGACTTAGTACCATTAAGTCGTGGCGTTATATCCCATATATATATATATATATATATATATATATATATATATATATATATATATATATATATATATATATATATATATATATATATATATATATATATATATATATATCTATATTTCAAATTAGTGCATTACGAGAGGTCAAAGTTCTCTCCCAGTTATAGTACATTTTAAGGCATAGCTCAACCTCAACATTCCCTATAAATGTAGTGGTCTTATTTACAATTTAACCACCATCATAAGATATAAAGAATTACTAACCAGAAAAATGTAGTATCAAGCCATATAATTAGCTAAGGCTTACTTAGGGAATCCATCTAGATCCCGTTGAATAGAATAATAGGAATGCACTCTCATTCATACAGACAAAAGAAGATCAATTCAACAAATAAGATCACAAACCACATAAGTAATATGTCCCCATTTCATTTATTCCCAAACCTATACAATTACAACCTATGCACTTCGGCATATTTTAATACATTAGTCTTCAGCAAAGAGTAACTTTCTTCTATAGTACAATTAGAAAAATCATGTCGGAATTCTTCATAGAAACCAGATTAAACAGTCATTGAATCATATCAGATCTGCCTGCCTTTAACACTTTAAGATGATCATCTGCAAAAATTGTTAGACGGGTCATTTCGATGAATCGAGCATGATAAGAACTAATGCTTAAAACAATTGCATTCCACCAATTTTTTTCATTAAAAATCTGTTTAAATGACATCAATTTCATCAAATCCAAAATCATGATTCACACTAGTTTTCCTTTTTCCAATGACTTTATATGGTAACTCAAATCATAGACATAATTTCAACTTAGTCTATTTCAGATGATTTGTTTAATACAAGAAAATAAGAAAGGACATTCTATATCATATGTACCTAATCATAAGCAAAGCCGAGAACAGTGTCAATCATGTTTATTTCACTCCAATTAAAAGAATAAAACCTTTTTAAGGTGTGCTTCTAATAGGTTCGTATAAAAGCAATTTGAGCAAGAAGATATTACTGTCTCGTGCAAGATCACCCAACAAACTACCATTAACTCTATTATACCAATTTTCAATCATTGATAAGTATGTAAAATTCTAACTACAGGGCTACCTTTATACAAGAGATAACAAACTGAGTTTAAATTCAAGACAATGGTACTGCCAGTAAATGAAAGTAGTCTTCTAAGTTAAGATCTCACCACTTACAATTTCTTCCCTCTTATTTTTAACAGTCTTGTCATCTCATAACCAGATAGTAGAGTTCCTTATAGAAATTCTAAAGAAGAGAACACTATAATTTCAAGAGAGAGTGAGTGTAAATACCTTCGTATTTCCAAATCCTATAATTTCTTTCCTTCATAACTTAGAGGAAGGAGCAGAGAAAATCAGAACTTTATTTTAATCAAGTTCAAAACTATACTAACATCCAAGTAGTAATGTACATTCTCTCATCCAATCAGGTAAGAAGAAGGCAAGTAAAACAATACTTACGTTTAACCAAAAGCTCAGATCAAATAGAGCCACCTTCGGATTTTCCAATAGATCACTACGATCTTACAACTATACATTAAACAAAAGCCAATAACATTTTCTTTACATAAAACGTTATAAATGATCTAATCTCAGACCACAATCCTGCTCTAAAGTAAACAATCTTGAACATAATTGTATTCCTAACATCCATGTAAAATCGTAAAAACAACAGTTTAACCAAATACTTCCTTACTCACAGAATCCTGTATTCATAAGAACATTCATACCCTTTTGAAGTAAAAAGTACAGGCTTAGATTTCAAACAACATTTCCAACTCACGCGACTAAAACAGTCAAGTTTCACTGAATAAACTAACATTCCAACCACAAATTCAATTACCTACATTCTGAACATGGACCAGTAATAGTTAGAGTCCATACGACGAAGCAAACAATCAATTAATCCAATCATATTCGAACAACAAATAATTACAGTGGTGTTTTCAAACACGTAATCATTATACACACATTCTTTCATGGAGGCAATTTCTAATCAAATACCTTCTATAGATAAAGAAAACTTACAATACTTCTAAACAGAAAGCAAAACTCCACATTGGATTCACACCATGGAAACAAGAATAACGAAGCAGGTTTCATCCAGGATCCAAAATACAACCCAGAACCCCAAATCAACATAAAACCCAAATCATTGTTACCAGCCAAGTCAAAATATGCATACATTATCTTAACAGAGTTGTTCTAATGAAAACATTTAAAGGAAAGTAAGATTTTTACAGTTAGGGCCTATCATGCCTGATAGTGTCGCTAAAAATTCAAGAAGACCTCTAAATGTGCTTTCCCCTTCTCTTCTTCTTCCACGAAAGATTAAACAACAAAATATTGTTACCTCCATGCCTTATATACTTCCCTTGTGAGAGAATTAAATTTGAAACTCTCAAAATTTCCATGACACGAAGAGTAAATAGTCTGGTTTGAAGAACCAAAGTGCTCATCATGCAGAGTGAAAACGGAATGCATGAAAAACAAAACAACCGAGCAAAATTCCACTTGCATGCCTTCCCAAGAAATCCGTGCTTGAGGCCCTATGCACATTAATTACATTTATTTTTATTCTCCCACCTATTTTCCATTGCCACTGACTGCCAAAGTTGGTGAATCCTAAAACAAAATAAACAAATGTTCCCATTCTTAGAGATGTTGCCACGTGAGATTCTTCTAATAAAAGTATCCTCCGCTAACTCTGGCAGCATTCCCTATCCCCATCCTTATCCTTTCTTAAATGCCATGGAAACCATTGCCCATGACTCGCGACCCTCCTTAGGTCCCCTTCATAGAATTATTTTAGGATAGGTTAGTGACTTAGGTTAGATCATAGGTAGAATTTAGTCTTATTGCCATAGGATATAACATTAGTCACCCTCCATAGTGATAGGTTTAGTTAACCCTTAGGAGTATCAAGCTCATAGTTTTAGGACTAGGTTAGATTAACTAACCTTGCAACATTAGGTTATAGTTTAGGTTAAAAATAATAACCTTACCGATTCTAGTCTATGTCCCCAAGATAGGACTAATCAGTAATAGAGTTCAAACAGGATAAAACATTCCTAGATCAGATTCCGTTTGGCATCAAGAAAATTAAGCTTTAGATATAAAACATACACATCTTACCTGGCTTACGGTCTAGGTCCTTCCCGATGCTATGATAACTGGAACCAGATTCTGATTACCATGATCAACCAGAGTTAACCTCGGAATTGAACATTCAAAGCTCAGTCAGACTTAGTAACTCTCAAAATGTCAATACAATTTGTTCATTCTGAATAAAATTAAAACATTCCTTGGATCAATACAATTGATCCAAGGTTGAGTCATAAAGGTGGATAAATCCACAATCTTCTAGAAATCAGATTGTACTCAAATGCGAAGGATGAAAGAAACAAAAGAGCCCAAGCATATTTCGGTTCAGTAAAAGATATTAAGAGTAGAAAAGATATAATCTAAATCAAGCACGAATTCCCAAAACCAAAGGAACATGTCCTTATAAAGGAGAAATCATATATCAACACTTGAATGCTCAGGAGAAAGTAACACTTGATTCGAGGTGTTACAATCCATAACATATAAGAATATTACATAGATTTATTTCTATATGAAAGGATATCATACGGATGCATTCACCTGAATCTATCTTTTAATCACTTTACCATTGCATCTTGTTATATAAACAATCTCATGCAACTCTACTGTAGTCCAGATACATGCAAATCAACCTTATCGAAAGATTTCCTTCTTTCTGAAATGAGTTCAATCAATGACTAAGTCATGATAACTGATACCCAGTTATGGTTCCTGCAATTTTGCTTATTATTGTCATTAAGAATTTCTAAATTACATTTCAGTTTCCAGTTAGTCACTTCACACTAAGAACTCAACTACATTAATCTTGCATTTGATTAGCATCAAGAAGTTTTTATTTAACTTTCCTATTATTATGCTAGGATGACTTGTTTTCTTTTTCCATGAAACTATATCGACTTTACTGCTAAGTTTTACTCTGAAAGATCCCACTTTCAGACTCTTTCTCATCCTTTATCTCTCTTCTAAAATTAGAAGTAAAGAAGAGCTAATGCTCTTACATGCTTTTACCATATAAACTAGCATTTTATTATGGATTTCATTCTGACCTAAATGGCCTTTCAAGTCACTGCCCTTGCAGCAGTTAGTCTTCCACTAAATACCACCTTTATCCTATGCGGATTTCTTTTAATATTGGATTTATACTCCAATTTTTATCATAATGTAGTTTGATTAATCGAGTAACACTTTACTGATCATCATCATTCAACCTAAGTTGTTTTGCTTGGCTGCTCTTATTCACACTTACCAGTTGCTCCCTACATCTATCCAGTATAGTGTGCCATGAAGGAATCTTAGAGTATTATTTAACTCTTTTACCCCCAAACCCAAATCTTAGTTTGATCTGGCTCGTCATCCACGGTACATCCTTCATTCTCCTTATTTTATTTATAAAATAAGAATTTTCTAAGCGTAAGGGCTCATTAGGCCCAAGAGTTGCAACCTTCAGCTCTGATACCAAAATGTAACAACCACTTTTTGTCACTTCAATCTTAGAGATTTTTTTAATCTTACCTTATGTAGCTGATTTAAATACCCATATATTTAAATCTAACATAAGTCTTAATGTAGTCCCTTTTCAATAACTATCATGAACCATGTGCAGTTGTATGAGAGAATACTAAACTCACAAGTTCTCCCTCAATGCTCTTACGAGCCATACATACAAATGTATCCCTTTGGTTCTCCTTTAACAGGATATGATATATAAGTGATAACCCCTAAGTGTGTACCTGGGTTCCACCTATGAAATCCACAGGCATCTCATAGCTTAGATAATGGTGAAATCTTGATAGTATAATCATCATTACACTACCTTGCGTAAGGTTTTATGAGTCATGTATACCATACTCAATTCCATGATGGCACACTCATCATTAGGAAATTTTCATTTCACCTTAATCACTTTTTCAGTTATAAGGATTTGCAGTCAATGATGTTGTAAATAGCTACAATTCTTATACAAGGTACAAGCCCAGATTAACCTACACGAAGCTTTACCTCGATGTCAACCTATGATGCCTATGGGAGAGAAAGTGTCTTTATAATGATTCTCATCATTTCTAGACGCTTCCCTTCCCGTAGGCATGTTGTTTGGATTATTTGTCAAGATGAAATATGGGGTTCAACCACAGCATATGGGATTGAATCCCTCCTCAAAGACCAGTGAGGCTTCTGTTTATTACTAATCTAAAACACAATAAAAATAATTGCATACAATATTCACACTAATCTAGCCATTGGGGTTAGGAAAGAATCTGAAAGCCACATCCACAATAACTAGAGATATTTTCGCTTTGGAAGTAAAATGGATTAGAAGGAACACATCATGGAAAGGAAACAATGGGGACGTACTTTCTTTTGAGAAAACACAGATCACAAAATAATCATATGAGTTTTAGATAACAAATGTAATGTAATGTTCGAAACAATTTAAAATGATTGAGAAAACTAGACCAAGAACAACTTAAGATCTTGAACATAAGAGAAATATATTAAGAGAGATGAATCTCACAACACAAATTTTGCAAAAATAACATTGATTTTGTTCTTTGAATGATTGGAAAACACAACGTTCTTCTTCTACACAAAGGTTCTCAATATTCCAAAAATATCAACCCTTTGGAATGCACGAGCATTCCTTATTTATAATAAAAAGAGTTGAGAGAAAATAGGACAAACCCTAGAAAAAAAAGTGTTTTAACAAGAGTCCTATTTTGCTTGACTCTCACGCAGGAGACCAAGTCAAAATTTACTTCTTATGTGACGAAACAAAAATAAAAAAGACATGTCAATTTCAAGATTGAAATGACATGTTGCATTGTGACTTAGTCTGAATCATCATCTTTCTCTCCTTCTAACAGAGCCTGTTTGTTCCGAAATTCTTGGAATTTCCGGATTATACCTTGCATCTCATTCTCATCAGGTGTGGTGGAATGATCACTCAAGACTTCACATGTTTTATGAGTGTCACTGGCATTTCTGGGAAGCTTTCTCAATATTTTGTTGAGTTTTCTTAGGGCCTCTAAAGAATGTTCAATCTTTACAAACCTATCAATGATTTCCATGCCAAATCCGTAAGTTGGTTCATGCTGAACCAATTCTTGGATTTTTTTGAAAAGATCATCAACTGGTAGGATACCCAAGTCTCCACCCAACACTTTTGCAAAGATTTTGATCAGCTCTTCCTCCAGGTCACTCTTGCCATCAATCAATTGATCTCTTGATTCTCTCAATTTTCTGCAAGCTTCATTGAGAATATTTATTCTAAATCTGATGGCCTTGGTCAGCTGGAAATGCTTATCTGCATGTGGGATGATGCCCTCTTCGACCAAGATGCGGGATGGAATTTGCTTCAGCACCTAGAGAGCTTTGAAAGTCAACTCCAAGTGCCCGATCTCTGAAGAAAAATCATCATCCATCTTTTCCCCATCACTCTGTATATTCTCCAAATATTGATAGACTTATACAGTGCCTTGGATTACTTCTTTCCCTTGTAGGAGTAGCCTTTGGGTCCATTCATCGACCACTCTCCCCTTTTCGTTAATCTTTTCAATTATGGGTACCGATGAGAAATCGAACTCGATAGGAATAGAGGATGATGGTACGGACTCAAGGGGTTTTGAGAGCTTAAGTAATACTTCAGTCAACTGCTCCACCTTTTCTTTAAGCTCATCCATGTTGTGCTTTGTTTCCTTTAATTTATGACATAGTATGTTCATTACATCTCATGCATCTTGTTGTGCTCGTTATGTCATGACCTCTCCTAGAGAAACCCTGGTTATCTAATAGTCAGAGACCACTATGTCCTCTTTGGTCTTGTCAGTCGTAGGAGTAGCGATCTCTGCAAACTTATGTCCCGAAGCATCCACTAAAACCCTTAAAACTATTTTGGGTTTCTTGGCTGATTTAGCAGTAGAAGCCTCGAGTGAACTAAAATCAAAGGCTGGTATGGATACAACCACCTTCCTTTTCCTTGGATTTTTCTCAAGTAACCATTGAGGCATTCCGGAAGGAGTTGCCACTATTGTAGAAGCTGGTTTCATACTTTCAGGTGGAGGGAGATCCATTGGTGGAGTGGGAGCAGTCACCACTTTGTGGTAGTAGATTTGGTGAAAAGAGGTGTAGGAGGAGGCATATATGTAGTTAATTTGGTCCCAACAGAGAGAGGTGAGAGTCTGAAGAAAATTATGGCCATGGTGATGAAGTGGATGGGGAAAGAGGAGGTGGAAGTGGTTGTGAAGTAGAAAGTGCAGATCTTGATGCCAAATCATGGGAGTCAAGGGATAGAGTTACTTACATTGGGCAAGTCAAGCAAATGGTGAAATCGGGGGCTCACTCACCTCTACTTCCAAAGAGATTTCCCTATTTCTTGTGGTGTTGGTGACTCTATCACATTCAACTGTTTCAACCTGAGTAGATTGAAGGGGTTTCTTCTTCTCTTATCTTCTTGACAAATTTGACCTTTATAGGTACCTTGGAAGAGCTTTTGTCTTTTTCCTTTTTGGGACCCCATCTCTAAAGTAACCAAATTTGAAAAACTATCTTCTTTGAAACTCATCCCCAAGTGGTGAGCCATGCCTTGGTGCGTGTGAGAATCGGGGCCGATCTATCTGTAATAGATGCGTTTTCATCAATCGAACAATAAATAGGTGGGAAAGCATATTGATATTCATTCGAGTCCATCATAGGAAGGATCCGAACACTTTCATTATCACCGTACCCTTTGGAATGTCAGCAAGCCCGAGTTTTTGAATCTCCGCAAGTGTCAATCTGGTATTATCTTTTCTTTGGACAACAACTTCATCACATAAATCAATCCAGATGTCTTATATGCTTGGTACATGTAGGTAAAGAGTTCCATAGGACTTAAGGACTCCTCAAAAGTTAAACCCATCTGGGCTTCATGTGGTTTTTTAAACTTATCTTGAAGCTCATGTATAATGATCTTGGCTTTTACCATCGTTCAACAAGTATACCTTCCAATAGAAATTGGGAAGGATACGGCGGCCTTATGTTTACTCTATTGGAACTTGTTAAAATCCAACAATTGCCTGACCAACTCCATCAAGATCAGTTTGTCTCCTGGATATCTTGGCAAATGGAAAGGATCACCTAGGTACATGACCACCCAAAGGTATGTGAACTTCTTGAATTATAAGAAGACACAACCCCATTTCAAAACTTCAGCCCATGCCTCATCAGAGACTCTTGTTTTCCTCAGTTTGGGGTTCAACCTGCAGATGTTCTCATAAAAGAAGGCATCATTTACTCTTCTGAATTGGTCTTCGGACCCTTTTCTTGTTAACTAAGGAAAATACCAATAAATATGTTCCACTGTCTTGTTCCCCTTTGTTTCCAATCCGGGATAATTCCTCATGCCAATTTCTGCTGCATAGGTGACATATGATGAAAACAAAGTATGTACAATGCAAGAGAGCATCTTGCATTAATGATGGAACAACTTCAGATGTTGGCCACTGAAAGGTAAGGGGAGTGACTCTCCATCAAGATATGATAGACAAAAACTATTTTCACCATTCAGTTGATGAATCTTAAAAGGTCCTTTCTATAAAGAATCAAACTTTCCATGCATTCCTTTCTACTCCCTTCTCTTATCCCAAAGCAACACCAGATCTCCAATTTGGAAATTACGTTGCCTTGATTTCTTGTCAAAAAATTTCTTTACTTTTCTCTGATGATCCATAATGTGATCAACCACCTTGCTTCATTGCTCTTCTAGCCTAGCTAGGTACATAACCCTTTTTTCAATAGAATCTTGAAAAGTCACATCTTCGACTGCTTTGGCCAACTGTAAGGATGGAAAATCTACTGAGATAGGAATCTTAGCATCAATCCCATACAACACTTGGAAAGGGGACATTCCTATAGCTCACTTTGGGGTAATCCGATCTGCCCATAACGCATCATATAATTCTTTGTGCCATGTCCTCTCGGTTTTCATCTACTAGCTTTCTAATTATGGTAACCAGGTTCTTATTGCTAGACTCATCTTGCCCATTGCCTTGGGGATAATAGTCAGATGAGTGATCCAGGGTGATGCCGAATCCATAACAAAATTCTGTCAACTCATGCAATGATAAATTGGAGGCATTTCAGCCACAATCTTGTGAGGCACACCGAATCGACAATTATATTTTCTTTAAGGAATTTGCACACAGCTTCTGAGGTTGCATGCTTGATTGGTGCAACTCCACCCACTTGGTAACATAGTTTGTAGTAGTAAGTACGTAATTGTGTCTGAGACTGGAGGCAGGATTCAACATTCCAATGAAATCAATTCCCCACTAGTGAAAAGGTTCTTCGATCACTACAGGCTTCAGGGCAAGAGCTTCTAGCTTAGGACGGCCAAAGAAATGTTGACAAGCTTCACACTTGGATACCCATTCTGTTGAATCTCAAAAGAGAGTGGGCCAATAGTACCTGACCCGTAAGATCTTATAAGTTGTTACGGAGAATGAGAAATTTCCTCCGCATGCTAGATTATGGAAGGATTCTAGTAACTTTACCTGTTGTGACTTATCAACATAGCACAAGAATACACCATCAATACCTTTCTTATATATTCCATTATCCCACAGGAGGTATCTTGCAGATCTTAACTTGACTTTCCTCTTCTCCTTTTGGATTAAATGTGGGGGTCATTCACCATAAGTCAGAAAGAAATCAATATCTATGTACCATTCATCATTTGTGCTCACGAAAAGCACCATGGGCAACTCTGAAGAGGTATCTTTGGTCCTTTCACATTCTATTTCAGCATGATTTTCTGCAATCAATTGGCATATGCCCCTTCCTCATACCAACTTGGTAGGTCTAATGTCCAAGTCATACTCCTGAACTTTAGCTATCTAGTTACCTCATTGACTACCCAACTCTTGTTGAGTCAAAATGGATTTAACAATGGTGTCGGGAATGAGAACGAGGGTATGAGAGCTCAGCACATAGTACCTGAAATGTTTCACCACTTGTACCACTGCATAAGCATGCTTTTCAATCTGTGACATTTTTAGTTCATGTTCCTTTAATGGGCAGCTCATGAAAGTGATGGGAGCTTCAATGCCCTCTCCGTTCTCCTGCATCAGGATGGCTGACACTGTGTGTGCGGAGGCGTAGCTGTACATGATGAAATATTTTTTGAAATCTTGACATACTAGGATAGGAGCACAAGTAATTACCATTTTGAATTCATCAAATGCAAGCTTCCCTTTAGTACTCCATCGAAATGGAAATTTTCCTTTCATCATCCCAAGGATATCCATGGTTTTATCAGGGGAATCAGGTACGAACCTTCTTTGGAAATTGACCTTTCCGAAGAAGGAATGAACTCCAATTTTACTTGTGGGTAGGGTAAGGCTTTGAATGGCCTTCACCCTTTCTAGGTCAATCTTGGTTCCTTCTCTAGTCACAATATGACCCAACAACTTTCCTTTAGTCACTCCAAACATGGACTTCTTGGGATTTAATGAAATCCCGTGACACCCAGCATCTCAAGAGTACTTGTTCTAGATGATCATAATGATCACTCCATTTTTTAGAGAAAATGGTCAAGTCATCCAAATATACCACTATGAATTTTCCCATCAGATCTCTGAATGCTAAGTCCATAGCTCTCTGAAAGGTAGCTCCAACGTTGATCAAGCCGAAAGGCATCCTCCTATAAGCAAAGGTCCCCCATGGGGTTGTGAAGGCTGTCTTGTGTTGATCCTCAATAGCTACCTCAACTTGATTATATCCTGAAAATATGTCAAGCATGGATAGCATTTTTGATCTAGTAACGGTCTATAACACCTGATCCATGATAGGTAAGGGATAGTTGTCTTTTAATGAAGACTGATTTAGGTTCCAGAAATCAACACAAATCCAAATTTCGCCATTCTTCTTCCTGATAGGGACGATGTTAGCAACCCAGGTGGAATGATGGATTGGAAAAATAATCCTTGCATCTAACATTTTCTGAATTTCTACAAGAATAGTCCCTGAGATCTTGGGATTGTAATGTCTTTGCTTCTGCCTATGGGGTTTAGCTTCAGGCTTCAAGGGAATGTTATGTTGCACATATTTGGGCTTGAAGGTTTTTAAATCTGCATATGACTAGGCCAGGACATCCATGTATCTCTTTAGGAGTGAAGTGAATTTTGCTTTCTCCTCAGAGGAACATCATTTCCCGATATTCACCATACGTGGTTGATCTGGGGAACCTAGATTAACTTGATCTACTTCTGATGAGGAGGTACCTTCCGTCTACCTTTTATTCTAGATAAAATGATCATGTTTATCAAACAAACCTTCCAGAGAAACCAATCCCTTGGGAATATTATTGCCTTTTAGCTGAATAAATTCACCATCAACTTCCTGATATGAATTCGAAACGGATTCACGGAAATCTGATTCTGACCCTTCAAAATACAATTCACTAAAATTATCAGCTTTCTCTAGAAAAGACAATATCTGTTGGTCGTCATTAAATACCTGCCAATGTGCTGAGTTATCCAGAACACTGGGACGATGTACAATTTCAATGGTGTACGTGTCCTATTTGAACTGTGGATGAGGAAGGAGGAGAGACGTATACACACGGCTAAAGAATCAACTTTATCATTATAATCCCTTAAAACTTTCTTGATGGAAAAAGCATCAAAGCATTCTATGCTATCCCATACCTTATTCTTGTAATGCTTTAGGTGATCATTTTTACTTGATAGATCCCCTTCACTTGGTTAACGATCAACTCTGCATCTCCTTGAACCCTGAGATTACGAATTCCCTTTTGTCTGGCCACTTCTAGTCCTAATAAAAACACCTCATACTCAGTTTTATTATTAGTTTTATCAAACTACAGCTTGAAGGTGAAAGGAAAAATTTCAGAATCTAGTGATATAAGAACTACACCAGCTCCTGATCCAGTAGTTGAACAACTCCCATCGAATTCAAGGGTCCAAATAGCATTAGAATCCTCTTCTTTGATGTCAACGGCTGGTACCTTTGATGTCATGAAGTAATTTCCCAAGCCAGTATCTTCAAAAAGAATTTGAGCCTTGGGGTCATCTGATTTGGTGACCAAATACTTCGCTTGAGGTTCGGGATGGAGAATACGAGAAAATCCATTAACTGGGATTTTAGCTTTGGTCCAGTCCATGTTGATCTCTCCCCCAACGTTTTTACAAAAACCTCTTCCTAAAATAATACCATAAGCATTTGGAATATCGGCAACTAAAATGGTCATTTTCACTCTCTTCTCTGGGAAGGCGATGAATGCAAATTGTGCATCTTTGATTTGACCAACCAAGGGGACTTGCTTGGTTTCCATGGAGTAACATTGTCCATATGATTTAGTTAAAGTGAGTCCAAGGGCATGGGATACCTTTGTGGGCATCACATTATCAGAAGCTCCTGAGTCAATGATGTAATTGCTGAGTTTGAATCCATTTATAAGTAAGGACAAATAAAGTGGTTCGATATTTCTTGAAGAAGAAGTAGAGGCCATATTGGTAGAAGGTGAAGATTGATTAGGACTTGGAAAAATGCCTTTGGAAGGTGAAGGAATAGAAGCCTTACTTCTAATGAATTGGGCAAGTTTTTGAATTGTTCGGATTTGATTGAAGGTATTCTACTTCTGACATTTGGATCTTGGTTCTTTTTGCATGATCAATGATGTCAAAAGCGGTGTATGAAGGAGTGATGGTAGGTTCATTTCTGATCACATGGACTGAGTTGATCTTGACCTTAGGAGGAGCAGGAGGATAGTGTTAGGAAATTAGTGCTCACATTATTGTTTGTAATAGTTAAATGTAATATTCATATATTACATTAATAAGTTAGTGTGTTAGTAAGATATTAATATTGTTATATTAATATCATATTTGTGTGAGAAAAATAAAATATTGTAATATTATTAATATGAGTCATAAAACAACTCATTATTAATAATATAGGATATTGTATTAGTTGTGAGTTTGTTGAATAAAAAAATCACATAGATTATTGTGTGTGGAGATATTGGTGGGATATATGAGAGAATAGTGGTGAGTGATCATAGGAGAGATTCTCTAGGAGAGATTAGTGGGATAATATTGGTAAGCCTCATCTCCTTGTTTATAGGAAATGGAAAGGCTATATATTGTAAGCTCTCTCATCATGTAATTGCTCCAAATTATTCAATCAATAATATAGTGTGTTTATTATATTTTTGCTCTTATTTTGTGTTTATGTTATTATCTTCATTCTGCAACATTGTCTCTTATTGATTTGTACAATTATATAATGTAATTGTTGCTTATTTATATTAGATAAGCTATCAATTTCACATCATCTGGTATCAGAGCAGGCTAGGGAAATTTATGAGATTCATTGCAGGACAAAACCGCAGCCTCTAAGATGCAGATATGAGAGTTTTGAAGCTTTCATTGCCATTTTCAGAATTCTGATCTGAAAAAAAAACGACTGGTAATTCACGTTTTTCTCAAAAACCCAGATTCAAAATTTTCTGAAATTTTTTGGGTTTGTTACTTTGTATTTTTAAAACTTGTCAAAAATTACAGAAACCCATTTCGTATTTTACGAGAAATCGTGGAAACAATTATTACGGTTTCTAATTATTCTGTAAAAAAAAAAAAATAGTGACTGATTTCTAGCAATTAAAATCTGATATGCTTTATTATTTTGGATAAATATAAAGCTGATTATTATTGTAAGGGTGCATTATCGGTTGAAACCGACACCTAATAGAATTGTAAAATGAGCCTCAAAGATAAATTCAGCTGAGTTAGCATCATCATGATTGGAGGCAGGAGGCAAAGGAGGAGGAGGCAAATCTGCATCTCTTGTTAATCACCAACAAAGAGAATGTTGCATTGTATTGGTGATATTTATTTTCTGTTGTGTGTTTCATTTCTGGAAATAAACTTGTTAAATCAAGTACATGATTGTATCACCTGCATTAGTCAGGATGTGATGGGGGTTAAAGGGATACTGACATTAAATGACATGGTTTTTGGTAAACCAGTAAAACCAATTGGTTGTAGGTAAACCATGGATAAACCTTCATCTGGTTTTATGGTAACCATGGAAAAACCATACTTAGGTTTGTGAATCCTTGGAAAATCACACAGTCATTGTTAGATGCAGTATAGGATGAAACCTTCCCCATGTTCACACTAAGGGGGTGAATGTTAGGAAATTAGTGCTCACATTATTGTTTGTAATAGTTAAATGTAATATTCATATATTACATTAGTAAGTTAGTGTGTTAGTAAGATATTAATATTGTTATATTAATATCATATTAGTGTGAGAAAAATAAAAGATTGTAATATTATTAATATGAGTCATAAAACAACTCATTATTAATAATATAGGATATTGTATTAGTTGTGAGTTTGTTGAATAAACAACTCATGTAGATTATTGTGTGTGGAGATATTGGTGGGATATATGAGAGAATAGTGGTGAGTGATCATAGGAGAGATTCTCTAGGAGAGATTAGTGGGATAATATTGGTAAGCCTCATCTCCTTGTTTATAGGAAATGGAAAGGCTATATATTGTAAGCTCTCTCATCATGTAATTGCTCCAAATTATTCAATCAATAATATAGTGTGTTTATTATATTTTTTCTCTTATTTTGTGTTTATGTTATTATCTTCATTCTGCAACATTGTCTCTTATTGATTTGTACAATTATATAATGTAATTGTTGCTTATTTATATTAGATAAGCTATATCGATTTCACATCGAGATAGGAGGATTTTTTTACTTTTTAGTCATCTCCTTTTCGGTTTGTGCTGAAATAGGTGAGCCTCTCTTAGCTATGACCATGGGAGCATCCTTACTCTTCTCCTTGAGGCTTTCCACTTTGGTTTTCTAGGGTTACGGGATTGAGATCGACTGAAGACCATGAATTACTGACCGTTAGATTCACCTCCATCTTCTTTGTATTCCAAATACCCAATGCTGGAGTCACCAGATGAATCATTATAGGACTCGTCAGCGTATCCTAAAGCTTCAAAAGCTTCGTGAGAATCTGGTTCTTCTGTTTTGACATCTTCTTCAACTATCTCCATTGTAGCATTAACAAAAGGGCTTGAATAACTAGTCTTGGTTGAGTAACTTGATCAACCGTGGCCTATCTCTTGTGGGAGTACTATTAGTATTATTGAAATTCTATTTAGGAATGTCCTAATATGGAGTGTTGCCCACTTGTTGAGACATTTTCTTTTTTAAAGAAATCAGGTCATTAGCCATCTTCCGAATCATGGGATCAGTAGTACTCTGAGGAGAACCTTGATTTTTGGGCTTAGATGATTCTTTCCTAATTTTTTTGGCCAAAATAAGATCATCTTCTATTTCAGTGGACATAGCTTGAGCGGTGGGAAAATCAAGAATAAGAAATCTCCTTAACAAGACGCTTACATCTGGTGGTTGGGTGTTGATGAAGAAACACTTCTGATTTTCAAGAGTAGGAAAGCAAGTCGAAATCTTGCGGATCAACTTATTGAATTTGGCTACGAAATCCCGCATGGGTTCGTGAGAATCTTTCTTCATATGAGTGAGCTGTGCCAACAAGGCATGAGAATCTTCAGCTGGTTTGAACCTTGCTTCAAAAATAGATCTCATGGTAGCCAGTTTGTAATGCATGCATTTGGGAGATGATAGAACCATTCTGTGGCTACACCGTGTAATGTCTCAATGAAGAGTCGAACGGAGACATCTTCATGAGCTACCCCAAGAACACCACATGCAACAAAGAATGAGGCAATGTGTTCATCAGGATGTTGTTTCCCATCACCATTGAACTTAGGAATATTCTTCCATGATCCATGAGGTAGGTCATGTAACGGTGGAGTAAGGGAAAGAGGACCAATAGTGGTGCCCTAAGGCACAGGTTGTGCTGTCAATATTCTTAATGAAGTGCGAATAGAAATCTGAATATATGATAAGAATAATGCACGACAAGTTGTAGATACTTCTAGTTCTCGGGAATCCGATTTCTTTGAATGGGCGAAGAGCTTCTTGCCCGATTAGAAAACACTTGTTGGGTGAAAGTATGAAATTATGTTGTTGAAGTAGATCAAAGAACAAATCGGTTTCACCTCGGGCTCAGCACGACCGAGCGAAGATCTTTCGGCCAACTTGGCGGGAAAGAGATCTTGTTGAAAATAAGGTAAATACAGAGTCGCAAACACCAAAAGGATAAGCTTTATACTATAAATCCGTATTCCCAGTGGAGTCACCAAAACTATTGGTTAGATATTTTGTCAAGATGAAATATGGGATTGACCAAGTACATGGGATTGAATCCCTCCTCAAAGACTGGTGAGGCTTCCTATTTATTACTAATCTAAAACACAATAAAAATAATGCGTACAATATTCACACTAATCTAACCATTGGGGTTAGGACAGAATCCTAAAAGCCACATCCACAATAACTGGAGATATTGCTGCTTTGGAAGTAAAATGGATTAGAAAGAACACATCATGGAAAGGAAACAATGGGGACGTAATTTCTTTCAAGAAAACACAGATCACGAAATAATCATACGAGTTCTAGATAACAAATGTAATGTAATGTTTGAAACAATTTAAAATGATTGAGAACACTAAACCAAGAACAACTTAAGATCCTGAACATAAGAGAAATATCTTAAGAGAGATGAATCTCACAACACAAAGTTTGCAAAAATGACATCGATTTCTGTTCTTTGAATGATTGAAAGAAAACACAAAGTTCTTCTTCTACACAAAGGTTCTCAATATTCCAAAAATCTCAACCCTTTGGAATGCACAAGCATCCCTTATTTATAATAAAAAGAGCCAAGAGAAAATAGGACAAACCCTAGAAAAAAAAGTGTTTTAACAAGAGTCCTATTTCGCTTGACTCTCACGCAGGAGACCAAGTCAAAATTTACTTCCTATGTGACGAAACAGAAATGAAAAAGACATGTCAATTTCAAGATTGAAATGAAATGTTGCATTGTGACTTAGTTTGAATCATCATCTTTCACTTCCTCATCTTTCTCTCCTTCCAACAGTCAACTGTTTGTTAGAAATTCTTGGAATTTCCGGATTATACCTTGCATCTCATTCTCATCAGGCGTGGTGGAATGATCACTCAAGACTTCACATGTTTCATGAGTGTCACTGGCATTTCGGGAAGCTTTCTCAATATTTTGTTGATTATTCTTAGGGCCTCTAAAGAATGTTCAATCTTCACAAACCTATCAATGATTTCCATGCCAAATCCGTAAGTTGGTTCATGCTAAACTGATTCTTGGATTTGTTTGAAAAGATCATCAACTGGTAGGATACCCGAATCTCCACCCAACACTTTTACATAGATTTTGATCAGCTCTTCCTCTAGGTCACTCTTGCCATCAATCAATTGATCTCTTGATTCTCTCAATTTGCTGCAAGCTTCATTGAGAATCTTTATTCTGAATCTGATGGCCTTGGTCAGCTGGAAATGCTTATCCGCATGCGGGATGATGCCCTCTTCGACCAAGATGCAGGATGGAATTTGCTTCAGCACTCAGAGAGCTTCGAAAGTCAACTCCAGGTGCCCGATCTCTGAAGAAAAATCATCATCCATCTTTTCCCCATCACTCTGTATATTCTCCAAATATTGATAAACTTCTACAAGTGTCTTGGATTACTTCTTTCCCCTGTAGGAGCAGCCTTTGGGTCCATTCATCGACCACTCTCCCCTTTTCGTTAATCTTTTCAATTATGGGTACCGATGAGAAATCAAACCCGATAGGAACAGAGGATGATGGTACGGACTCAAGGGGTTTTGAGAGCTTAAGTAATACTTCAGTCAACTGCTCCACCTTTTCTTTAAGCTCATCCATATTGTCCTTTGTTTCCTTTAATTTTGACATAGCACGTTCATAGCATCTCGTGCATCTTGTTGTGCTCCTTCCACCACCTCTCCTAGAGAAACCCTGGTTATCTGATAGTTAGAGGCCACTATGTCCTCTTTGGTCTTGTCAGTCGTAGGAGTGGTGATCTCTGCAAACTTATGTCCCAAAGCATCCACTAAAACCCTTGAAACTATTTTGGGTTTCTTGGCTGATTTAGTAGTAGAAGCCTTGAGTGAACTAAAATCAAAGGCTGGTATGGGTACAACCACCTTCCTTTTCCTCGAAGTTTTCTCAAGTAACCATTGAGGCGTGCCAGAAGGAGTTGCCATTGTTGTAGAAGTTGGTGTCATACTTTCAGGTGGAGGGAGATTCACTAGTGGAGTGGGAACAGTCACCAGTGTGGTAGTAGATTCGGTGAAAAGAGGTGTAGGAGGAGGCATATCTGTAGTTACTTTGGTCCCAGACAGAGAGAGGTGAGATTTTAGAGAAAATTCTGGCCATGGCTGATGAAGTGGATGGGGAAAGAGGAGGTGGAAGTGGTTATGAAGTAGAAAGTGCAGATCCTGATGCCAAAGCTTGGGATGCAAGGGATAGAGTTACTTCTGTTGGGTAGTCAGCAAAGGTGAAATTAGGGGCTCACTCACCTCTACTTCCAAAGATATTTCCCCTATTTCTGGTGGTGTTGGTGACTCTAGCACGTTGACTGTTTCAACTGGAGTAGCAGTTGAAGGGGTTTCTTCTTCTCTTCTCTTCTTGACAAATTTGACCTTTATAGGTCCCTTGGAATAACTTTTGTCTTTTTCCTTTTTGGAGGACCCCGCCTCTAAAGCAACCAACTTTGAAAAACTATCTTCTTTGAAACTAATCCCCCAAGAGGTGAGCCATGCCTTGGTGCATGTGAGAATCGGGGCTGATCTATCTGTAATAGAGGCTTTTTCTTTGATCGACCAATCAATAGGTGGGAAAACATATTGATCTTCATTCAGTCCATCATAGGAAGGATCCAGAACACTTTCATTGTTTCCAGTACCCTTTGGAATGTCAGCGAACCCGAGTGTCTGAATCTCTGCAAGTGTCAATCTGCTATGATCTTTTCTTGACAACAACTTCATCATGTAAATCAATCCAAATGTCTTCCATGGTTGGTACGTGCAGGTACAAAGTTCCATATGACTTGAGGACTCCTCAAAATTCGAACCTGTCTTTGGGCTTCATGTGTTATTTTAACTTATCTTGAAGGTCATGTACAACGTTCTTTTCTTTTAGCACTGTTGAGTAGGTATACCTTCCAATAGAAATTAGGAAGGATAAGGCGGCCTTGTAATTACTCTGTTGGAACTTGTGAATATCCAACAATTGCACGACCAACTCCATCAAGATCAATTTGTCTCTGGATCACCCAAGTACATGACCACCGAAGGTATGTGAACTTCTTGAATTGTAAGAAGACACAACCCCATTTTGAAAGTTTAGCCCATGCCTCATCAAAAACTCTTATTTTCCTCGGTTCGGGGTTCAACTGCAGACGTTCTCATAAAAGAAGGCATCATTTACTCTTTTTAATTGGTCTTGAGACCCTTTTCTTGTTAAGCGAGGAAAATAATGATAAATATGTTCCTTTGTCTTGTTCCCCTTTGTGTCCAATCTAAGATAATTCCTCATTCCAAATTCTTTGCATAGGTGACATATGAGGAAATATAAAACTTCCGAGTGAGACAAGAATGTTGTCATCGAGAATCTATTTAAATTCTTGGTAAGACTACCCCAATCAATCCCCTGTCGATTCTTCTTAATGATGACCATGTATTGGTACATACATCCTTGGAAAACATTTGATTCAGGGAACCCAAAAACCTGGCTCAACAAAGTAATGATATCATTGATTTCCGAATGAAATCACTTCTAGGAACAAGTCTTGGAAACCTAGAAACAACCAGCTTGGCTTTGATCAGGAACTTCTTATTCACGTGTTTAATACAATCCTCTTGATCATTGTCCCAAGCTTTTTGGGCTGACTTGAGATCTATGTCCCCATACTCTTCAAAGTTAGGCAGCTTGAGAAGGTAATCCAAGTAACCTTTGTCTAACTTGATTATGACCTCTCCCACCTAATTTCTCACAGAATGAGAAGTAGATTCGTAGTTTGAAGCACAGGCTAAGATGAACTCGAGGCACCGAGCAGGACATGGGGAAACTGCTTTGGAAGAGGGAGACCACTATCGACTATTGATTTCATCTAGGGAGTTTGGGAAGAACTCTTGACTCTATTCCAAAAATCTTCCATATCTATGTTTCGAGTTACGTATCCCAGGATGTCGTAATTACAATCAATGTATGAAGGAGACTCCACCTTCCTAAATTTGTACTTCATCCTCCTTGATTTTTCCATCTTATCCTATGATGAACTGGGATCCAACATGAGGAGTTTCAAAGGAGGAGTGAACTGATTGCTTCTGATTTAGACACTTCGGGTTTGAGGACCTGCTTAGTAATCCCAGAGGCTCAAAAACTATAGAGAGTATCAGAGATTAGTAGGTGTCGAACACTCGGAAATTCCTGAAAATCAGTTGAACATTTTGGAAGGTATGAGATGTCCACCACTCTGTAAAACCCACAACACTAGAAGATGTCGGAGGGCTTGGAAAACCTGCACTCTTGTTAGATGTCGGGAGGCTTGGAAATCCTGCTACACTTGGAGGATGCCAGAAGTTTGAAGTATCCAACACCTTAGAGGATGCTGAGAGATTTTGGAGTGTCCAACACCTTAGATTTCCCGATAGACTATGGGATTTGGAGGCGTAAACCTGAAAAGAGGGAATCAGGTTTTTGTTAGGTCAAAACATGTAAATTCCTCTCCATTGCTATGATTCTTGATACATTCTTCTATTGTCATTACAACGGCATATTCCAATGAATAAAACTAAGTAAGCATTCCAAGGGTGAACCCTAAAACACAAACTTGATTGGAACACAACCCAAAAAAGGAATAAATAATAAAAAATCAAAACCCTAACAAGAAAGAAAGAGGGATTTAGAAAGATCATCACACAATTCTTCCACAAATTTCACAAATAAAGAACAAATGGAAATACCTTCAATCAGATCAAAAAACGATAAAAAAAAGAAACACAATAGAGCATGAAGGAAAATTGAGTTTCATGGTCGAAAGACGCATGCACAAAAATCCATGAGGTAAAAGTACATCGGTAAAAATGACATGGAAATCTAAGTATTTATAAAAAAATTCACATTTAATACACTTAGTTGACACGTGTGTCAACTACCTAACAACTTCGGCATTAATGCCATGTCAACATGCTCGGGATGTCCGGAAACCCGACACAAAGGATTTCATATCAATTTGGGTTTGAGATTGAGGGAAGCATGTGACATGAAGCATGATGCTTGATGGTTCCGAAAACCCGATATAAAGGAGTGAATCAGGTTTCAGGAATCGGAAGACATGCGACATGAAGCATGTTTTGGCTAAGGCATGCTCCGATGCTCTGAGACCCTGAAAACCCGAAAGACTTGCTTGATGTGGGTTTCGGGTTTCGGGGAACATACAACACGAAGCATCCAAAAATCATGTTGTCATGCTATGGAAACCCGAAAACCCGATTATCTCTCTAAAAGGGCATTCTTAGGAGATTAGCTCAAAAATTTCCTAGGGTTATCACTAAATTTTGGTGTAAACACAAAAATGGGATAACAAGCCATCATATGTTGTCATCGGGGTACCAACCCGTGGGGTTCCATCCACCCTTGTAACTATAACAAGCTTGTACTTAAGCAATACCATGCTACATTTTAAGGTCTTGAAAAGGGAACTCAATATAGCTGTTATGTGGTAGTATTCAAATAATGACAATTGTCATTAAATGGATACGACCACGTAATAGTGGTAGTGAGTTGACTGTCAAGAGTCCTAAAATGAAACATGGTATCTTAATAAATTAAACATGACACATTGTTCTAGTTCCTGTGTCTTCATCACTTAGTGAAGAGTATCTAGAGTCCTGTCCCCTAGAATCATGATAGGTTAAATGTAGTTCCAAAACTACTCATTTCTTCCTATCATTTCAGATATAAGATAGATCAATCTTTAGACCTAAATTCCCAATTCTACGGTTTGTTAATGATTCAATTTCCACCGTATCAGAATAATACCTTACATTATCATGGAGTAATAACTACTAATGTTATTCTTACTCCCATTAGTAATCATGCAACTATGTAATTACTAATTATTGGGTACATACGGAGTCGTTCCGTTACCCTCCTTTCAATAACACTTAAGCTATATTATTAGAATCGTGTTACTCAGTTTTACCTCAACATTTATTCTTGCTAGGTTTGATTTATCGATAGATATAAATCTTATTCATTTTACGGTTCTGTTTTAGTAGAATTCCCAATTCTCTTGAGAACTTCTATAACCATTTCCAAACCTCAACTTAGGTTTATTTGTATGGCTACTATCACCTTGGTAGTGTATTCATTTTCCCTGGATCCTTGTACCAATTTCCTTGGCATCCAAAATACATTCCATTAATTCCAACTATCGGATCGTTCTTTATCATTTATATGACTACCCGTCATATCCTAATCATGGTTGGTTTCATCTCACAATCTTTAGGAGCGTAGACACCAAACTTCCATAGTGATTGAGATGGAGAGTACTCATGTTGAGCACAATCTGAATTTCCTCATCAATACTCTAATCATTTGCATTGGGCAAGTATACCCATGGTTTCATGGAAATTTAGTATTCTCGGGATTTAATCATCTCCCAACAATTCTATGCCAACTGTATCCCATATCCTATGGGCCCTTTTAGCATTTATGTTCAACCTAATTATTAATGAATTATCTTTAATACATCTTGTTAGTTGGAGTAACTCCAACATAAACATTCATCACATCATATTTTATATGATAGCAATTTGATAGATCATATACTTTATTTACCCATTTTATGGAAAGACAATTTGCTTAAGCAACAAGGAATGATCTATTCTCATTTATTATTTCACCTCGAGGTATTAAGTTGAACTCTCCTTCATGTTACGGGAGTTGGGTTAGTTTTATCAATTATTTCAACTTAATTTCCTTAAAAGGTTTAAGTGCTGCCCAAAATGAACATCAACAAGTTTTTGGGACTTAATCCTTATATTATGAATTTTAACATTTCATCCATAAATTTCATCATAACAATTTATTTCTAATATGGTTACTCAAAATTTATCAAAGGAATATTCCTTCAGTATGCTCACATAAGCAAGCACATCAAGATTCATAACTAGATGATTTCTCATCTACCTTGCATTTAACCGTATTAGTCTTGTGAGAAATCACTACCTCTTTCTATCAATAATATTGATTTCCCATAAGTTAATCAATCTAGATTACATAATTCAACAACACTAATCCATAGTGTAATCCATTAACCTATCACTTATGTTACTGATTTATAACTTCACAACTCACCCATTGAACCTGCTAGGTTCACCTAGTCCATAAGACGGTTGTTATATTCTAAAATAGAGAGAGTTACAACAGCCCTCCATTACAATCGTCCAATGATCCAATTTTCATAAAATATCATAAGTATAAAGCCATTCTTATACCGACACTACTACAACATAGTGGGATTCATTACAGAAATTACAGAGAGGCATCAACATTCTTTGATAATATGAAGCGAGTATTTATTGAACAAAATATGGAATCTTTTCCATGTTACAATAGATCGTAAATGTACACAGTATATTTTCACAAGAGAACCTTTACTCGAAGTCAATAAATAACTTCCTCAACATAAATAAGAATATCTCAAATCAACAATTGACTTCAATTTTAGCCGTAAAAAGTAAGCATGTGGTACGATTAGATAACCAAGACATTTCTTTACTTCACGCCAATTACCTTCACTAAATTTCCTGCAATGGTTAGGCAAGGTCAGTTCGACTGAACTGAGAAAGAAAAGTCCTTTAGCCCGTTTATCAATTTATGTCATTAAATGTTAGAATGAATAAATACTGGAATAATCTCAATCTAACATTTTAATCATATAATTCCACAACATCATACTTTAGTAACCTGCTTTGCAATCATTAAGTACAACTCTTTTACCTCTTTCAAGACTACGCAAAGACAAGGCCTATGTACTACTTCACATAAATAAGTTAAAGAAAAACTGGATAAAGATATTCATACCCAAGAAATGACCATCAAATAATCAATAACACAAGTTATTAAAAATACGATTGAATCACATAAAGTTAGATGGAGTAATCAGACTCTTATCAACCATGGTATGAATCTATGTCATCCCATTAATAAATAGAAATTGCTGCAACTAATGTTGTTTATCCAAAAATTCAACAAGATTATCCTTGGACACACAAGGTAATCCAAGCTACGGAAATGAAACCAACCAGTTTCATCAATATCAACACACCCATCAAATAGATCCAGTTAATACACATGATGTTTATATGTCATATCTACAGGATACAACATATTCTACATTATCCATTAATATCCTAAGAAGGAGATATATATCTATACAACTCAAGTTACATATCATAGTAACTTAAAGGAATTAAGGCAATATAGACTCAGTTGCCTATTTATTCTGTATTGTACCTTCTTTAACAAAACTCATCATTTCAAATTATATCTTACCACATTCTACTGCAATAAGAATCTGAAGACACAACCATTCAAAAGCTTATTTATGCTTGCGTATAGGGGCTAAACTCCCCAAATTTGTCTCAATGATTAGTACATATTACTCCTCAATAATGGAGATATGTTACCCTTGATTTAATCATCCTACAGAGATTAATCAATTACATAACTTTACATAATATTAATATTAAAATCTTCAGTAAGGATCGATTTTAAGAATGGAGACAACTAAGTTTCCTTTCCATTATTGCACCTTATATATGGATCAGCAAAACTTATCAAACATATCCATAGTGTAATCCACCAAGACCCCTTGGTTTCAAGTAAGAATTTCTAGTTCTTTCAAGGAAACATAAAACAACCAACACTTTTAATCATTATCCATCAAGGTCCCAGCTCCAATCAAGCTTTCCTCAAGTAAGTGTCTGATTATAGAGATATTATAACATCAAAACCAAATAGCTTCATAAAGGGAGAAGAATGGTTTTCCGTACTCGGTAGAAGACCAGTTAGGTTCAACCCTTTCAAAACTAGTTCCCAAAATCATATTTTGTTTTCCAAAGATCGATTCAAAACTAGCTTAGATAACTTCTAAGGAAGATAGTAAATAATTAAACTCCTTATAATGGAGTGAGCTGAAGGCTCAACAACTCAGCAATTATTTACATCGACTGAAGGTACTTTCAAAATCCTAAGAAAAGGAATATTCAGGATGAGCTTACAACCTACTCAAGGTTGGATGGTGACAGATTATGATACAAATATCTTGCAACTCAGCCTCTATTGCCACTCATCTACAATGAAACCAGGAGTAATCCCTGCTTCTTCCCATTAACCTTTCTAAGAGCTACATGGTTCAACATATCATGCTAGAATAACGTGAAGTGTTATTAGCTCACAAAACACCTATCAAACTGAGCCATGTCTTAAAAGGTTAATACCTATATTTTATTTGGGGAAAGAAAATGTGAGGAATAAAATTTGCTTGCAGACCCATCAAGGGTAAAAAGATTACGTTGACAAACCAGCAAGTCCTCAAACCTAGCAGACTCATGGCTTGTTAACAATCAACTCGATGGGGATAAAAGTAGACTACAATATATACTATGCGTGAGGTAGAAGTACCAACAAAGTTATCCCCAAATCTACCGAGATCATGCCCAAATATACCTTCGTTTTTCTACATTGATACGCATAGAGCAGAAGTGAGAGTAATATACACCAATATCTAGAATAGGTTTAATTGCTAGATCTATATACCTAGATTTGAGTCAGGTAAAAGGAAACCCATATACCCAAATATAATTTTTACAAAACATTATATCATTTGCACAAATACTGTTATTATCTGGGTCAACCCAAATCAAACAATGCAAATGAAAAACAGTGGTTCAAAATCCTCTCCTAGTAGAACCATCTATAGTTGTCATTATCGAGCATGATTCAAGCAGAATAAAAGATAAAAGGATAATAGTTTTCCAGGGTTACAGTCATACCATTTTCCACTTCTTCTCGCACAAAAATAGAGTATAACAAACAACAACCCCGAACTAACACATACCAAATTTTTTTCTTAGCACAAACCAAAATTGCCAATATGTATTCATTCTAACCTTTGATGATTTAAAAAGATAAAAGGGATAAAGAATGTTTCTTGCCTGGTAAAATGGTAGGCCAAATTCTTTTCTTCTTGCTTCCTTCGCAGCCCCAAATCGTGCACAACTTCGAATCAACTTAGGTCACATTTCCAGCATTCCTTGCTCAGTGAAACATTTTTATATAGAAACTGATTTAGAAATCGCATGGCTTTACAGTCTTCTACTCTAAGAAATTTTCCATGCAAAGATACCAAAACTGGAGTTTTTCCAAATTTACCAACAAAACTAAATGAAGTTGTTACATGCAATTCACCTCATTTGGGAGCTTTACGAATTTCCAAAATATTAAATGCAAAATTTAATGACATTCAAAGTGGAAGTACCACACCAGTGGCTCATCCAACAACCACCGCCCTTCAACTTTCCTCCAAAATTGGTGGAATTTCTGCATTTAAAACCTTATTTACCTTTTTCCCGAAATTTGCTAAATAACATTTACTTAATTACTTTTCATAACTTAGGTCGATTAATCCTTTCAAAAACATAGGTTATAATATTGTATAAGACCAATGTTATAGCCTTATTGTTATTATTTAAATGCCCCATAACTCCCATAGAGATACATATTACAAAGTGAAATCTGCTATAATAATTTCATACTTCCAATGTAAGTACCATGGCCTAGGATTCATAAGTCGGAGTCCACTGACCACAATGGTTGATTGTTAAAGGGTTTGTTAGACAATTCTGCAACTACGTTCCCTTGTCTAAAACATATTACCTTCTAGGAATGGAACAATGAAATATACTATTTCACAGGTATCATATTATCCTTAGAAAACTTTAACTCTTCCCATTGTGGTATCATGACGCAACGCCACCAGTACAACATATTAAGTCATGTCGTCGATGGCTTATTACACATATTTTAATCGTAACCAATTGTACATGATTACAATACTTCAAATCTCAATTACCTACAAATTATCTTGATTATAGGAATGTTTTTTTGTAAATGCAATGTTAATATTTAAATATGAAATCGGGGTTCAAGGTAAACATTATTAAAAATACCCAATTCCCATCACTTTAGTAGGAGCAATATAACACTTCCTACACTTATTAAGTGCATGAGTGACGTTATCCACACAAACTATTAAAGCAAACATGATGTGGCAAGTGAAGATGCATGTTAGAATCTAGGAGTCTCTACATTAAATCCTTTGACTTAGTTTTATCTTTCAAAGGATGGTTTCAACTCCTTTATGATCTTGAACTAAATTTGCAAAGAGTTACAAGCTTGAATTTTACCACCGAATGAAATGGTCATGCTTGTCAAACAGGCCTTCGAGAAAAAATAATCCCTTCGGAATCTTATTGCCTTTGAGATGGATGAATTCACCATCAATTTCTTGATATGAATTAGAGATGGACTCATAGAAATCTGATTCTGATCCTTCAAAATAAAGTTCACTAAAATTTTCATCTTTCTCAAGAAAATACAATACTTGTTGATCGTCATTAAACACTTTCCAATGTCTTTGAGTTATACGGAATGCTTGGATGATACATAGATCAATGGTATACGTGTCTGTTTGAGCTGTGGGTGGGGGAGAAGAAGAGATGTAGAAACAACTAAGGAGTAAACTTTATCATTGTAATCTCTTAATTTGCCTTAATGGAAAAATCATTCAAGCATTCTATGTTGTCCCAAACCTTGTTTCTGTAATGTCTTAAGCGATCATTTTTTACCTGATAAATCCCCCTTACTTGATTCATAATCAACTCGGCATCTCCTGTACTTTGAGATTTTGGATTCCTTTTTGTCTTGCCATTTCTAATCCTAATAACAAATCTTCATATTCAGCTATGTTGTTAGTATTATCAAACTGCAAATTGAAAGAAAAGGGAAAGATCTCAAAATCTGAAGATATAAGAACCACGTTAGCACTTGAACCAATAGTTGAACAGCTCCTGTTGAACTCAAGGGTCCAAACAACATTAGGATCTTCTTCTTTGACTTCTATAGAGGGCACCTCAGATGTAGGTAAATAATTACCCAAGCCTATAGCTTCAAAGAGAATTTGAGCCTTAGGATCATCTAATTTAGTAACCAGGTACTTAGCTTGTGCTTCGGGGTGAAAGACACGAGGAACTCCATTTACTGGAATTTTAGCTTTGGTCCAATCCATGTTGATTTCTCCTCCAAAATATTTGCAAAAAACTCTTCCCAAAAGAATCCCATAAGTAGCTGGGATATCAGTAACTAGGATAGTCATTTTTGCTCTCTTTTCCAGAAATGCAACAAATGCAAACTGCGCATCCTTGATTTGGCCAATCAAGGGGACTTGTTTAGTTTCCATGGAGTAACATCACCCATAAGATTTAGTCAGTGTGAGTCCAAGGAATGAGCTAATTTTGTGGGCATTACGTTATCAGAGGCTCCTGAGTCAATTATGTAATTGTTGACTATAAAACCGTTTATAAGTAAAGACAAATAAAACGGTTCAATATTTCCCAAAGGAGCAGTAGATGTCATATTAGTCTAAGGTAAAGGCTGAGTGGGGCTAGGAAAAATGCCTTTCAAAGATGGAGGAATAACAAACTTTCTTCTTATGAATTTGGCAAGTTTCTCAAATCGCTCAGGGTTAGACTGAAGGTATTTGGCTTCCGACATTTGGATTTTGGTTTTCTTTGGATGATCAATGATGTCAAAAGAGGTATATGAAGGAATGATTGAGGATCGATTTAAGTTACATTGAGTCGAGTGAGAATCGGCATTGAAAGTAGGAGAAAAAGAGTTGGAAGGTGAAGTTACCTTTTTAGTTATCTCCTTTTCAGTTTGTGCTGAGATGGGAGATCCTCTTTTAGCCATAACTACGGGAGCTTCCTTAATTTTATCCTTGGAGCTTTCAACCAGATTTTTGGGGTTCTAAGATTGGGATCGAGTGAAGACTACAAATGATTTTCCATCATGCTCATCTTCGTCTTCCTCGTACTCCAAGTACCCAATGTTGGAGTCGCCAGCTGAATCATCAAAAGACTCATCAAGCATATCTTGAAGCTTCAAAAGCTTCGTGGGAATCTTGATTTTCTGGTTCTTCATCTTCCTCAACTACTTCAATTGCTATGTTGATAGGAGGAGCTTCAATAGCCAGCCTGGTGGGAGCAACAATCAACCGATTCCTATCTCTTGCAGGAGTGCTATTAGCATTGTTGAAATTTTGTCTAGGAATATCCCGATAAGGAATGTTGGTTGCTTGTTGAGACATTTGCTTCTTTAAAGAAATCAAGTCATTGGCCATCTTCTGAATCATAGGATTAGTAGTACTCTAAGAAGAACTCTAATTTTTAGGCTTAGATGATTCTCTTCTGATCTTTCCGGCTAGAATAAGATCATCTTCTATTTCAGTGGCTGTAGCTTGAGCGGTGGCCAAATCGGGGATAACAGATCTTCTCAACAAGAAGCTTACATTAGGGGGCTGAGCGTTGATGAAGAAAAATTCTAATTTTCAAGAGTGGGAGCAGATAACTCTGGAATATTACGAATCAACTTGTTGAATTTAGCTATGAAATCCCGCATGGGTTCATAAGACTCCTTCTTCATGTGTGTAAGTTGTGCTAACAAGGTGTGAGAGTCTTCATCTGGTTTGAACCTTGCTTCAAATACAAACCGCATGGTAGTCTAGTTGGTAATGCATGCATTCGGAAGATGGTAGAACCATTCTACTATTACATCATGTAATGTATCAACAAAGAGTCGAACAGAGACATCTTCATGAGAAACTCCAAGAATGCCACATGTAACAAAGAATGAAGTGGTGTGTCCATTAGGGTGTTGCTTCCCATCACCGTTGAACTTAGGAATATTCTTACATGATCCATGAGGTAGGTCATGCAACAGTGGAGTAAGGGAAAGAGGACCAATAGCCACACCCCAAGGAACAAGTTGTGTTGTCATTCTTCTAAATGAAGTGCGTACAGGAATCTGAATATCTGACAAGAATAATGCATGACAAGTTTCAGAAACTTCTTATTCTTGAGGAATCCAAGTTCTTCAGATGGGTGAAGAAATTCTTGCTCGACTAGATGTGACACTTTTGGGTGAAATCCTAAAATTATCTTTGTTGAAGAAAATCAAAGAACGGATCAGTTTCACCTAGGCTTATCTTGATCGAGTGAAGATATTTTTGGGCATATTGAATTAGAAAATAGATCTTGTTGAAAATAAGGAAAATATGGAGTCACCAATAAGCTTAGTCTTATGAATCCGTATTCCCGAGTGGAGTCACAAAAAGCATTAGTTAGATATTTTGTCAAGCCAAAATATGAGGTTCAACCATAGTACATGTGATTAAATCTCTCCTTAAAGATAGATGAGGTTTCTGTTTATTACTAATCTAAAACACAACAAAAATAATATGTACAATATTCACACTAATCTAACCATTGGGGTTGGGATAGAATCCTGAAATCCATATCCACACTAGGTGAAGATGTTGTTTTTATAAATGGAAAGGATTAGAAAGGAAATTATTATTATGGAAGAAACACAATGGAAAGGAAATGAGAGGAACGTATTTTCTTTCGAGTAAACACAAAGCACGAAATAATCATACGAGCTTTAGATAACAAATGTAATGTTTGAAATGATTAGAACAATCAAGATGCTAAACAAAGAATAGCTTAAGATTATGAACATAAGAACAATATCTTAAGAAAGATACATCTCATAACACAAAGTTTGCAAAATAGCATCAGTTTCTATTCCTCAAATGATTAAAAGAAAACACAAAGTCTTTCTTCTTCATAATAGTTCTCAATATTCCAAAAATATAAACACTTTGAGAAGCATAAACATCCCTTATTTATAATAAAAGGAGTTGAGAGAAAATAGGATAAATCCTAGAAAATAGTATTTTTAATGAGAGTCCTATTTTTCTTGACTCTTATGCAGGAGACCAAGTTGAAATTTGCTTCCTACATGATGAAACGAAAATGAAAAAGACATGTTGATTTCAGGATTGAAATGACATGAAACATTATGCCTATTCCATTTCATCATTTTTGTCTTCCTCCAGCAAAGCCTGCTTGTCCCAAAACTCTTGGAACTTTTAGATTATGCCATGCATCTCATCTTCATCAGGTGCAATGGAATGATCACTTAGGACTTCAAATGTTTCCTGAGTATCGCTCACATTACCAGGAAGTTTCTTCAGTCTCTTGTTGAGTTTCCTCAGTGTTTCCAAAGAATTTTCAATCTTCACAAACCTATCAATGATTTCCAGGCTAAAGCCATAAGTTGGTTCATGCTGAATTGATTCTTGGATCTGCTTGTAAATATCACCAACAAGAAGAATACTCGAGCTTTCATTCAACACTTTAGTGCAGATCTTGATTAGCTCTTCTTCTATGTCATTTGTGCCATCAACCAATTGATCTCTTGATTCCCTCAATTTACTGCAAGCTTCATTGAGAATATTTATTCTAAATCTAATGGCTTTGGTTAGTTGAAAATGCTTTTCCCCATGTGGAATGATGCCTTCTTCGATCAAGATGTGGGATGGAACCTATTTCAGCGTATTGAGAGCTTCAAAATTTAACTCTAGGTTCCCAACTTCTGCTGAAAATTCATCATCCATTTTCTCTCCATCCTTCTTTATATCCTCCAAGGATTTGTAGACTTCCACGGTGTCATCAATGACCTCTTTTCCTTGCAGGAGCAGCCTCTAGATCCATTCATCGACCGTTCTCCCCTTCTCATTAATCTTCTCAATCATGGGTATTGATGAGAAATCGAACCTGATAGGAGTAGAGGATGATGGTGTTGACTCAAGAGGCTTTGAGAGCTTGAGTAGTACTTCTGTCAGCTGCTCTACTTTCTCTTTTAGCTCATCTTTGTTTGCCTTTGTTTCATTCGACTTCAAGCACAACACACTCATGGCATCTTATGCATCTTGTTGTGCTCCCTCTATTATTACTTTTCCTAGATCAACCCTCGTGATACGATAATCGGTGACCATTATATCATGCTTGGTTTTGTCAGCCACGGGGAGGAAATTTTTGTAAACTTATGCCTTGAGGCGTCACGAAATCCTTGAAAATGTTTTGGGTTTCTTGGAAAACTTAGTAGGAGTGACCTTGAGGAAGCTGAAATCAAAGGTGGTAGGGGAAATACCACCTTCCTCTTCCTCAAGGTCGGATCTATTAACCATTGAGGTGTTACGGAAGAATTTTCTCCCATTGTAGGTGCTTATGGTCACATCTTCGGGTGGAGGAAGGTTTGCTTGTGGAGTGGTGGTCTTTGTAAGTGTAGTGTCCTTGGCAATGGACTCAGGGGAATGAAAGTGTAGAAGGAGGCATATAGATGGTTAACTTGGGTCTAGTGGGGAGAGGTGAGAGGCCGGAGAAGATATCTGCTATAGCTAAGGAACTTGGTGAAGAAATCGAGGCAAAGGAGGTTGAATGGGGGAGGTAATGATTTTGAATTTAGATCTTGAGAGTGTAGTCAATTTTTGCACCCACTAAGAACAAGGGAACCTCATGCACGCTGGCGTATCACCCAATGGGCACTGGGCACTCACCTGAGGTGTGCGAGAGGGAGCCAAGTCTCTCTTTTATGTGAGTCTAGTGGAAGGCATAGTTCATGAATCTGACTTAGTGATTTAACAGACATGAAGAAGCTATAGAGCTCAGGACAACTTCTACACCCCTTCAGTCATAATGGAAACAAAGCACACAATAGGAATAATAGAACCAAGAAGTTGTAAATCCACAAATATACTTAATCATTCAAGTAAGGTAAATGATTATACAAGATAATAATCAGAGTAAAAACATGCAGATAATATATAAGGAGATCTTTAACGTAAACATGACGATAACCTTATCATATTCATTCATAGTATTGTTACAAAGTATCATAGAGAGGCAGACCATAGTCATGCGCCATGTCTGGATTCATACATGTATTCTCAATAAATAAAAATTTCATTCCCCATTTCCCCATTACATCCTTACTGGAATCCTTTACCCATTTTCATCCCTTAGTCCTCACAGTAGAATTCAGCAGAGCTCCACTACCTCACTTCTGTCTTTGTTGTTTACCAAGGGTGCATGTGTAAATAAACATCGAGCTCTAACAAAATCCTCTCACCTCAAATCGGCCCCAAGTGTCAAGGTGTGGGTCACCCCAGTGCATGCCTCTCCATGTCATGATTAAATTTTGGATCTTTCTATCACAAGGTATATTCCTTCTAGGACACCATGTCGCCAGGCTGGAACCTTATCCAAACAGAACATGTTCTTTATGTGTTCTGCCCAAAAGGCCAAAAGTGGTTAATCTGAATTGTTCTTCGCGCGATGCACACGCCTTGGGTTCTCAAGAAGCCTTTTGAATACTACCTTACATGCCTTCACTTGCGCACTTCCTCCGGCCATGCACGCCTACACACCCTTAAGATTTGGAAGCTATAATAGGGGCCCAACATTACCCCACACTTCACCTGTTCTCCGCCCTCGGGAACCTTCTCAAAGAATGCAGTACAAAAATAATGCAAGGCCTTGCACTAGAAAAGAATGGGGGAAAGAATAAAGAAAGGGGGAGAGAAAGAATAGGGGAAAATTTCCTAAAGAAGAAGAAGGGGAAAATTTTGTTGTAGGTCGGCCTCCAGTGTACTCCAAGCACTGACTTCCTCCTACGCTTTAGTGCAGATGTCGCCAACCAAGGTGCTCACCTCATCAAAGGTTAACCCTTCCCCTTGTGTGGTAATGGTTTCCACCATAGTCTCCAGTTCCTTAGCATGATCTTCTAGGGAATCCATCTTCCTCGTGATGATCTTGTAGAGCTCTTTTAGCTGGGTTTTGATTGAGACTCACCAGGTTCTCAATGGCTTTGGATTTCTTTTCCACTTCAGCTATGATCCTTTCTCACTTAGCTCTATTGCCCTTATTATTTTCTCTAAATTCCTTTAGCTCAGCCTCATCACTGGCAAGTAGTATGCTTGTCACTTTGTCTTGATCCGCATAGTGGTCGTAGGTGACCCCCACGGTTTGTGCAGCTATTCTTACGTCAGCAAGCACCTTGTTGTATTCAGCCATGAGCGTGACAACCTTCAAATTGTCTTCCTTCTCCAAGTGCACTGACTACCTCCTCTGCCGACTCCAAGGCCAAAGGCTACCTTTCCATGGTGAGGATCTGAGTCAAGTCCTCTAGGCATTCCAGGGAGGATCTATACTTTTGTGTGGGAGGGCTAAGGTCCAGGTGCTTCGTGATAATTGCTTGGGAGATGAGTTCCACCTTCTTGGAAACTTCACGCACTTTAGCCTTCTCTTCTTGAAGCTCCCTCTGTAGTTGAGTGCTGATTAATTTCTCAAGGCTTAAGTCCTTTGTCAGCTTCACTACTTCTTCCTTCCTCTTCTCCAACAGGTCCTCCAAGACTTTAACCCTGTCATTCCTACCAAAGAGCCTAGCCTCAATTTCCATGGAGACCTTGTTGAGTGCGTTACACACTTGCTCATCCGATAGTTGTTGTGTGTTTACAATGGGGTTGTCCCCCTTTCCTTCGAATAGTGCTAATATCACTCCTTGGTTAACCTCGAACTCAAGCTCATCGAGGTGGGAGTCAAATACCCATGATAGCATCTTCCTCATTCGTAGTTATCCACCCTCAGGGTCAAAGGATTCCATGGCGGTGAGCTCCTTGGTGGGCATGGTACCGTGGAAACATGCACGAAAAACTTTATTGGGGTCATCAATGTAACTCATTGTTGTTCTTCCCCCTTCCACACATTTACTTCCTGTGTGCACGCCCTTAGGAAGCGTTATTCCAGAAACATTAGGGCTTTTTGTGGTACCCACACTTTTCTCCCTCTGCTCTTCTTTGAATTCACCGAGCACTAGCTCTCTTGTGTGCTCTAACTCCTCTTCGACCAGGGTATTGATTATCTTCTCTGCCTCCCTTGTTGCCTTCTCATTCACCTCCTCCTAAGTGAGCTTGGGCATATCTGGATCCTTGGTACTAGCCCCTTCACTTCGCGCACCTTCCTCCCTTTGGGTTCCCTTCCTCCTTACAAAGATGAACACATCATTTGTATCCTCTACCTTCTCTCCCTCTAAATCAAGGACATCAATCGGATCTTTATCCACCTCCAGCTCTTCCCCTCTATCATCCTCATTTTCACCTATATAGGCATTCGGGTCATCTGTATCTTCAGACCCTTGTTCCTCCATCCCTTGTTCTTCTTCCCTTGCAAAAAACTGGAGTCAAGGATGTTGTCTTTTCTTCATCTGAAGGTTCTTTAGGGGATGGTGGCTTCATGAGATCCGGGGTCTTCTCCCTGACCACCATTCTCCTCTTCTTCTAGATGTAGGTACTCGGCCCTGTAGTATCTACATTCTACCTCTCCACCACTCTTTGTTGTTCTTCTTCTTCTTCTTTCTCCTTGCACTTTGGTACTAGCTTCTTCCTTCCCATGGGGTCATCTGGGATGGATATTTCATTCTCTACGTATGTGACTTTCTCAAACTTTTTCCTTATGTATAGGTAGATTCTAGAAGCAACGATCTCAACAATGGGTAAGGTCAACAGCCTTACGATGTGTACATCCTGTGACACACACCTTTCAACATACCCACGCTTCCCCTGATAGACCAGCTTCTTTCTCATCTCCCTGTACTCACAGTCAAGGGTGGACATGTCAAGTTTTAATTTATACCCTTGTCATGGACTCACAAGTATACTTCTAGAACCTATCCTTGGGCGAAGGGTCTTCATCAGGGTACTCCCATATGAAATTATCAGATGCATCCAGCACCCCGATCTCTAAGAACACAATGGTTAATAGAATGTTCCCAAATAATATCTTTCCTCCGTTCTCTGCACTGCTTATGATCTCGTCTGCTATGTACTAGGAGATATTGTATACGGTGCCCTCCATGACCTTCTTGTAGACATTCAACCAGGGCTTGCTCACCTGGGTCCACCTCTCTTGTCCATTCAGCTTGGAAATGAGGTGTGTGGCCATTTTCATCACCGGATCATTGATATCCATGATGTCGTAGTACCTTGATCCCTTCTTATAATCCTGGGATGCAATGGTTTCTTTAATTGCCTCCTCATCCTAGAGGTCATATATGATTGCATCCCCTTTATAGCTTAGGCTTGTAAAGTGTGAGATTAACTAGGGATTTATGTGCATTTTGCGCCTGTGAAGTAGAAGAAATATTCATGCATGCGTGTCATCAACCATTGGTACAAGCGCTCGGGCTTCTTGAAATATGGTAACTTGTAAAGCTGGAGAAGCCCTGCCTTCTCCATTTTCACCTTGACTATGTTGTATATATTGGCTTCCCATCAGATGTTTGTTTGTTTGTAGGGTGCACCAGCTCCAGTGCCATTTCCTTCATGATTATGCTTGATTGGTGATTGTATTCAATCACGGACATCTGTCTGATGTGGGACTTCCACTCTTGCCCAGTGAAACCCCATCCAGTATTGCATTTACGAGTACCATTCTTCGTTGGTATCGAGGGATTTCTTCTTCCCTTTTCCCTTGCTCTTTCCCTTCTTGGATTGTACTACAGGTTTATCAACTGGTTTTGTGGCCATCATTTTACCCCTTGCTTTCATTCCCAGGTTACCTTGTGATTTGTTTGAAATTTTTGCTCACGTGGCCCATGCCCTATAGCACAAACCCTAATTTCTGATTTTCCTCCTTCGATCATGGCGCTCTTTCACAATGTTCCCCACACCCATGAATCACTTCTTCTATGGTTTATAGATCTAATAGACTGATTGCGCATGAGTTTTGGGATTTTCCTTCACACGAGTTAGTCTTCGAAACCCTAGCTCTTGAAAGAAAATCGCTCTTGTTTTCGCAAAGTAAAATAATGAAATGACCACTCTTGTATTTATAGCTTTTCCCACTTTTCCCGCTTTTATGCATTTAATGCTAGGCTACCTACCACTGTACGACCATGTTTAATGCAACGTTTCTAAAAAACCCAACTTCAACGCTTCTTCTTATGCACCCAATCTTTGTGCGAAATGTTTTTCACCCGCGCCCAATCCTTGCATGAAACTACTTCCACCCGTGCCCAATCCTTGTGCAAAAACATTTTCCAACCTTCTGGCATGCCAACAATCCATCTTGAGAACACGTGTGTTACCAGTGCAAAGGCACCTCTTCCATCCTTATGATGCTTGCTTTTACCTACCTCATGTTTTTGCGCTCTCTCCTTTGTACGTGGATTTCCAATGTAACCTTATTTTGCCACCCATCTACCTTCCTAATGCATCTTTTCAATAGGGCCAATTCAAACGGTCTACCAACCCAATCTTCTGGTAGAATAACTCCATGCCTCTCTTTATCACCTTACCCCACACTAAAATGATGCGCGGTCCTCTGTGCATTCATAAGTCAAAAAGTAATAAGGTTATTGGCACCCAAGGCACAAAACAAAATAAAAACACGAAAGGGAAATACAAGAAAGGAACTAAAAGAAAGAAAATTCTAAACTAAGCTGGAAAAACTACCTTATTTACAAACACCGGGAAGCATTATTTATAGTAGGGCTTTAGCCTACTCCCATTGAAGTGTCAGTAATTTTTTCCATCCAAGCACTTGAAGCGGCATGCGCCTAAATCAAGGATGTATGAAATTACATAAGGACCCAACCAATGCACCTTCAACTTTCCAGGATGGCGTAGAAATTTGGAATCATATAACAATACCATCTGACCAACCTCAAACTATTTGTTCTTAATATGGTGGTCATGCCATGCCTTTTTCTTATCTTTTTTAGTTGTTTGGATCCATCTTGATAGTGAGCACCTTTCATCCAACTTTATCAATTCCTTAAATGCTTGTACCACTATGCACGAAAATACAGTGGGCGTATTCTTCAGCCCAAAGGGCATGACCGTGTATGCAAAACTTCCCCACTCGGTGGTGAAAGTTGAATTTTCTTGGTCTTCCTTGGCAATCCTTACTTGGTGATATCCCAAGAATCCATCCGTAAAGGAATAGACCTTGCTCCCAGCAACTCCTTCCAAAATATCTTCAGTAAAGGGGGTGGGAAAAGTATCTATGATGTAAACAATGTTCAATTCTCTATAATCCATGCATATCCCAATCCGCCCATCCTTCTTTCTGCTAACCACCATTGGACATCCATTTTTATTCCTCTATATCCTCAATGATACTGGATGCTATCATCTTGTCTAGCTCTTCTTTAACCCTTACGTGCATGTTGGGATTCACCTGTAAGGCCTCTTCACGACCGAAAGCACACCATCTTTCAAATTTATCCAGATTTCCCCGGTGAATGGTGGATGCCTTTCAACTCATGGTATCCACATGGGAGTACATCCTCAAATTCATGCAAGGATCAATGATCTTTGATACTTCCTTTTCGACCGGTAGTCCCCAATGATAGCTTTCTTGGGCTTCTTCTTTGAGCTGATGTTAACTTTCTTAGTTTTGAGTGGTTCATGATACGTGTGCGCACATGCATCCACACGTCAACTACTTTGCACGCCCCAACCGAATGGTCAACATTCAATATTTCCATCTACTCCCCATCAACAACGTATACTATCTTTCCTTTCTCCTTTTTAGCACACACATGCTCAAATTGTATGTCTTCTAGTTCCTCCTCTTCGAACCGTGCTTCCAAGTTAGGTCCACCAAGTAAGTTTACTAACCTATCTTCCACCATGGCAAAATCCCCCAAAGTGAGGTGCTTGATAGTCTACAATGCCTCATCAACTGGTTGCTTGGTACTTCGGTACTCGAATGTGTGAACCAGTCAGCCGCTAACTCCTACCAATTTCTTGTTTGGCGGCGTGTTTTAGAATGGATGTACTAAGCATGCGTGTAACCTTGTAGTGCTAAATATATCTTGTGCACCCAAAGGGAGGGTGGTAAAGCTTCCATGCCTTCTCCCCAGATCCTCTCACATGCCTGGATGTGGGAAGAGGCGGGTCCATTACCATTGTAATCCTTAATAGTGGTGGGTATGTTGCTTTTCGAGAATCAAACAGTGAGCGTAATTCTAACTTCACGCCACTCCAACAAGTTTTCACTATACGTGGCCCACCATCTTGCTATTGTGCCTATCAAAACATAACCTAGCATACTTCATCACTCATCCTCCCTCCATTGAGCTTCCATTTCTCTTAAAAATACCTCAGGGTATGCATCCCCAAAATACTTGGTTATTACCTTTCCTCCTAGGCACCAAACTGTACGCATCATGGTTACCTTGGTTACTGATCCTTTCAGATGTCACCCAATCAATTCATAAGTCCCATGCACCTAATTATCGCATGTTATACTGGTAGTATCATTGATAAATTGAGCATCATCAAACTAGATGACTCCTTTTGTAGGGTGGATGGTCTCTGGATCTCTTATGGAGTGCACATATATTCTATCCAGGACCTCCTCTCCAAGGGGTTTAGTATAGGGGGTGGACTTCCCATCAACCAGCGGTATAACTACCCTCTCTTCCTTGTTTTCAAAGCTTATGTACCCCTTGTTAAACCAAAGGTTTGCATTATTCTTATAACACCACAGTGCCCAAGTAGAGCTGGGAAATTATCTACCTCAGAAAGCACCAAGACTTCAAAATCCCCAGTGAACCTAGTCCCCTAAATGGTAATGGTCACATCCTCCAAGACACCTATGGGCATTTCCTTTGTCTTATTTGCCATATAAAACACATTTGAAGATGGTTGTAATGTAGGTCTTCTCATTTGATGCCAGGCATCCAGAGTGAGAACATTAACCTCGGCGCCTATATCGATGAGGATGTTGCTAAGCAACCATCCATCCACTACTGCGTTCAAGGTAATCTCTTTATCATAATCAAGGTTGTGAGGTGGGAGGTTTGCATGCAGGATCTGCCTTTCATGTTATCCCCAAAGTGTGTGGAACCTTTTCCCTCAACCATGCCCCTAGTAGGGGAATAATATTCTCCTACCTCAGTAGTTTACACACCTCCTTAACCTCATCCAAGTCATCCCTTCGTGCTTCTACTAGTCTCCTTTGATAATCTTTTCTAGTCTGCTCTTTTAAGCATTAGATCTCCCCTTGTAAACTTCAAAGTACGTCCATGGTTTCTTGGTAGACTTCTTTCTGGTGAGCCGGGTTTGGATACTTCTTGTGTATTACTTCTTCTCTCAAAACCAGAGGTCTCTACCTAGGCACCTCCTTTGTGTGCACGGACTCCACCCTTGTTGTTACCATGATAGGCTCTAGTTCTGATTCACGTATTACTCACGAAGCCATTGTGTGTCGGCCTTATCAATACTTACCATGGCAGTGCCCTTATCCTTCCAGTATTGCTGAATCATATGTTCGTATAACTCTAGGCATTCTTCGTACTTATGTTTTTTTCCACACCAAGAGCATTGTAGAAGATCTAAACATTCATGCTTATAATGGTCTGTGGCTCCACAATTAAAACATGTCCCACACGGAAATCAATTCTTCCTCCATGGTTACCATGACCATGAAATCCCCGTGAAACCCTCTTCCATGCACACCTCCATCCCCATGCTCTCCATACCCATGGTCATCTCCTTTGGAACTGCTGGCAATGCCAATTTGGCACACACCAAGATCAATTACCTCATGAATCTAGTCAATCAATCTACAATCCTTGGTGTCATGTGTGGTTGAGGTACATATATTGCAATAATAAGACATGTTTTTTTAGATTGCACGCCGTAACAGGGGCACCTACTTGTATCATGGTCCTTGTGACATATTTCATAGTTTACCACTACAGCATGCACCACCTTCTGAGTACATATCCTACCATTATCCTTCATGTGCCCTTCTACGTTACAATCCATGCACCACATCCCTCCATGAATCTCTAGAACTATGCTGGAAAATAATTTCTATAATTTCTTAGCCATGGCAGCAATCTGAGCCTCCAGAAATGGGCTAACACCAGTGTCAACACTACCAACTGCCTCAGTGCGTAAAGTAGCTTCCAACGCTTCGTGTGGGTATGTGAATGTTTTATGAGATAAATCCCTCCTAAAGGGCATGATCAATCCTCGAAAAATGACTAAGCATGTTGTGAAGGGTGGATATCATAAGACAGTTTAGATAATAGAGTTTTAAAATGCACATTATATTACCACACACTCTCTCGCCATGCCCCTTTGAATTTCTTTGAGAGAGCTAATACTCTTTGTTCAAACTCGGGTATGTGGAATTATGCCAAGAATGCATTTCTCGGCATGGTATAATCCACAAGTCTAATGAGGGTCATACTTTCTATACCAACTATGCGCGTCCTTGCAAGGTCATTGCAAATTGATTGGCCTTTTAATCTTGGGTCATGATTCCCTTCACGTGCCATAACAACTCACACTTATGCACATGATCCACGGCATCTTCTATCCCACTGTAATATGGTAAGTGTAGAGACATCTTGAAAAAGACTTGAGGAGGTGGCTGAGGTCCTTGTCCTCCCGATCCAGTCCCTTGGTTTCCTCCGGTGTTCCCTCCTCTACCGGATCCACTAGATCCTAAGCCACCAAATCCACCACTTCCACCTCCAAATCCTCCATGTGTTAGGTACGGGACTCGTGTTTTTGTGCCAAATGTTCCCGTCGTCCCACTTTGAATTACGTGCCGATAATTTGTGAACTAGTCTTGCTCCTGTCATATTTCCTCCACCATTTCCTAACACACTTCCAAAACCAACCGCATACGTGTCTTGTCCAAACATTCCACCAAATACCAGAATAGTGTGTGAAGCCATAGAATTCCCAAATGAGAAGTTGTATCTTCTAGGCACCGATCAATTGCTTCCACTAATATCAAATGGATCAACTATACTTTTCCCTCGTTCAAACAAACCAAGCACCAAGGTTTGGTCACTAGGTGGGGTTAGATGCACACCAATGACTCTTCTTTCTCTACGTGATGAACTCTCATTAGAAGCTACAAGGTTTTCTCTCTTGCGCTTACCAAGATGGGGTATCATAGACTATTCGGGTTCCACATCCTCCGTGTGAACCTCAACTCCTTTCCACCATGTCTAGCTCCATAACCCACTTGTAATCCCACGCTATCTATTAATCTCCTTTTCACGCACTTCATTATACTTGAGCTGTCTCTCCTCCCTTTCCTGTTCATTCGTCAGATCATCCATCCTTCGCCAACCTGGCTTCCTCACCTAACACTCATGGTGGTTTAGCCAGCCATAGGAAATGCCTCTAAACCCATGGTTACCATCAAGATTTTGATCACAAGGGGAATAACACACATAAATGATCCCTGGGCTCTCATAAGAACTCAAACTCAAAGCAACTTTTGGGTAGGAATACGTGGAAATGGCATATTCCAAAGTGTAGCTAGTCAATACTCCCTTCCACCAATGATCTATAGCACGGGTCCATGTTAGATCAGCATCTTGCAAGTTTTGATATGTTTCTTGGGTCCAAGGGTGTGACTTATAATACCACCCCGATCTAGATGTATAAGCCGAGAGCCATTCGAATAACTCTACTAGGAAACAATAGAAGAAGGTTTCGTACAACTCATGATAAAGAGTGTCTTCCACCCATCTTCGCATATCAAACCCAGATCTGGTACTAAATCTCTAAGAAAATTCATCCTCCGTGCTTTTAAACCAATCTTCAACACCTTCAAGTGTTAAGCGCTCTGCCATCACTTTTTACACAGATCATGATGTATGCCATGTTCCACTACAACTTCAAAAAGAGGTCCCAACAACAAAACCAAGATGTAGTCATTTTTTTGCACCCACTAAGAACAAGGGAACCACACATGCGTGCGGCCTATCACCCAATGGGTGCTGGGAACTCACACGAGGTGAGTGAGAGGGAGCCGAGTCTCTCTTTAATGTGAGTCTAGTGGAAGGCATAGTTCATGAATTTGACTTAGTGATTTAACAGACATGAAGAAGCTATAGAGCTCAGGATGGCTTCTACACCCCTTCAGTCATAATGAAAACAAAGCGTGCAATAGGAATAATAGAACCAAGAAGTTGTAAATCCACAAATATACTTAATCATTCAAGTAAGGTCCATGATTATACAAGATCAAAAGTAGAGTAAAAACATGCAGATAATACAGAAGGAGATCTTTAACGTAAACATGATGGTAACCTTATCATATTCATTCATAGTCTTACTACAAAGTATCACAGAGAGGCAGACCATAGTCATGCGCCATGTCTAGATTCATACATGTATTCTCACAAAACAAAAATTTCATTCCCCATTACATCCTTACTAGAATCCTTTACCCATTTTCATCCCTTAGTCATTGCAGTAATTCTGAAGATCTCTCGCTACCTCACTTCTGTCTCTATTCTTTGCCAAGGGTGCATGTATAAATAGGCATCTGAGCTCTAAAAAACTCCTCTCCAGCCTCAGATCTGGCCCCAAGTGTCAAGGTGTGGGTCACCCCAAGTGCATGCCTCTCCATGTCATGATTAAATTTTTGGAAGTCCTGAATTGTTCTTCACGCGGTGCACACGCCTTGGGTTCTCAAGAAGCCTTTTGAATACTACCTTACATGCCTTCACTTGAGCAATTCCTCCGGCCATGCGTGCCTACGCACCCTTAAGATTTGGGAGCTATAACAGGTGCCCAACAGAGAGATAAGGGGAAGACTTACCTTTGATGAAATGTCAAGTAAAGGGGAATGGGAGGTTGACCAACCTCTTCTCCTGAAGGAATATTTTTTAGTTCTAGTAGTGGAGGTGAATCAAGAACCTTAACCATTTGTGGGAGAGTGGCCACTGATATGTTCCCTTGCTCTTTTCCCTTTCTAATGAAATTAACCTTTATTGGCCTCTTGGAAGGGTTCTTATCCTTTTCCTTTTTTCCCTTGGAGGGTCCCACTTCTAGAGTAGCTAGCTTTGAAAAAATCCCTTCTTTATAACTCATTCCCTAAGAAATGAGCCATGCCTTAGTATGGGAAATAATTTGAGAAGCTCTTCCCATGATAGAAGATTTCTCAAAGAATGGACCAATCAATGGCTGGGAATACATATTGGTCTTCATTCAACCCATCATACGAGGCATCAAGGACACTCTCATTGTCCATAGTGCCTTCTGGGATGTCAGATAGGTCTAACATCTGAATCTCCTCAAGTGTCAACCTACTATTTTCCTTTCTTCGGATGGAAACTTCATCCCGAAGATCAACCCAAATGTCTTCTACGTTGGGCACATGTAGATATAAGGTCCCATATGACTTAAGGACTCCTCGAAAATAAAACCCATCTCTATGCTTCATGTGCTTCTTCAACTTGTCCTGAAGCTCATGCACCACATTCTTGGCTTTAACCACTATTGAGCATGTGTACCTTCCGATGGAAATAGGGAAGGAGATGGCAGCCTTGTGCTTACTCTGTTGGAATTTGTGAAAATCCAACAATTGTCTAACCAACTCCATCAGGATCATCTTATCACTGGGAACCTGGGTAAATGGAAAGGATCACTCGGGTACATGAACACTTGAAGGTATGTGAACTTATTGAATTACAAGAAGATATAACCCCATTTCGATACTTTGGCCCATGCCTCATCAGAGACTCTTATTTTCATTAAATCAAGGTTCAACATGCAGATGTTTTCATAAAAGAAGGTGTCATTCACTCTTCTGAATTGATCCTCGGACCCCTTCATTATCAGTTGAGGGAAATATCGATATATATGTTTTGTTGACCTACTTCCCTTTGCATCTAATCCTGGGTAATTTCTCATTCCAGCTTCTGCATAGGTAACGTATGACAACATATAGAACTTGTCAGTAGTCAAGATTGTCTTCATCTGGGAATCAATCTCATCACTTATAAGACTTCTTCAATCGATCCCTTATTCATTATTCTTTATAATGACCATGAATTGATACATCCACCCTTGGAAGTCTCTTACCTCAAGGATTCCAAATACTTGACTCAAAGCAGGTGATAATATCACTGATTTCAAGGATGAAATCACTCTGGGAAAAACTTGGGAAACCTAGAGATGGCTGGCTTGGCCTTGATCAATAACTTTTTATTCACACGCTGATGCGGTCTTCTTGATATTTGTCATAGGATTTCTTTGCTGACTTAAGATCTACATTAAAATATTCCTCGAAGTGGGAAATCTTAAGGGGTCATCAAAGTAACCCCATCCAACTTCACTATGGTTTCTCCTACTTGATTTTTCACTAAGCGGGAATCTGAGTCATAATTGGAAGCACAAGCCAGAATGAACTCGGGGCATTGAGAAGACATTGGGAATCCTGCTGCAAGAGGGAGGCCACTGCTAGTTATTGACTTCATCCAGGGACTCTGAGAAGAATCCTTGGTTCTATTCCAAAAGTCCTCCATGTCTCGGATGTCATAATTACAATCTATGTAGGAAGGGGAATCCATCTTCCGGTACTTGTACTTCATCTTTCCTGACCTGTCTGACTTATCCTTAGATGATCTAGGATCCGACATGAGAAGTCCTGAAGAAAGAATGCCTAGATAACTTCTAGTTGAACAATCGGGCTTGGAAGCTTGCTAAGCAACCCTACAGACCCACCACACTAACCAGACTTTGAGACCTATCAAGCACTTCGTGAAACCTGACACACTATAGTGTATATTGAAAACTAGGTCATGTTAGAAACTTCGTGAAACCCAACACAAAGGCAAAAATTAGGTGGTTTCGAACACTCTGTGGAACCTGACACAAGTGAAAATCAAAGATGTCAGATAATCTGCAAAACCTGACACAAGAGAAAGTTGGGAGGTGCTTGAGCACTTAGAGAAACCCAATACTCTGCAGAAACCAAAGGATGTTGGACACCCTGTAAAACCGAAACAAAGATGTCGGGTTTCTAGGATGTCAAAACAAATAAATTTCCACCAAGTTGGTAAGTTAGGTTTTTTTAGATTCTTCTCAACAATCTAAAGAGTATACCCCATGGGAAAAATAAGAAAACATCCAAAGGATGAATTTTAAACTAGAGGTTTCATGGGAATACATCAGAAAATTAAGAAAACAATCATAAACCATAAACCTAGAGGAAGAATAAGGAAAGAGGAAAAACACCAAATGAATACTTCAAAAACAACCCCAAAGGCCACAAAATGATAAGAAGAGAAAATTTCCTTTAATAAATTCAAAAAATGGTCGAAGACAGATCATGAAATCAATCAAGAAGTTCATTCGGGTTTGGAGGTCGAAGGAGCATGTACGAAAAATCCACACAGAAAAAATATACTAGGTAAAAATGACGTATAAAATTGACCTATTTATAAAGCCCTAGAATTTATTACACCTCCTCCGACATGTGTGCCAACTAACTGAAAACTCGACATTAATGCCATGTCATCATGCTTAGCATATCTGAAAACCTGATACAAAGGTTTTCTTATCAAATCGGGTTTTAGGAAACAATGACATGAAGTATGCAAAAGACATGTTTGCATGTTATGAAGTTCTAAAACCCGATACAAAGGAAAGGTTTGGGTTTCGGGAAACAAGCAACATGAAGCATGCTTTTTGAAAGGTATGTTCCGATGCTCTTGAGTTCCGAAAACTTGACACACTGGAATGTAATTAGGTTTCGGTTTGAAGTCAATTGACATGAAGCATGTAAAAGACATGTTTCCATGCGATGGAAATTCAAGATCTCCTTCAAAGGGAATGTTTAGGAGATTTTGTCAAATAATTTTTATGGTTATCTCAATTTTAGCTGAAATCACTAAAAATGAGATAACAGGGTTATGGGTAAGGGTGTATGTTGAGTTATGATGGGAGTTGTGGAAGGAACGGTGATAGAGGTGGTCATATCTGGTTTGATTGGTTGAAATATTTTTGGTAGATAGTGGAAGTATCAGCAAGTGACATCTACATCTGTGTTGAGACAGGAAGCAAAAGGAACCCCCAAAGTAAGGCCCTATCCACATGATCTAAGTGATTGACCAAACATGAGAATGACACGTCTGAAGGTGGAGTTAATGAGGACCTAATGGCAATTCCCATAAAATGTGTCTTAGAGATGGGGAATTAGATAGCTTTAGCTTCGTGGGTAAGAGATCCTGTTGATCAGATAAAACACTTAGCAAAACTCACACACAGAGTCCGCATGGAAAAATAGGATGGGATCAAAGGCGCGAAGGAATAGGAAGATGTCATGCGTGGAGGTGTAAAGTCAAACTTTTGGGACTTAGCCAATTTTGTAGATCAAGTCTATTTTCAAAGGCTAGCATACGGGACACACAAAGTGATGCCGAGACTTGCACGCCATGCTTTGTCTATATTTCAAGGATCATATCAAAGCACTCTTGCATGGAAGTAATCCAAGAATAGATTCATCACTCTAGTTAACTGTAAGTGATCTATAGATAACATACTTACATGTATGGCTATAATTGTAAATGGCGCGTGGCTATTATTACCGTGAAACCTATTTTTGGAATAGTTAGCAGTGAAGGGAAAGTTCCCACCCTATATATATTAGATGAATCACCTAGTTGATAAACCATGTTGAAGGGTTAGAGATTCATGAGTGCATGAGACTGGATAATTGTAATAAATCCATGCGCGCATGACTATTATTGTATCAAGCCTCTGTATTTTTGTCATGTTTAATATATGAAGAATGTTGGCTGAAACAAAGTGTCTTATATGTCTTATTATTGTATGCTATTGATTTCTTGATGATTTATACTTAAATTCATGCCTTTATAGATCTGGTTCGGTATAACTGTGTAATGATGGATTAGTTCCTAACTATATGTCCTCATCGTTTCACCATGCTACCATCCTGCTACAACAACCCTAAAGAGGGACCTAGTACCTTGGTACGCTTTGGGTGAGCACTCAGCCTATGCTGAGTGATGTGCCAGCGTAACTAGGTGTTATCTGAGAATTCTAGGCTGCATCATTGGTTCCATTGCTGGGACCTCTTTTTCAGTTGTTTTCAGGATGGTTCACGATGAAGACATACTGGATAACTTTGGTGAGTGTTGAAGAATGGATTCAAAATCTAAAGGAAGAATACGCATGAAGGTTTAGCACTGGATCCAGATTTAACGCACACACTTGGGTAGAGCAAAATTTGTATGACAGTTTGTACAAAAGCTTCTTTGCTATCTTTCTCATAGAATTATACGAGTGGTTGACTGCATATGTGTCTAAGTGGAATTGGAGGTATCACACACTTTTTTGGACACAAGAGGAATTTCAAACACTATATGATGTTGACTTGATCTAGACTCACGTGGTAGATACCTGGTTTCATGGTGTTCTAAATAGCTATATTCTAGAGTATTCAATTTTGACTTATTCATACCCGGAGGTAGCTGAGTTCCAGTTCCTACGGTATCCTAGAGGGACGTATTTGTAAGGTATTCCGCTGGCAATCAAGATACTAATGGTAACATTGAACTTGGAAGATAAGCCCATGGCAAGCTAAAATCTCTACGCGCGGGGGTAGGAATATGATTGGTGAAATATGGTAGACCTAGCGGCAACACAAAAGAGGGAAGAGAGGTGGTTGAAGTATGATGAGGCACACGAGAGGGAATTATGCAAGAATCAAGAAGTTACAAAATGGATGGCATTGTGGAGAGACATGGCTCGTGAAGGATTTGAGGCTCATGAGGATGAAGAAGAGCTAGAGCATCAGGAACTCCCCCATCTAGGAAATCATGACAAAGAACCCTCTTCATCCTCACATGAAAGCATGCCAACATATATGACATGGGATGTGGGCATACATCTAAGCCAACCTGTCGACCTAGCCCTTGCGCTTGGTTTTCCAGTATCTAGTACAACATGTAAACAAAGTTTTCATTTAGGAAGTGAAAGAGCAGAAACAAGTCAGACAGTAAGTACATCAATGCAGCACAGACATATTCATTATTCTTTGGGGGTACATATCTAGGCTCATCATCCGCACAAACTATGAGTGCACCGAGTGTGGGATTCACCTGCGGAACTAGGACTACTTCAAAGACCGTAGGGATCTAGTATAGTACCCTTTGTTAGGACACAGGAAGTGCATCTATGGGCCCTATTCCAACTTCAGGAGGAGGATCGGGAGGTATGGGCAGTTCTAGTTCCGAGTGGTTTGGGTGGTTTTGGAGGTAGAGGAAACCAAGGAGGTTCTGGTTCGGGTGGTCAAGGCCCATAAAGCAACCCAAAACATTTATATGGAGATGTCTCTTCATCTCCCAGTCTGCAAGAGGTATCGAGGATGATCCTGAACATATTCATGTGTAAAATATTGTGGCATGTGAAAAGTATCACAGATTTTGAGTGCAAGGCAAGTCAATTTGCTACTATGTTACAAGCACGTGCGCACAGCTGGTATAGGAAATTTGATCCCAATCAAACTTGTATTGATTATGCAGCATTGAAAGATGCTTTCTTAAAAGAGTTCCATATCCCAGAGTTTGAGAAGAAGCGTATAAGTGCACTTAAGGATATAAAGCAAGGCACTAATGAAAGTGTACGTGAGTATGATGCCCATTTTAAAACACTTCTATCAGAACTATCCTATGAAATACATGAAATTCAGCATGCACAATGGTTTTTCGGGGGATTGATTACTCCATTTAGAAGAGCATTGTCACATAAGACTTATACCAACCTGCGTGAAGATTTGGAAGTAGCTCTACGCGCCGAGGTCATTGGGAGTATTGACATTAGAGTTAGTCCATTCTTGGAGGCTCGAGATAGTAGCTATGGAAAAACAGTTAGAGAAATTATCAAGCAAAGTCAGCTCATGAGACACGCTCAAGAATCTGGTGTATAGATTGTGAAGTAGAAGGCCACACCAATAATAGTTGCCCTCATAGATCTGTGACATTCACCGTTGTCCCCCCTACTACAACGTGTAATAGGCCACACCAATATCATGATGCTAGTCACTGTCCCCTACTACAACGTGTGATTAGGAAGAATGTATCCTCTTTTTGTAAAATTTGTAGGTCCACGACCCATGATACGGAAGATTGTAGATTGATTCGTTAGATCCATGATGCCATTGATATTAGGTATGATAGGTGAGTGTGGCTGATAGTTCTAAAGGAAAGAATGAGCATCAGGATAGGGATTATAATCAAGCATGCTATGACATGAATGATGGAATATTTGAAGGAGGTCATGGAAGAGGATGGGGATATCAAGGTGGATATGGAGGACGAGGCCAAGGTGGCGAAAGAGGTGAATTTCCTTGAGGAACTTACTATACATGTGGCTCACCTGACCATTATAGGTGCGAATGCCCGCAAAATATTTCCTATTCATTTTTGGAAAGGGGCATAGTTATGAAGAGTGTTCGGACTTGTATGAGCATCTCTAGTAAGTAGCACAAGTAAGAAAACAAAGGCACATGGATGGTTAGAATCTAGTGCATGGTAGAGAATTAGTGGATGCCCAAGTTAACACCAGAACCCAAGGTAGTAATAGTCAAGATAACCACACGAGATGAGGTAGCACACGTGAAAGAGGTATTGCAACAGAAGCCGATAATCACTAGGGAGGAGGTTTTGCATGCTAGGTATCCAGATCCAACTCATCAGAAAGAAGTCTATCAGGAAACTATGGAGGTCCTTAGAAGCCTTCAAGGTGAAATATAGTGTTTGAAAGAGCAGTCTTAGAAGTTGGAGCATAAGGATATAGAAAATGCCCCATCTGATATTGATGACATCAAAGAGGTATGTAGAATGTTGCGCCAGGAGAATATTATTCCTTTATTGGGAAATTGGTTGAAGGGGAATACTCACACGTGGGAACTGAGACTGGAAGACAAATACTCCATGTGAATCTCCCCCAATAGCATTGATTATGATAAGGAGATCACTTTGAATGTTGTTGTGGATGGTTGGTTGTTGAGAAATATTTTGATTGACACAAGTGCAGAAGTGAATGTACTTACATTGGATGCATGGGTACAAATGGGGAGACCTCCATTGCAGCCATCATCTAATGTATTTTTCATGGCAAACAAAACAAAAGATACTCCCATAGAAGTTTTGAAGGATGCATCTATCATTATACAAGGGGCCAAGTTCACAGGAGACTTTAAAGTGTTAGCACTTGCGGAAGTAGATAGCTTCCCAACTTTGCTTGGGCACCCTTGGTGTTATGCAAACAATGTTGATTTGAGGTTTAACAAGGGGTATATCAACTTTGAGAATAAGGAGGAAAGGGTCATAATACCATTGACATATGGGAAATCCATACCATATGTGGAACCTTTGAGTGAAGAGGACTTGAACAAAATTTATATACGCACTATTCGGGACCCAGAGGTCAATGAGCCATCTAAGGAAGGAATCCTTCATTGGGAAGATTCTCAGTCAATCAATGATACTACCAATATTTCTTGTGATAATTGGGCTCATGGTACTTATGAACTGGTGGGGTGTGAAGTTAAGCACATGGTTGCTTGCAAAAAGGGTTTTTGCTCTGTCGATGTATAGGTCGCTCAGTACCCCGATATACTGGATCCGAAGATCTGGCTGGATTCTTGCAAGCCATGGAGGCAAACTGGGCTGACCAGATTAAAAGATGAGATATGTTGTCATATACTTTACACGGGACAGCAGCGCGCTGGTGGGTGGTTCACAGGGATAATCTCTTGGAATGGGGAGAGATTGGGACCGCCTTATCAACCAAGTTTTCAAGAAGTAATGCACCTACAAATATTTTCCCTTATCATGGTGATCAACCTATTCAGCATCATATCTAGTAGTGTGAGAGACTCTAGATAGCAAGACAGGAAGCATTACCACCCTCACTTTGGGTGCATCGGTTTTATTCTACTCTATAAGGTTACGCGTGTGTGCTTGGTATGTATATGTTGAATTACATTGCGACACTGGAAATTGGTAGAATTTGACTATAGGGATGATCCAAACTTTCAACTTCTTCTCATCTACACCACCAGTGAACAAGGCTTTAAGATTTATCAAGCGCTTAACCATGGGAGATAGTGGGAAAGTGGAAGAACTTATTCAAGAATTATTTGGTGAGACAGAGATAGGGGCATGTGTTGAGGAAGAAGTAGATGATACCATACTACTTCAGCGCGCTTCTTTAGAAAAAGACAAGGGGAAGTTGGTTTACATAATTGATGATGAGGAAGTTGAGCACTTAGAAGTTGATCATTCACATGGAGCACGTGAAGTGTTAGACAGTGCGGATGTAGATACACGCACATATCATGAACTTATGAAGAAAACAAAGGTAAATATTGGCACGAGAAAGTGAACCTAAGGAAGTGATAATTAGCGACATCGGGTCGAGTTAGAAGTGGCAAAGATCATAGAGTTACTTTGAGACTATGAGGACTTATTCCCAAGAGGATACCATGAACTTAAAGGCATGCATAAATCACTTGGAGAAATGAAGATAAAGCTTAAGGAAGGTGCGTGCCTTGTTAGGAAGAGACCTTATCAAATGAATCCCAATTTGCATGAGAAAGTGAAGGAGGAAGTTGACAAGATGTTGAAATCTAGGATCATTCAACCATTGGTTGAGTCAGAATGGGTCAGTCCTATGGTAATAAGTATAAAAAAGGATGGTAGGATTCAAATTTGTGTTGATTATAGAGAGTTGAATGCAGAATGTGTTCTGAGATCCTTTCTCTATGCCATTCATAGAGGATATATTAGGAGTGGCTGGGCGCGAGATATATTCATTTACAGATGGGTTCTCAGGGTATCATCAGGTTAGGATTTCCCTAGAAGATTAAGAAAAGACCACCTTCACTACTGAATGGGGAAGATTTGCCTATACTATGATGCCCTTTGGATTGAAGAATGCACCTACTATATTCTCAAGGATAGTGGTGCAAGCATTCAAGGATTTTATTCACAACTTCTTATAGGTCTATCTTGATGATTGGACCGTTTATGGGCTAATTAAGGATCATTGTGACAATCTATGCTTAATGTTTGAAAGATGTAGATAGTTGAGTATCTCGTTGAATATCAAGAAGTGCATATTTTCTACTCCCTTTGGCATACTTTTAGGACACATAATCTGCAAGGAAGGGTTGTTGGTCGATCCAGCTAAAGTTGTGGTCATTTTAGGCTTGAAAGCACCCGCCAGTCAGAGTGAGGTGTGTAGATTTTTGGGTCATACAGGGTATTACAAGAAGTTTATAAAAGGGTATGCCAAAGTTTCCGCACCCTTGGAATAATTACTCAAGGGGAAAGGTACATTCTATTGGGGGGAGTCACAGAAGTGTGTGTTTGAGATACTAAAGAAGAAACTTACTACCGCACCTATCTTGCACTTTCCTTCATGGGATAAACCTTTTCATGTTCACATGGATGCCTTTGGCATGGCCATTGGTGTTGTATTAGCTCAACCTAGAGAAGGTATAGTTGATCATCCCATTTGTTTTGCTAGTAGGAAGTTGACCCCTACTGAACAGAATTATACCACTACAGAGCGTGAGGCTTTGTCCATGATATATGCCTTACACAAGTTTCGACAGTATCTGTTGGCCACACCTTTTGTGTTTTATACAGATCATATGGCATTGAAGTATTTGGTGAAAAATCCCATCTTACAAGGGCACATATGTAGATGGATGCTCTTATTTCAAGAGTTTGACTTTACAGTTGTGGTAAAACTAGGGAAAAGTAATTCTAGACCAGATCACTTGTCTAGAATTCAATCAGGTGAAGAAGCACAAACAATAGAAGAGACCATGCTTGATGCACAGTTGTATAGGTTATAACACGTTCCAATGGAATTAGAGGACATTGTTGTCTTCCTAAAGACAGGGATGACACCAGAAGACATGAGGTCCTTGGAGAAAAAGTAACTTGCTATACGTGCGGCACCATTCATGTTAATCAATGGTGACTTATACAAGTTAGGTAGAGATGAGGTGTTACACCATTATGTATTAGAGCATGAATGAAAGGATATAATGGAGGAAGCCCATGGTGGTATTGTAGGTGGCCACTATGCAAGTGATGCTACAACGTGAAAGATCCTACTTGCTAGTTTGTGGTGGGAAATGTTGTATAAGGATTGTAAGGAGTATTGTAAGGCATGTGACCATTGTCAATGTCTAGGTCGACCAGGACAGAGGGATGAGATGCCTTTATGACCAATTACAAGTACATAACCCTTTGTGAAATGGGCGATAGACTTCATAGGGCCTATTTCACCAGCTTTGTATAGGACTCGATTGTGCTATATCATTACTTATACAGATTATCTTACGAGATGGGAAGAAACAAAACCTACGAAGGAATGTATAGTGGCTACATCTGCAAGATTTTTATGGGAAAATTTTCTTAACATGTATGATTGTCCTTTAAGTTTAACCAATGATAGGGGCACCCATTTTTTAAATGAGACAATCTGAATTCTGTTAGATGAGTTTATGGTTGCCCACCACAAGACTACACCTTATCACCCTTAGGAAAATGGAACTGCTGAGGATTTCAACAAGATTTTGAGCCACACATTGACCAAGATTTGTGATGTGGGATGAAAATATTGAGATGAAAAAGTATCTGTTCTTCTTTGGGCCTACTAAACAACATATAAGAGACTAAACAAAGCCACACCTTTTCAGTTGGTGTTTAGCGCGAAAGTTGTTCTTCCTATAGAATTTATGTTACCTTCTTTACGCATTGTGCATCTTTGGAGGTCTACCTGATGAGAAAGCTTTGGAAGAACGGATTGAGAACATGGTTTAACTGGATGAGCACCAGGCCATAGCACGATGGAGTCAGAAATAGGAGAAAGTGCACCAGAAAGCATGGCATGATAGGCATATTAGGGATAAGAAACTTATAGTCAGACAAATGGTACTTCTGTATGACTCTAAGTTTTTATGCCATCCAGGGAAGCTCAAGGTGCATTGGTTGGGGTTGTATGTTATAAATCACATACTTGAGTCAGGTGTTTTCTAGTTAGAAGTAATTGACGGAACACGGCTGCCCAGTTACTTTAACGGGAGTAGGTTGAAGCCCTACTATAAGTAAGTCTTCATGGTGTTTGTAATAAGGCAGTGTTGCCATATAGATTAGGTTTCCCTTTCTGCATTTTCTTAATGTGTTTCTTTCATCTTCACTATGCTTTGTCAATGTAGTTCTTGTTTTTGTGTAATAAGCGCTTGCACGCATGAAGCTAACTATAATATGAAGCATGTTGATGCGTAGAGGACTGCACATACTTTTAGTATGGGGTGGATTATTGGTGAATCCAGGTATAATGTTGGGGATGTTGAGGAAGTAAGCTGCTAAAGGTGATTTACAAAGGATTGCTTCTCAAAAGTAACCAAGGATGGAGATGAATGAAGGAAAGTATAACGTGAGGTAAGCGGTAGCCATGATAACTACCAGGAGAAGGTGCAGTGACAAGGTACTCGGGTGCTAGAGTGTGCGCTAAAGAGAAGTCTGTGACCTAGAAGGTAGGAAGGCACGCTAGAAGGTTATAGTTGTGGCGCAAAGATGTACCACGTGGAAATGACAAAATTGAGCAATAAATGAGAAATATTTGGTAGGTGGAGGAGAAATTAATGCATCAAAAATTGAAAATCTATATAAGGATGGGATGTGAATTCATTTCTACCCTTGCAACTATGAGAATTTGACGAAGAGCTAAGTGTGAAGAGTTGAGTAAGTGATTCAAGGTGCGAAGAGGGTGAAACCAGGTGTGAAAGGAAGATCTGTGTATTGGAGAAGCTTGTATCCCCATAGGAGAAGGGTTTGAATGAAGTAGATTGACAGAGCAGAGCTAGGGCATGTAATTTCACAATTATAATTTAGGGCACAATTGAATCGGGTTAGGGTTTGAAGTAAACCATTAAATCATTATAGAAGAAGGTGTAGAAACACAACACAAAGGGAAGAATGGCTCCAAAGAAGAAGCAACAGCAAAGAAAAGGAAAGAATAAGGTAGTAGTGGAAGAGGAGGAAGAGATGAATCCCGAGAGCAATTTTTAGAGATGCGGTACCTTGAAGAAGTAAATATGGTCTAGGGATGGGATTCCCACATACGAAAGAGAAAAATAAGTGAGTACAACTACCGAACCAAGGAGAATCGGAAGAATTTGGATGATTTACTTAACTTCCAATGCAGGTGAACTCTGGTGATGGGATGCCGATATATGATGACACAGGGGAGAATTTACTGAAAAGGATTGGTGTTTACCAATTATATGAGATCCCATACTTTTGGAAATATGCACCATTATACAGGTGGCTGATGAGATGAGTCCATGAGGACTTCTTCTATTTTGCAGGGCGAAGGGTAAGACTAACACCCATTTTAATTGCCACGCTAATAGGTTTAAAGGCGACAGGGTAGGACATCAAAAATTACCTAACTGAAAAGGTTTCCATATTGGAAACACACAAAGCGTTGGGATACCAGAAAGGAATGTGTGGAATGGACATAGAAAAATTACATGATTTTCTAGTAGTAAAAGCAAGAGTGCACTGGTTATGAAATTGAATGACCAATATTATTGGTCACAAGTAAACTCAATGTAGTGCATGTGGCAAAGTGCATGTTAGAAGGGGTTATTTACAACATTGTAAGCTTTATTGTAGAACAAATAGTAGAGGAAGCACACACAGGAAGTAAGATAAGTTTTAATTTTGTCTTACTTTCTTTAGTATTCACGTAGATTGGAGTACTGGATGGCCCAAAAGAAAATATATGGGAATACCCCATGAATAAAAAGTCTCCAGCTAAAAGATTTAGAAAGTATCTATGTAAGGGGTCTTTGATAGATGAGGTAAAGGAGAGAGCGGAGATGTGGTATGATAGGCTCCACGCAGATTTTAAAGAGTGGCGCATACCAAAGGAGTTTCCCTCGGTATTGGGGAAGTAGGCTCAGTTTTCTATTTACTAACACTTTTGTATTGTACGCTTTCCGATGGTGGATGGATTGTGGAGCCCCTAGTGCAAACTACCATACGCGTTCACAGCGTAGTATTTTCAAGCTTCCATTCATCGGTTCACTGATACAAGGAGGTTAGTATTTAATGCAGACAAGGTGGATTGCGAATACCACACCTTGCGAAAGAAGTATGGATATCCGGGAAGAATTCTTACAATGAGAGTATTATCTCAGAGATTTTGAATATCAAACCAGAAACACTTGTTGTTGGGGATATCAGGGCCACACTCATATATCTCCAACTTAAACCAAAAATGGAAAATAATAAGTATGTAGAGAATGAGTTCACACTCCCAGGACCACCAAAGGGGAAGCATACTATGGGAAACATCTCGGCACCAAGGCCTTCGAAACCATGTAGGATGATGAGGAAGCAAATGAAGAGCATGAGGATAGCAATGGTTTGGTGCACAGGAGGAAGAAACCATCTGGCGGATAGGAGGAGGAGCACGTGATGGATTCACAAGGAGAAGAAAATACCGAGGTAGTGCAGGGTGACCAAAGGTTCAGAAAGGTGTTCAAGTGCATAAGGAGAACCCTAAGAGACAACAAGGAAGTCACCATGACTCTCATTGGTAAGGAACCTGAGGAGAAGAAGAGAAGAAGAAATCTCAAGCTAGATGAAGAAGTGGAAGAGTATGAGGAGAAAGCACTTCCATCTCCAATCCATCATAGGGCGAAGAGGAGCCTTAGAACGAGGAGGGGGAAAAACTGAATGGAGAGGAAGAAAGGGAGCAATCAGAAGCTACACAAGGCAAGGATGAGGATGCAGCCAATATTCCTAACCTTGATGCCACCATTCCAAAAGGGCCAAGGTCCCATCGGACAAGCGAGGACATAAGGGTACAAACAATGGGGTATGCAGAAGACCATGAGAAGATTTTCTCGCTCGGTTCTAGAGCACCGTCACGCAAAAAGATTTATTCAGATGGGCACTTATGAATGAGAACAAGGCGAAATTACGAACATGAAATAAAATTTCAATATCAATGCATATGCATATGGATGAACCGGATTTTGATGTCTATGAAGAATCATGTGCATCTAGACGGTTGAAGAAGGCACCAGAAGCCTGACACATGATAATTAAACCAACTATTATGATGGATGAGCAGGTAAGCAATGCGTTGGTGAAAGTATCTGCTAAGGTAGCTAGAAGAAACATTGACAAATCTACAATTAAAGTGTTGTGAGGAGCTAAAAGAAAATAATGTGGAAATAGCACGTTTAGTGCAGGAGAGGGATCTAAGCAAAAGGAAATATGAGACTTTTGTTAGTATGGTGGAGGAAATTAGAGATGATATACTAAAGGTACACCCACATTTGAAATTGTAGGTACCAAAAGAATTTCCTTCTATGATGCACTACGTAAAGACAATGATAAAATTAGTATTGGAGGATGAAAAGGTGTGTATACCAGAGCAGCCCAAGGACCCAGTAGAAGAAAGCAGAAAAATCACAAAGCTACAGTGAGTAAGGAAGATTACTACATATGAGGGTCTACTACAAGCACTCTGAGAGGAGATGAAGAAATATGATCATGCCTTAATGATATGCACAGCTCCAGATGTTCTAATAAGGGTAAAAATAATGGCGTAAGACAATGAGATGAAAAAGGCCATGAAGGATGACACACTAGGCCGCACTGAATGACTAAGTATGGTAAAGAAGAAGCACGAGGCATTGGCTACGGCACAGGCACCACATAAAGAGAGGGTGGATGAACTTGGAAAACTCATTCCTTAGAAGATGGATGTGCTAAAAGGAATGCATAAATCTATGTCAAGCATAATGCTTGTAATCCGTAATGAGAAAGGAAAACTAACTCGGGATGAGTGGAATCTATCATTGTGGATGTTCTAGAGAAATTAGAAAAGGCATTAATGGAGTAGCAGAAATTAGAAGCGAGACATAAAGGAGGAGTATTTAGAGATGATACTTCAGAAAGAAACAGAGGAGCTTGAAGCCTGAATAATTCTTTGATTCTTTAATTCTTTTCTATTCTTTGTGTAAGATTCATTCAACATTCGTATTTCAACTATTCTTTACTTAGTTATGGACATCACCATTGTCGGGGTGACAATGAGATTAGTGTGGGGTAATTTTGATCAGATAAAACACTTAGCAAAACTCACACACAGAGTCCACGTGGAAAAATAGGATGGGATCGAAGGCGCAAAGGAATAGGAAGGCATCATGTGCGGAGGTGCAGAGTCAAAATTTTAGGACTTAGCTGATTTTCTAGATCAAGTCTATTTTTAGAGGCTGGCATGTAGGACACATAAAGTAGTCTTTGAGACTTGCGCATAACGCTTTGTCTATATTTTGAAGATCATATCGAAGCACTCTTGCATGGAAGTAATCCAAGAATATATTCATCACTCTAGTTAACTGTAAGTGATCTATAGATAACATACTTACATGTATGGCTATCATTGTAAACGACACATGGCTATTATTAACGTGCGACCTATTTTTGGCATAGTTAGCAGTGAAGGAAAAGTTCCCCACCCTATATATATTAGATGAATCACCTAGTTGAAAAACCATTATGAAGGGTTAGAGATTCATGAGTGCATGATCTTACATCGATAATTGTAATGCAGATCCATGTGCACATGAATATTATTATATCAAGCATTTGTATTATTGTCATGTTTAATATATGAAGAATCTTGGCTAAACCAATGTGTCTTATATGTGTTATCATTGTATGCTATTGATTTCTTGATGATTTATACTTAAATGCATGCCTTTATAGATCTAGTTCGGTATAACTTTGTAATGATGGATTAGTTCCTAACTATATGTCCTCATCGTTTCACCATGTTCTGTCTGTTACAACAACCCTAAAGAGGACCTGGCACCTTGGCGCACTTTGGGTGAGTTCTTAGCCTATGTTAAGTGATGTGCCAACATGACTAGGTGCTATATGAGAATTCTAGGCTGCATTAGAGCCGAAAGTAGGTCTGCAGGGTCTTGGGTAGCTGATGGAGAATGCTCACCAAGAGGTAAGGGTATCTCAATTGGATCTGTGATAGGGTTTGGAGATGATGGGAGCTCCTCTGTGGGTGGAGGAGGTAATGGGTGCTCCTCTATGGGTGGAGGAGGTAATGGGTGCTCCTCTGTGGGTGGAGGAGATGATAGGTGTTCCTCCGTGGGCTGAAGAAGTATTGTGGGTATCGGTTCTCTAAGTGGAGAAGCCAAAGGTGAAATGGTCTCGATGTTAGTGGAAGACTCCTCTGTAGGTGATGAAGGAGATGAAAGGTGTTCCTCTGTGGGTGGAGGAATAGGTGTGGTGGGTTCCAACGTAGGAGGATTTTGGGCTAGGATTTCCTCTATGGAAGGAATGTGAGGTAATTGGGAGGTGATAGGTACGTCATTAAAAATAGCGTGAACCTCGTGGGTATGGGTATCATGAGTTGAGGCCTCACTGGTTTGATTAGACAAAGGGGCATGATTAGGAAATGGTTTCTTGAAGATGTGTAGGTTTTGGTTGGCAGGTGTATTAGGATTATTCACGGTTAACTCACCTTTCTCGAGCATTTCTTGAAAATGTTTTGAAAGTGATGCAATTATTGTCACTATGACTCTTTACTCGATGATAGCTACGAAGTCATGTTCTTTCTACCATGCGAGCATGGGGTGAGTAGGTCAAAACCAAAGTGTGTGGTTTTGTAGGTGGAAGGGTGATGGCTTTGGATTTGATAATATTTTCTAAGATAGAGGAGTAAGGTTCCACAATTGGGGTGTATTTTTGTTGTTCATGCCTCGTATTGAAAATCCTAGACGGGTGAGAGATTAGATTAGGGGTAGTCGATTTGATGGATGAGTGGGCTGGCCTTGAGTACCCTTGTGTTAGAAGTACCCTTAGCTTTTGAATAATTATTTTGTGGTTTGGAAGAAAAAGAGGTATCATTCGACTTGAATGTCAAATTCTTATTACATAATTGGATTTTCTTCTCTTCGATGGCCTGAATCTCTAACTTTCGTGCCATAGTGAATGCTTCATCAAATGTTTAGAAGGTTTGGACCTACAAGGTCGGTGAGATATGTCTAGCACAATCCCGTGTGAAAAGCTCAATGAGATTTGTTTGTGGCAGTTGGAAGGTGAGTTGGTTGATCAAGCTATGTCAGTGAGTGACAAAATCTATGATAGATTCGTCTTCATATTGACATGTGGAATATAGGTCAGTCATGGTAACCTTCTTAACGATATTGATGGAGAAATGATCCAAGAAGGCTTGGGCTACCTGATTGAATGAGAATATAGAGTGTCTAGGTAACCCACTATACCAATCTAATGCAGGTCTAGTGAGAGACATGGGAAAGGTTCTTAAGAGCAAAGCATCATCGTGAGCAATCAGATAACACCCGTCTTTGAACGATCGTAAATTTTGTTGTGGGTCTTCTTTACTATTAAAATTATTAAATTTAGGCATTTCAATATGCATGGGGTATGGATGAATAGGAATGGATGGGTGGATGGGCTTGTTGCAAATCTCGTCGTAGGTGAGAGTGTTGTGGGAGTTGAAACTGATGCCTCCAATGTCTACATCTTATCCAACATCAATTAAATTAGGTCATTGGTAGGTTGTGGTGATTGGGTTCCTCCTGTAGCATGAGGGGGTTGGTGTTGGGCATATAATGGGGATGGCACTCCAGTATATGGTGATTCCGTGTAGGTTGATTGAGAAGAATGTAGTGAAATAAGGGGTATGTACCCGACGTGAATAATAGATGAAACGAGAGGTCATTGATAGTATGTATATGGAGGTGGAAGGGTCGTGGTGACCCCTAGTTGCAATGGGGGATAATGATTGTGGAATGGAAAGTACCACATTCGGAAAAGAGGTAGGGGTCACCGACACTTGAGTTAGTAGTGTAGCTACGGGTATGTGTGAGACATTAGGGGCATATGAGGTTGCATTTTGGGTATTTTTCGAGGGTATGGTGGATGTGGTGGGTGCCACGGAGGTGGAAGATACATGGACAGTCATAAGCGGGTATAGGACCTAGTTGCAAAATGACCGGGGTAAGGTAGATGTGGGCAACACAGAGTTAGATGAGGCCGATGTAGGAGTGGGAGTGAGAGTCGAGGGGATAGATATGAGCATGTCATATATCAACTAACCCGAGGCATCTTTAGTGGATGAGTGGAAAAGGTAAAACTACAAATCGGAAAGGTTTTTGGTCAAAGATTCATGTGAACTCCTCATCTTCGGTAGCGATAGTGATAGGTTGGATATGGTTATAAAATGGAAGGTAGTGAAGGACTAGGTAGGAGTGGTTAACAGCGGCATGAAATACAAATGTACTTACTTTTCTTCTAGTCAAGCACCATGTGAACCAATACTCGATTCAAGAGGGCTACTTCTCCGTAAATGACAAAAAAATAGCAAGAACAGGTGAATCTAGAGGTCAAAATTGGATATTAGGTACCAAATGTTGGTTGGAATGTGAAACAAAGCTAACCAATTCCGATTAGGGAAAATCGACGCCGATTAGGGTTAACCACTTAGTCACTGTAGAAAATGGACAATGAGTGAAAAATAAGGTATAAGGTCAAATCTGATAGGCATGCCAAATCTGATGAGTTTTATAATGACAAGGGATGTGAAAAGTGGAAGAAGATGAATAAATAACAAGGATGAAGATGAATAAATTTCCCTTTGAGTAGGTTAACAAAAGGACCTAGAACCGACGCCGGTTGGGTATAACCGATGACGGTAAGAGGGTAACCGACGATGGTCACTAGATCGACACTAGTCACTTTGTGAAATTGAAACAGTGATGACAGAATGGTGGTTGTGAATTAAAATCTGATGTGGAATCAGACCCAAAATTCTGAGAATGATGAGAATATGGTCCAGGAACACTCAGGTGAAGCTGAAATACACCAGCTGTGATGAGGAGCGTGTAAGGATGAACAAGAAAAATGAAGAATGTGATCTCTCACCTCAAAACGTAAGCCAATCAGAAATACTAAGAAAAATTTGATCCTAGGAGTTCCTTTTCTATTATGTTTGTTTAGCTTATGTTATTTAAGGACTGACACATAAACTGTGAAAAATAATTTTTGGTGAGGATGTCTTCCTACGAAGAAGGAGATCTAAAAGATGAGGTTTTAGGTATGTTATGGTGGGGGTGGAATTCACTCTAAAGTATGACTCGACAGAACAACGAGCTAGGGAGTACCCGCAATCCTCATATCAAAGTGTGATCGTTCATAGGAATTCCTAGGAAATATGTTGTTTAAGAATATGTATTTATTTTGAATTTTTACAATTTGGTATGACTCGAGAGAGAGAGAGAGATGTGCTTTCTACGATTCATTTGTCAATCATCAGCTGGGCATGACTTCCAAAGATATAGGTTGCCCTCAATTAATGTGAGCTAATGTGATAAATCAGAATGAAATGCACTTATTTTGAAGCCCAAATTGAAGTGTGAAGTTGGATGACACAAATAGATGAAGAGGAAGGGGGATGATCTTTTCACTTAAAGTGGAAAACATGAAGAAATGACTCTTTTAAGTACACCGAAAGAAATGTTTCCTTTAGAGCAAATAGAAAAAAAGGTGGGTTACTAAGGAAGAAAATTAATGTGTATGCCCTTCAAGAGAAACAAACACACAAATTTTTCTAGGAATGAATAAAATGCAAGGAACCCCGGATGGGTCCCACCGGTGTTCCAAAATGTTTCACCCGATTATTAGAGTGTTTCTTTGAAGTATTGATTTGAAGCATATAGGGTAACAGCATAGGAGGAATACCTGTTGAAATGTTGGTTGTTGGGTTGTTATGCGCGTATGACTTTTGAATCCACAGCTGAATGTGAGAGCTTCCTTTTGGCTAGGAGGAACTACCTGTCATGGAAGCAAGACAACCGAAAAGAATTAAACAATATGTGCAGTGAACTACCTAGCATGTGCTAGATGGGAAGTGTGATACTTCCTAGATGGCTATCAGTCCACTGTTTAAAATTTTTTAATGCGGGTAATAAAGTAAATCCTATTGTAATTTGAAATGATTTAGGTATCTCACTTAAAACACAATAAGAAAGATCTGATCTAATAGGCTAGGTTAGAATAGGATTTGAAGGGAAAATAACCTGGATCTCTGCAGGTCTGACAGAGGTCTCAAGTAGATCACAGGTGAATGAGGGTGATGTAGAATTAGGTGAATAAGTCACGGTTCTAAGTTGTATGGGAAAATACAGAGACCGATGTTGGTTAAGGGTGACCGACGGCGGTCGGGTGTAACTAGCGTCGATTACTGTGGAAAACTGGGAATGCCACAAAATGAGTTTTGGGTCTCCTTTGTGATTGCACAAAGGACTTTGGTTGGTCAGAATGAGGTATTGGGTGGTTTGGGTGGGATTTGGCAAGGTTTTAATAGGTATATGGAGGGGTGAGTATTAATGGAGGTCTGTGGGTGGCTAAGAGAACAAAGGGTGACAATATAATGACGAAATGAAATGAACTAGAGGAGTATAACATTTTACTTACTTGGATTCTGGTCCTGGATGCCTATGAGTGAGGGATGAAGGTGCTGGTAAGAGGTTGAAGGCTGCAGATGATCACCAATCATAGGAGAGCTTCTGCATGGGCTGCATGTGCATTCCTTTTTGCTTGGTTGGATCAAATCCTTACTGGGGGTGAGTGTAGGAGAAAATGCTTGATCTCCTTCCTTGCATGCATGTTCTCGCTAGAATTCATTCTCAGAAGATGTGATATCTCTCAGGGATGTGCTAATGTTCACCAACCTTTTTCCAACCTTCAAAATAAGGTTGTTTTAGGGGTTTAAAGGTGACCGACGGTGGTTCCGGCTTAACCGGTGACGATTAGGGGTAACTGGCGTCGGTCAAGGTGGGATTTCCTAGGTTTACTAAACTAGGGAGATCCTCTTGATTTTATCGGATCTCATGTCGTTAACCCGCTGGATTATACTAGGAGCTTCTTGTAAGCATGCAGAATGTGGTTAGAGAGAATGTAGGCATTGATCTTTAGGGTTTGGGTAAGTCTTAGTTAGTTATGGTAACTTACTAAGAATAGGTCTTAGGGTGAGGTGGCTAGATGAGGTGTCTAGGTGAGGTGTATGTGTGGATATTATCTAAATTAAGATATTTAAATAATAAATATGGTGAGGATAATGAATTAATTAAATTAAATTAATATTAGTGGGGTGAAGGGGGCCATGGCTAGGTTAATGTGATGAAGGGTGTTTATTTTTCAAGGGACCAAAGGGGAGTGTGACCTAATTTTAGTGTCTACAATAACACTAAAATCTAACATCAAAATTGGTTATGGTATATAACACTATATATAACACCAAATTTGGTGTTGTTGTATTTTGGTATTATCCAAAAATTATGACACAACTAAAACCAGTGTTGTTATTAAATCACATATTGGTATTATATGACTAAATTTTAGCGTTTTTTATGTGTTATATCACCTAAAATTCTTGTAGTGAAAGATATTATTTGGTTTATAAATGGTCTCCACAAGTTGCTCAGCTTAAATTCATCATATTTGTTTAATGTTTTCTTTATTTTATCAATCTCTAAAGCTTCCCACATTCTTCTTTTACTATAGTTCTCTACCTTAGAGATTCATTTTGTGTCCTCTATACAATAATGATGAGCAAAGTGAAGTGGGAAAGTTCAAGAAGAGCTGATTTAGCAAGGTGATCATAAAATAATTCAATCAAAAGTTCTTTTATGTGAACTGCGGTGAGTGACCACTTTCACCAATATAAACTTTACCACATGAAAAAGGGAATTCATACACTCCTTTTTTGTTTTGGATCCAATTTTTCTTTAGTAGAGTCTATAAAACACCTATTTGGATTTTGGGTATCGAAAGTGATCGACATATATCTTTTCCTAAAGATCCTAGTGATGTGATCCATAGTCTCGTTATTGAAAGGGAAGGGTGATTTTTGGTACATTATATTCATGATTTTATTTTCTATGTTGTGCATTCCAAACTACCTTCTTGATTTTTCCCGCTTCTTTAAAAATGTTCTTGAGGAATATTAACTCCTTCGATAGGTTGGGGTTCCCATAGAAATCTATAGGGACCCTAGATATAGATAAGGGGATAAGTTAACTACCCATAGTCTATATAGTTGTTTGGTCGGGTGGTCAAGAAGGAGAGGGGTATAGGCCATATATAAATAAGAGGACCTCCCCTCTCGATAAGTATAGGGATTGAGTCCACGGGATAGATGCATGATTCACTCAAGGGCATTGCATATACAATTCCCCCATGCCATATGTGAAGTGAATAAAAAATTAGTTTGTTCTAGTTAAGGGATTAGATAACACCATTTTTTTGAGTGGTATGGTGGTGATTTTCTACATGAAGGTATGTATATTTATGGATTATCTATTTTTATATTCAATACCAGTTTTCCATTCCCTTTCTTAGTGGGTAAAATATTGTATGTCAACATACATGATAGAAATCTAGTCGTAGGTATAATTCTAGCTTGTATATAGGATAACAAGACATAAAGAGAGGAATATATGTGTCAAAAGTAGACCTATCTATATATATGGGAGTTTGCAATTCGGGGATTGGGTGGGCCTATGATTCCTTCGCCCAGATGGATTCTTTTTCCTTAGCTCATTTATATTTGGTGAGAATAAAGCTTATTCCTTTTGGCTACTTGATTTGATTGGCTACTATGCTAGCTTAATTCAAACCCTTTCCAAACACATTAAATTTTCCATGGCGTTAGAGAATTGTGGGAAAAAATACTTTTCTTAATGTAGGTGGTTAAAAAATTCATTAAGGCACACTTTTCCATGACGTCATTTAGCATAAATATCATCTACAAATATTTTCCGTACATCATGGGTGTATGGGAAAGAATTCATGGCCATAGTTTCAAACTGTTCCATATAAATTTTAGCTACCACTTTGGGAGAGTGGAGAACTCATGGTGACCCCATGAATCTATGAACATATTTACTCTTTAAATAAAAAATATGTTGACTTGAGACATAACTGAACCAAGTTTGTTGTTTGTGAATCGATGATGTTCTTAATAACATCAATAACATCATCAACAAGAATCTTGGTGTATAATTATATTATATGAAAGTAAACTAGTATGTCATCATCATTAACCTCTTTATTTTTAGTCCATTCAGCAAAATAATAAGATTTTTGACAAAATATAGTATTACCAAAAAGGGTAAGAAGCTTATTTTCCAAAACCTTTGCTAATAAGTAATTCAGAAAATCTATTATGTTTATAATTAATCTTAAAGGAACCTTAACTTTATAAATCCTTGGTAAGTCATATATGTGAGGTATGATTGCATTTTTAGGGGTTACATACTTTTTGAAATCATCATCCAAGGAAGAGGCCTTAATAATTTTTTTCACTTCTTTCATAATTTTTGAGTCTAGATCCTTCTTAATGTTGGGGTGTGGAGCCTATTTTTGGTCTTCTCAAATTAGCATTGAAGTGTGGAGTTTGAATTGGGAAGATGAAAGGTCGTGACCATTTATTTTCTAGCCATGGGAAGATGAAAGGTCATGACTTTCAAACTTCTATGGTCGGCTTTTGGAATTCTTAAAGGATTGTAAATAAATATAGATGTTAGGGTATCTTGAAGATATCTTGTGTGTTCAAGAGGTCTTGAGTCTTAGTGATCAAGAGGTGATCAAGAGTGATCAAGGTTAAGCAATTGGGTGTCAATTGTGGTTTAGATTTGGTTTAGAATCTTTGGAATTTTGTTGTGAGTCCATAACTAAGAGAAGAATGTGGGAGTTTTTTTAACTATTGTTGATAATAAAATATGAGCAAGTTCTTGGTGGACGTAGCCCACATTGGGTGAACCACGTTAAATCTTGTCTTGTCTACTTTTGTGCATTATTTATTTATGATGTTATATTTCTGCATGTATACTTCTACTATATAGTTTCCTACCGCTATGATTTCAGAATTGTTTCGCATATTTGTTCTCTAATTCCTAACAAGTGGTATTAGAGCTTTGGTGTTTTTTTCGAATTGGTAAATCACAGGAAATTTTAGCTTGAGTGGGAGCTATGGCGGATGAGGTAAGATGAAGGGTTGAGAAGTTCAATGGGTAGAACTTTGTTTTGTGGAAGATGCAAATGGAGGATTACTTATATCAAAAAGACCTCCATGTTCATTTTGCTGGAAAATCAAAGAAACCTACATCCATGTCGATGAGGATTGGGATTTGCTAGATAGAAAGGCACTCGGGGTGATTCGGTTATACCTTGCATCTTCGGTTGCTTTCAACATATCGCATGAGAAGACCACGAAAGGTATCATGAGTGTGGTAGGAAGTTATATGAAAAACCCTCGCCTCTAATAAAATATTTTTAATGAAAAATTTATTTAATATGAAGATGTCGAGAATGGTTTTGTTGATATTCATTTGAATGAATTTAATAGAGTTGTGAGCATGTTAAACTTAGTAAAAATTGACTTTGATGATGAGGTCAGGGCTTTGTTGATTTTGTGCTCCTTACCAGATAGTTGGGACAACTTGGCTATGGCTGTAAGTAATTCAGTCTCTAACAATTCAAAGAGTTTGAGGATGTAATAGGTGTGATCCTAAGCAAGGAAATGTGAAGGAAGAGCACCGAAGATTCTTCTACTTCTGGAAATGCTTTGATAGTGGAGAGCAGAGGGAGACAAAATAACAGAGGGAAAGGTAATCATGGGAAGTTGAATGATTGCGGAAGGTTAAAGTCCAAGAGTAAGTTAGAATGTTGGCACTGTGGGAAGGTTGGTCATGCTAAAAAATATTGATGGGATCTTCATGATAAGAAGAACAATAAGGAGGAAGCTAAAGAGGTAAATATGGTAGAAAGTGATGTTTGTCGGGATGCCTTAATTATTTCTTTAGATAATATTCTTGAGTCTTAGGTGTTAGATTAAGGGGATTCTTTCCATGATACCCCACATAGACATGACTTTACATATTTTGTTCAAGGAGATTTTGGACATGTATATGTTGGTGATGATGAACCATGCAAAATAGTAGGGAAAGGTTATGTTCGGGTGAAAATGCGAATGGGAATACATGGCTACTTAAGGATGTCGGGAAAGTTCCTAAGTTGAGGTGGATTTTTATATCGGTGGGTTAGCGGGCGTGATGACTATATGGTCAGTTTTATAATGAATTCTTGGAAGGTTACCAAGGGAGCTATTATGGTTGCAAGAGGTAAGAAAACTAGTACTTTGTATTTAACCAGTGGTGCTGATTATTGTAATTTAGTTGTTGTAGATGGAGATGCAACTTTGTGGCACTAGAGACTCGGTCATATGAGTCAAAAGGGCATGTAGATTATAAAGGACAGGTTTCCTAGATTAAAAGAGTTAGATTTAGACTTCTATGAGGACTATGTTTATGGAAAATAGAAGTGGGTGAGATTCCTCAAGGTTGGACCTACCAGGAAGGAGGGTAAGTTGGATTTAGTGCATACATATGTATGAGGGATAGCTAAGGTAAAATCTATTGGTGGTTCATGTTATTATGTCACTTTTATTGATGATGCAACTAGAAAAGTTTGGGTATATTGTATTAGAAAGAAATATGACGTGTTTGAAATCTTCAAAAGATGGAAATCCTTGGTTGAGAATGAAGTAGGTCTAAAGCTGAAATGTCTCAGGTCAGATAATGGAGGGGAGTATTGCAGCAATGAATTTCTTGATTACTATTTGGTAAATGGGATTCGCAGCAAAGAATGGTTCCAAATACTCCATAGTAAAATGGAGTGTCGAGAGAGAATGAATAGGACAACCATGGATCATGTTAGGTGCATGAGGTTATATGTGGGGATGCCACTCATGTTTTTAGTGGAAGTGGTGAGCACAATTGTTTATTTTATTAACATAGGACCCTATATGGCTTTGGATGGAGGTACACCTGAGGAGGATTGGTCGAGTAAGAAAATTGATTAATCATTTCTTAGAGTATTTGGCTATGAAGTATTTATTCACATTGATAAAGATGATAGGACCAAGTTAGAGGCTAATTCGAGAAATGAAACTTTGTTGGATATGGTGAAGATGTTTTTATCCGTGTTTGGAGTCTTAAGGACAAGAAAATATTTCAGTCTAGAGATATTTTATTTAATGAAAAATTCATGTATAAAGATCAGTTGCAGGAACAAAAAGAGGAATCAAAGAAATAATACACATTGTTAGAGGACATTGTGGACAACAAGGTGTCCAAGGGGCCGATTCGGTGTGCAATATGTTCGCACACGACTAGTTCAGAACCTACTCATCAGGAACCCCAAACTCCTGAGGTGAGAAGGTCTTCTAGGGTAAGAAGGGAACCTGAAAAATTTACTCTATCTTTGAATTATTTATTGATCACCTGACAGTGGATATCTAGAGCTCTTTGAGGAAGCAGTGCAGGTGGATGTTAGGAAGAAGTGGGAGTAGGCCATGGATGAAGAGAATAGATCTCTTATGGAAAACTAGACTTGGGATCTGGTTGAGCTACCCGAGGGAAAGAGAGCATTGCAGAATAAAAGGGTGTATAGAATCAAAGAGGAAGGAAAGATATAATTCCCACTAGTGGTCAAGGGATTTGCACAGAAGAAAGGTATAGAATTTGATGAAATTTTTTCTCTTGTTGTCAAAATGACTTCTATTAGAACTGTTCTTGGTTTAGTAGCAGTAGAAGACCTATATTTAGAGAAGTTGGATGAGAATACTACATTTTTTCATGGTGAGTTGGAGGAGGAATTGTATATGCAGCAGCCATAGGGTTATGAGGTCAAAGGGAAGGAGAGGTTAGTGTGTAAATTGAAGAAGAGCTTGTATGGCCTGAAACAAGCTCCACGACAGTGGTATAAGAAGTTTGACATTTTTATATAGGAGCAGGGTTACTCCAGGTGTCACTTAGACCATTGCATGTACATCAAGAAGTTTCTTGATGGTAGTTATATTATTCTATGCCTATGTGTGGATGATATGCTTGTTACAGGGAAGAACTTGCAATAAATAAAGGTACTCAAGAAACAACTAGGTGATTCCTTTTCTATGAAGCTTTTGGGGGTAGAAAAAAATCCTTGGTATGAGAATAACTCGGAATAGGAAAGAGAGGAAGCTGGTGTTATCTCAAGAAGAGTACATAAAGAAGGTCTTGGAGAGGTTTAGTATGTAGGATGCTAAACCGGTTAGTACCCCTTTGGCAGGTCACTTTAAATTATCAAAGGAACAGAGTCCTAAGATTGAGGAGGATAATTTCTATATGTCCAGGTACCTTACTCATCAAAGCATATGGTAGCTTGATGTATGCTATGGTATGCACTAGGCCTGACATTTCCCATGTAGTGGGAGTAGTGAGTAGGTTTATGAGTGATCCAAGTAGAGAGAACTGACAGGAAGTGAAGTGGATCCTTCAGTATTTGAGAGGGACCATGGGAGTAGCATTGTGTTTTAGTGTATTGGACACTACATTGTGTGGTTATGTAGATTCAGACATGGCAAGAGATTTGGACAACAAGAGGAGCATGACAGTTATGTATTTATGGTTGGTGATACAACTGTGAGTTAGATTTCATGGTTACAAAAGGTTGTGGCTTTGTCAACCAAAGAGGTTGAGTATGTTGCTGCCACAGAGGAAAACAAGGAGATGATTTGGCTAAAACATTTTGTTGATGAGTTGGGTCATAAGTAGGAATTTGGGAGACTACATAGTGATAGTCGAGCGCTATTCATTTAGCGTGTATCGACACTACATTGTGTGGTTATGTAGATTCGGACATGGCAAGAGATTTGGACAACAAGAGGAGCATGATAGGTTATGTATTTATGGTTGGTGATACAACGGTGAGCTAGATTTCATGGTTACAAAAGGTTGTGGCTTTGTCAACCACAGAGGTTGAGTATGTTGCTTGCCACAGAGGAAAACAAGGAGATGATTTGGCTACAAAATTTTATTGATGAGTTGGGTCATAAGCAGGAATTTGGGAGACTACATAGTGATAGTCAAAGTGTTATTCATTTAGCGTGTATCGGACACTACATTGTGTGGTTATGTAGATTCGGACATGGCAAGAGATTTGGACATCGGGAGGAGCATGACAGTCATGTATTTATGGTTGGTGATACAACCGTGAGCTAGATTTTATGGTTACAAAAGGTTGTGGCTTTGTCAACCACAGAGGTTGAGTATGTTGCTGCCACAGAGGAAAACAAGGAGATGATTTGGCTACAACATTTTATTGATGAGTTGGGTCATAAGTAGGAATTTGGGAGACTACATAGTGATAGTCAGAGCGCTATTCATTTAGCGAAAAAATCTATTTTTCACTCTACGATGAAGCACATTCACCTAAGATATCATTTCATCAGGGAAACTTTGGAAGAAGATAATTTGAAGTTAGAAAATATTCATACCAGTCAGAATCCTATGGATATGATGACCAAGGTGGTCACAAGGGAGAAGTTGAAGTTGTATTAAACTTTGATTGGCCTTCATGGTTGATAATGAAGGGTTGAGAAATTTTCTCAGTAGGAACAATCTCCAAGTGGGAGATTGTTAGGGTGTGGAGCCTGTTTTTGGTCTTATCAAATCAGTATTAAAGTGTGGATTTTGAATTGGGAAGATGAAAGGTCATGACTATTTCTTTTCCAGCCATGGGAAGATGAAACGTCATGACAGTTTCTTTTCCAGCCATGGGAAGATGAAAGATCATGACTTTCAAACTTATAGGGTTGGATTTTGGACTTCTTAAAGGATTGTAATCCTATAAATAAAGGTGTTAGGGTATCTTGAAGATATATTTTGTGTTCAAGAGGTCTTGAGTCTTAGTGATCAAGAGTGATCAAGGTTAAGCAATTGGGTGTCAATTGTGGTTTAGATGTGGTTTAACATCTTTGGAATTTTGTTGTGAGTTCATAACTGAGAGAAGACTGTGAGATTTATTTTACTCTTGTTGATAATAAAATATGAGCAAGTTCTTAGTGGACATAGCCCACATTGGGTGAACCACGTTAAATCTTTTCTTTTCTTCTTTTGTGCATTATTTATTTACGTTGTTATATTTTTGCATGTATACTTCTGATATATATTTTCCTACTGTTGTGATTTGAGGAATTGTTTCCACATATTTGTTATCTAATTCCTAACACTTAATAGTCCTATAGCTACCACATGTTAGGTGTTGAATCATTTATTTTTGGTAGTCCTCATCAAGTATTACAATAGAATTCCCTTTATCTTATTTTATAATCTTGATATCGTTGTTTATTTTTAATTCCATTAATGCCTTCATTTCTTCATGGCTTAAGTTTTTATTTGGTGGATTTTCTCTTTTAAGAACCAAAAGGCATTCCTACCTTATTTTCTCAACTCGATCAATCACTTCAGCCTTAATAGAACTTTCTATGTTGTAAACTAGTCTTTCATATGAATTATTTTTGGGACAACCAAAAATTGAGAACTTTCTCCAAAATAATTGTGAAGGAGAGTCGATGGAGAGACTTGATAGGTTCACCACTATTATATGATCAAATTTATACACATTCAAATCGCAACTTCTTTATAATTTGTGAGAAATAAGTCAAAATTATTTTTTTCTTGGAAGAAACCACATGTGATATTCTATCAACCTCTAAAGAGGTCACAACTTCAAAAGTCAACAAAATATCAATTTGAATGGAGGATGAAATTTTAAGGTGTAGATTGAGTTATTTCTCGGTAGTCTTCAAAAATTCACCACGTGCCCTTTGTACTTCATTCTTCACTAAATACATTCTAAATATGTTGAAAGAGGCTTTGTTTCTACCTTGAATTTGTGATGACACCTAGAAAAGCTAGGTGTTACATCATTGTCACATGACACATTTAGGAAGATTGAGTCCACCATTGTATCCCTTCCATAATGGGATTGTATTGTAGAAATCAAAGAATTCATATTCATAAAATAATAATTATAATAGATAAGGAATCCTACATGAACGTTTTATCAAACCAACGTTTGGACTTCTTCAATGATCCAAAATCGGGAAAATCCCAATTGTATGTAATCTCTATATATTATACTTTCTCTACATATTGTCATCTTATTAAGCATTCAAAATATGATATAGTTAGGTTGGGGGTGATCCGAACACCTTCAAATTAAAAAACAAAACATTTCTGGTTAGTTTCTGCATATTAGATGTTTAACTACCACGAAATCATTGTTGTTCGATTGTTTAATCGCCTTGAGAATTGTTATTTACTAGCTACTGAAGAATGTCACTATTTTCTGTCCCTTTAACACCAAAATGGAGAATATAAATAGTTGCAAATGTTTGGGCTTCTCAATTGATTTGTTTCACTTTCCTTCCATCCTTGGGGCAGAATAAATATAAATATGAGAGCAGTTAATGATTTTAGGCAAGTTATTTTGGGTAAGAACAAGTGTGAGCAAAGAGGAGGAGTTGTATTTCTTTCTTGTTTTGTTCATTGAGAGTGAGTTATTCATTGTTAAGGATTGTGAGCAGGAAAATACAATTAGGAGGAGTGTAAAATCCTTCTTGAAGGTCAATTATTGGCAATACTTTGTATTTTTTGAGGATTTACATAGTGAGAGGGAAGCAATTTTCTTACCCAATGGAGTTTTTCCCACCTTCGGGTTTCTCCAGGATAAATTATTGTGTCTCTTGTCTCATTATTTTCCTCAGTTTGTAGTATAGTTGTGTTATTTTTGCATATTATATTGGTCAAAATGAACTCACATATTTCATTCATTTTCCATGAGCATAGTAATCTATTTATTGTTAAAAATTCAGCACTTTACAGATCAGATTGGTATCAGAGTAGTTAATATTTTAGTTTTTTATGTGGTTAACTTGTGTTGAGATTGCAATTAAATGCCGCTTACCGAAGGGAAAATAAAATGGTGAAGCTAGCATGATTCCCTTTGAAGCAGAGATTTCTACAAGAAAGTGGAAGCAACGAATTCATGAGATGGCTCAAAGAGGTGATGCAGATGATAATGTTGAATAATGTTTCTACAAGTTGGAGGAGAATATGAATTTTTTTCCAAAGATGTGGGCAACATTTCAGCGTCCTTGGGGAAATTAGATTCCATCATGAGACTTCTCATGGAGAAGCTTGGTGTTTCAAAAAGACCCCAGAAGACCATGAAGAAGAGGTTCATGAAGAAGAACCATCCCATGCCATTCCTGTACCTCCTTCATTCAAAGTAGAGGCAAAGATAGAAATTGAGCCTTATGATGGAGACGTGAATGTTGAGAAGCTAGACCATTGGCTAGCTCAACTGGAGGTATATTTCAATTTACATCGAATTAATTAAAGTCAACATATTTCCCTTGCTTGGTTAAAATTGACCAATCATGCTTTAACTTGGTTTTAAAGATATGTTCATTCTTTTGTTATTAAGAAGTGTCCTATTACTAAGTGGGATGAATTTAAATATATAATCAAAAAGCAATTATATCCTATTTTTTATGAGGAAGAGAGGTCCATATATTGGTAGTATCTCAGGCAAAAGCAAGGCCATTGTAGTCATTTTTACACCCATGAAAAGGAAAGAAATCCCATGCGCATCGGCCTATCACCCAAGCGGCGCTGGACACTCACCGAGGTGCGCGCGGGTTTCGAGTCTCTCTTTTATGTGATTTTAGTGGGAAACATCATCTATGATCTGAGTGTAAGAGATTTGAGAGGGAATAAGACATACAAGCACCATAGAGCTTAGAACGGCTTCTAGATCCTTGCAGTCATTCCAGGACATAAATTACTTAAGATAATAGAACTTACACCAAAAAAGAAAGGAAGTGATACAAGAAATTATAATTAGTTCATAGACATAAATGAAAAATAACTATGAAGAAGGATGTATGCCTCAAAACCATTAATGTTCATATTCATATCAACTTGGTAACCTTATTACATTCATTAGGCCATTACAGAATGTCACAGAAAGGAAAACCGTAGTCATGCATTATAACTAGACTTATATAAATAGGCCCTCAAAAGAAAATTTATCATTCACAAACCTTGATACATCCTTTCCTACCCTTATTTTCCAAAACTAATAGAGCTCTTCCTTCTCTCTATGTGTGTCTCCATGTGTATCTCTCTCTATATCTTTTAATTCTGCAGAACTTGTATATATAACCTCTTTGATCTACCAAATCAATCTCCGTGGCCTCAAATCCATCGCCAAGTTTCTAAATGTGCTCCTCCAGAGTGCATGCTCCTTCAGGCCTGATATCACCACTTCATGTTATGATTTCCTTCTAGAAGCCTCTACCATATGGCATATTCCTTCTTGTGCCAACATTTCACCGAGTTGGCACCTTATCCACTCCGCATGCACAGTCGGGTCACGTTTTCCTTATATCCTGCCCAAAATTCCCAATATGGCTAAGTCCTAGAACCTTTTCTTTGTTCACACACGTGCCACGGGTTTCCTTAAACCCTTCCCTGTGCACCTTCTCCTTGTGTGCCTTTCTTTAACTAGGCCTTGTGCACCTATGCGCCTTTTTGCACTTAGCTAATATTTTAGGGGCCCAACATCACCCCACACTACGCCTGTTCTCCGACCGCATGGAAACACTTTTTAAATAGATAAGGAATCATAGTAGGCTTACGTCTTGGAGAAAAATAAGGGGATGAAGAATTTGGGAAAGAATAAAAAATGGGACAAGGATGGCATTACTGCAACAAGCTAGGAAAATATTTTTGTAAGTTGGCCTCCAACTTGTTCTAGGCATCGAATTCGTTTTGTGCTCTCTGGAAAATATCACCCACTAAGGCACTCACCTGATCAAAACCTAGCCCATCCCCTTGTGCGCTCATGGTGTCAAAAATATTTTCTAACTCCTTGCCTATATCCTCCAGTGCATCCATCCTTCATGTAATCTGTGGGTATAGTTCCTTCAACCAGTTTTTGATTGAACCTCTTAAGGTTTCAATGGCCTCAAATTTCTTTTTGACCTCGGCTAGGATCTTTTCCCACTCCGCTCTATTTCCCTTGTTTTTCTCTGGAACTCTTTAAGTTCCACTTCATCATTGGCAACCAGCATGCTCGCCACTTTTTCTCTGTCCATGTAGTTGTCGTATGCGGCCTCAACATTTCGGGAGGTAATCTTTACATCAGCAAGGACCTTGTTGTATTCTGCTATGAGTGCCACGAATTTCAACTTATCCTCCTTCTCTAAGCGCACGGCCACTTCTTCTATAGACTCCAAAGTTAGCAGCTGCCTCTCCATGGTGAGGGTTTTGGTTAAGTCCTCCAGGCATTCAGGGAAGATGAATACTTCTACGCGGTAGGTGCTAGGTCCAAATGCTTCAATACTATGGCATCTGTAATGGATTCCACCTTTTTGTAAATTTCATGCACTCTAGCCTTCTCGTCCCTTAACTCTCAATGCCATTAGGCACTAATTAGCTTCTCTTGACTTAGTTCATTTTTCCTCACAACTAGCTCTTCCTCTTTCTTCTTCAGTTCATCCTCCAGATCTTTGATTTTATCATTCTACCCAAAGAGTCTAGCTTTGACCTCAACGAGAGACCTTGTTGAGCACGTTGCATAAGTTTTCATCTGAGAGCTATTGAGCATTCACCAATGGGTTATCTCCTTTTGATTCTAGAAATGTTATGATTTCCCCATTGCTTACTTCAAATTTTGGCTCATCAAGATGGGACTCAAATTCCCATGAGAGCATCTTCCTTGTCCATGGGTATGTAGCCTCCTTATCAAAATATGACATCGCCATGAGCTCCTCTACTAGAATTGTGCTTTGGAACCATGTGCACAACACTTTGTTAGGGTCATTAACCCATCCCTAGCCTCTCCTCCTCTACACACTTTCCTCATGTGCGCGTGCCCTTAGGAATAACTACAATCAAAGTGGGGTCTCAGTCTTATCGTGGTCCTTTTTCGCACTCTCTTCCTTATCCTTATTTAACACCAGCTCAGCGCTACGTTCCAACCCATCTTCCACCAAGGTCTCAATGATCTTTGTTGCTTCTCCTTCTACCACCTTGGTTGTTTGTTCCTGCGTAAGGCTTGAAGTCTTCTACTTTTACGCACCGACCTCCTCACTTCTTCCTATGTCTTGGGTGCCTTCCCCCTCCTGACTACCCTTATGCTGCATGAAACAGAACCCCTATTCTTCTTCTCTACCTTCTTCTTCTGAATCATGCATGTCAAAGACGGGTGGCTCTTGATCTCTTCTAGGATCATCTTCTTCACTACCATCTTCCTCATCATCATCATCCTTTTCACCTATGTACCTCTCTAGACTCTCAATTTCTTGAGGCGGTCTCTTCTTCTATCCTCTACTTCTTCCTAACTAGGGATTCCGGTGTAGGTGACTCTGTCTTTTCTTCCTCCGATGACTCCTTGTCTAATGGATTTTCTGGCTTTGGAGTCTTCTCTTTGATTATGGACTTCTTCTTATGCAAGTACATACTTATTTTGGCACTTTTCCTAGGGGAACCTATTACCTATGTATCCACTACACTTGGTATTTTCTTCTCTATTTATTTTTCCTCCTATCTCGGAGTGCGGGTATTTTCCTATCGCCTAAGTCCTCGGTATGGATATCTCATTCTCCAGATACACACCCTTCTCAGATTTGGGTCTTATGTGGAGGTATACTCATGCTACGGATCCTCCTATAATGGGAAAATTCATGGGTCTTATCATTTGGACCTCATGTGACATGTACCTCTCCATGTATGCTTCCTTGTTGGGGTAGACCAACCCTTTGCACATTTCCATGTCGTCCTGGTCTAGATTACCAAGGTCCAACCTCAACTTCTTGGATTCTCTGAAACTATTCACTCTTGCTTTGAAGTGTTGAGATGTGAAGGAAAAAGGGAGCTTGCACCATGGGCTCCATGTCTCATCTATCAGTTTAAATCTTCCCAGGTAGAAATGCTGGTACATAGAAAACTTGGCCTCTCCCTTGGTGGTTGCTAGCAGTTGTTTAGGGATCCTCCATTCTACCCTAAACACATTCCTCAGGTGCATATACCATTTCTCCAGCGCGCCTTGTGCACGGCCATCATATCACAGGCGTATTTTTCAAATCTCTTCACAGGTAAAGGGTCCTTAGCAGGGTACTCCCACATGATTTTTTTGATACATCTAGCACTCCAATATCTGAAAATACAATGGTTAGCAGGACATTACCAAAAAGGATATTATCACCTTCCTTCGCACTGCTGAAAATATCATCCATGATGAATGCAGGCAAGTTGTAGATGGTGCCCTCTAAAATTTTCCTATAAACATGCAACCATGCCTTGTTAACTGGGTCCATCTCTCGTGATATCAAAGTACCTCAACCTCTTTTTGTATGCATATGCAGAGACAGTTTCCTTAATTGCCTCTTTGTCACTTAGGTCATCCTCCAAACTATTGCCTTCACGAGATAAGGCTGTGAAATGTGAAATGAGTTGAGAGATAATGCACATCTTGCGCCCTGCGAAGTGGAAGTAGTATTCATGCACGCATGACATCAACCATTGATAAAGGTGCTCAGGCTTCCCAAAGTAGGGAAACTCAAAGGGTTGTAATAACCACCGATTCTCCAACTTGACCTTTACATCATCGTCAGTATTTGGGAAAACCCTCGGTGTCCTTTTATTTGTTGAGCGCACTAACTCTAGCGCCATTTCTTTCTCTCTTGTTCTTGAGTGATGATTGGAATCATTTATAGACATGTTTCTCAAATGGGGCTCCCACTCTTTTCCCAACAACACTCCATCTAGATCTTTGCATTTTTGTGTACCATTCTTCATTTGTATGTGTGACAATTTCTTGTTGCTTTCCCTTTCCCTTGCCCTTCTTAGGTGTGCCAACTAGTTTCTTAGGTGCCATTTTCTAGGTTCTCTTATAACTTAAATTACTTCTTTTTACTCTATTCTTCCGCTCCCTCTAACCTTAGATCTCGAACTTGTGAAGAAAACCCCTTAAAACCATGCCCTATTTTTTCAAACCCTAAATGGGATAGTTCCTTTAGAAGACGACGTCTTCTCACAATTTCTCTTACGCCCATGAAATCCCTTCTCTCTGGTTTGAAAATCCAAACTAGTGACTCATGCTCAAACTTTTCAAATTTTTCTTCACACGGATTAGTTTTGGAAGCCCTAGTTTGCAAAGATGCACAAGTGCTTCTTTCTCCTTATACGCAAAGTGAATAATGAAATGCCCGAACCTTTATTTATAGTTTTTCCCATTTTTAAGCATTAAATTCTACTTCACCTACCACTGTACTTTTAACATTTAAAGCATATTTTTCAAACAAATCCTGACTTATGCACCCTAACTCACGCACCCAACCTTGCGCGGATAATCTCCAACCTTCTGGCATGCAACCAATCCATCTTGATAGGAGACTCTTGCATATGCATCACTGTGCCAAAGGCACTTCTTTTGTCATGATTTTTGCTCTCACCTACCTCGTGTTGTTTATGCACTTCTTCCTTATTTGTACATGGGATCTGAAAGTAGCCTTATCTTGACACCAACCCTCCTTCTTCACCTTTTATTTCATGCACCTCTTTCAAAAGGGCCATTCAATTGGGATTTTCAATAGATTCCTCCTTGGCACTTTACCCATGCTTTCCTTCACATCACTCCACCCCACACTTAAATGATGTGCAACCCTCTGCGCATTCAAAAATCTTCAAAAGCAACAAGGTTCTTGGCATCCAAGGTGCAAAACAAAACAATAACATGAGAGGGAAAACACAAGAAAGAAAAAAATGCATAAAGGAAATTCTAAATTATCTAGAAAAAATACCTTATTGACAAACACCAAGAAGCCTTATTTATAGTACGGCTTCATCCTTCTCCCATTGAAATGTCCAAGAAATTTTGTTCCATCCAAAGGTGTTTGTAAATGGCACGCGCTGAATCAAGGATGTACGAGATTGTGTAGGGACCCAACCAATGGACTTTCAACCTCAAATTTCTTGTTCTTAATGTGGCAATCAAACCATGCTTTTTTATTTGATTTTTCTACTATTTTGCTTCACTGCAAGTGACCTTCTTTCATCCAAACTTCATAAATTCCTCAATTCTCTCTTTCGGTGCTTGCTCATCGTTGACCCCCTCCTATGCACACTATTCACAAAGAAGGTGTTATGAAATCAACCGACGAGAACAACACACGTGCTAAACACCAATTGAAATGGTGTGTCTTTGTTCACCTTTTATAAGTTGTCCTATAAGACCATAATACGATTGATACCTTATATTCCAACATCACAAATTTTAGTCGGGTATGACTCAAGTATTTTGTTAAATGCTTGATGGTTCCATTTGCTTGTGGTTGATAAGGTGTAGTCTTATGATGAGCCACCACGAACTCAATTAACGGGATCCTCATGGTCTCATTCAAGAAATGTGTACCCCTATCATTGGTTAAACTTAAAGGGCATCCATACCTTTGATAATGTTTTCCCACAAAAACCTTGTTGTTGTAGTTGTTGTGCTAGTATTTAGTTGGGGCTGCTCTCGCCCACCTTGTCAAATAGTCCGTGCAAGTAATTATGTAGCGTGATCAAGTCCTACGTGTTGCTGGTGTAATGGGGCCTACAAAGTCTATTTCCCATTTCTCAAAAGGTTCAGCACTAGGGATAGGGCATAAAGGCATTTCATCTCTTCTTCTTGGCTTGCCAATGCACTAGAAGTGGTCACACGCTTTACAATAGTCCTTTCAATCCTCATACAAAGTTTCCAACCACAAGCTCGCCATTGATATCTTATGTGTGGTAGCATCACCTACATAATGTCCACCAACACTTCCTTTGTGTGCTTCCTCTATGATGGTGAGGCACTCATGCTCTAGTACACACCTACGCAAAACTTCATCACACCCTAATTTGTATAAGTCCCCACTGATCAACATGTAGGGTGTGACATGTATGGCTAGTTGCTTCTTCTCTAATTTCTTCATCCCTTCCGGTGCCACACCTTCCTTTAGAAATACTGCAATCTCCTCCAAATCTAAGGCCACGACCGTAACCTAAATAGTTGTGCATACGAAATTGTCTCTTTAATGCTTTATGCATCCTCCCCTGAATCAATCCTTGACAAATGATCAGGTCCATAGTTACTCTTCCCAGGCTTCACAACTACCGTGAACTCAAACTCTTGAAATAACAACACCCACCGACATATGCACCCTTATAGAATGGGATTGGTCACCAAGTACTTTAACACCATGTGGTTACTTGTAAAACAAAAAGGGAGTTTCTAGCGAGATATTATCTCGAACTTGTGAAGCGCGTAGATCATTGACAATGCTTCACGCTTGGTCGTAGTATAATTCTTCTCTACTAGTGTTAACTTCCTACTTGCAAAGCATAGGGGATGATCAACAATTCCCTCACCAGGTTGTGCAAGCACTGCCCCAATGGCTGTTGCGAGGCATCTACATGAACATGGAAGGGCTTATCCCAAGAGGGAAAACGTAATATAGGCATGGTGACAAGCCTATCCTTCAATGTATCAAATGCCTTCTGCTACACCTTTCCCCAATGGAAGGCACTTTTATGTCTGAGTAATTCTTCTAATGCGGCGATCTTGGCATACCCCTTGATGAACTTCCGATAGTATCCCACTTGTCCAAGAAACCCCAAGACTACAATTTGGCTAGTAGGTTCCCCCAATCCCAAAATCACTGCAAATTTGGTAGGATCTACTAGCAAGCCCTCATTACATATGATATGCCCTAATAATGTTCCAAAGGGGGTAGCAAAGACACACTTTTTAATGTTGATGGATATCCTCAACTGCCTACACCTCTTAAACATCAACCTCAAATTATCACAATGGTCTTTTACTAGCCCATACACAATCCAATCATCTAGATAGACCTAAAGAAATTTTTGGATGAAGTCTGGAATGCCTGTACCACTATGTGTGAGAAAATAGCAGGTACATTCTTCAACCCAAAGGACATGACCGTGTATGAAAAACTTCCCCATTTAGTGGAAAAAGTTGTCTTCTCCTATTCTTCCTTTGCAATTCGGACTTGGTGGTACCCTAAAAATCCATCCATAAAGGAATAGATTTCATGCCCAGTGAATCCCTCCAAAATTTCTTTAGTGAAGGGGGTTGGAAAAGGATCGATGACACAAACTGTGTTCAGCTCCCTATAATCCATGCAAATCCTAATCTACCCATCCTTCTTGATGTTGATTACCATTAGACTTATCCATTTTGATTCTTCAACAACTTCAATGATCCTAGATGATATCATTTTTTCTATCTCCTCCTTTACCTTCACGCGTAAATTGGGATTCATCCGATAGGGTCTCTTCCTGACTGGGCGCACACCATCCTTTAGCTTTATCCTCATTTCCCCTAAGGATTGGTGGATGCCTTTGAGTTCATGGTACCCGCGTGGAAATAAATCTTCAAATTCACGCAAAAGATCAATGATCTTAGAGACTTCCTTCTCCGACTAGTAATCTCCAATGATAGCTTCCTTAGGTTCTTCTCCTAATCGATGTTAACCTTTTTAGTTTTTAAAGGTTCATGGTAGGCACATGCACAAGTATCAACACTTTCCACTACCTCACATGTCCCTATAGAATGGTTAACATATAATATTTCTACTTCCTCCCCATCAATCACATATAAAATCTTTCCTTTCTCCTTTTTCACACACGTACGCTCAAACTGATCCTCCTCTATTTCCTCTTCTTCAAAGTGCTCCCCCAAACCTGGTTCACCAAGTAATTCTAGCAGCCTATCTTCTATCATGGCACTATCCCCCATGGTAAGGCACTTGACAACCTATAATTCCTTATTAACTAATGGCTTGGTACTTCGATACTCGAATGTTTGAACTAGGTCAGCCGCTAGTTCTTGCCAATTCCCTATTTTACTGGAGTGTCTCGAATGTATGTACCATGCACGTGTGCAACCCTGCAGTGTAGAATACAGTTTGTGCACCCAGAGGGATGGTGACAAATATTTTGTGCCTTCCCTCTAGGTTATTTCACAAGCTTGGACATGGAAAGAGGTGGGCTCCTTACCATGGTAGTCTTTTATGGTGGTGGGTGCATTACTTCTAGAGAAATAAACATAGAAGGCAATTCTCACTTTGCACCATTCCAATAGATTATCCCGATGTGTTACCCACCAGCACGCAGTAGTTCCTAGTAGGACGTAACTTAACATCCCCCTTATTTCATTTTCCTCCTTCCAATGAGCTTCCATTTTCTATAAAAATACCTCAGGGGAGGCTCCTCTTGAGTACTTAGGTAGCTCTTTTCCTCCTAGGCACTGACTATGAGTGACTTTGTCACCGATCTTCTTAAATTTTTCCGATCAATTCGTAGGTTCCATGTGCCCAATTATCACATGCTCTTTGGTGGTGTCACTTACCAACTAAGCATCTTAAAATTGGATAAATCCGTCTATAGGATGGATTTATCTATGGATCCCTAATTGAGTGCACATATATTCTATCTTGGAGCTCTTCCTCTAAAGGTTTGGTATAGGGTGTTGACTTCCCATCAACCAGGGGTATGATGACTCGTTCCTCCTCATTTTCAAAGCTGATGTACCCTTTGTTGAACCAAAGATCCGCATTATTCTTGTAACACCATGGGCACCCAAGTAGTGTTGGGAAATTGTCTTCCTTGGTGAGCACCAAGACTTGAAGTCCCCAGTAAACTTAGCTCCTTGAATGGTGATAGCCACATCTTTTAAGACACCAATGGGCATTACCTTTATTTTGTTTTCCATATACAACACATTCAAAGATGGTTGTAATGCAGGCCTTCCCATCTGATGCCATGCATCCAATGTGAGAACATTGACCTCTGCACCTATGTCAATGAGGATATTACTCAAGTAGCCATCCATCCACTACTGCATTTAATGTGATCTCCTTATCATAGTCAAGGCTGTGAGGGGGAAGGTTTGCATGCAAGACCTTCCTCTTGCACTCTTCTCTGGTGCATGGTACCTTCTCCCTCAACCATGCTCCTAGCAAGGGAATAACATTCTCTTGCCTTAGCATTTTACATACTTCCCTAACCTCATCCAGGTCATCTCTTGGTGCCTCGACCTTCCTCCTTTGCTCTTCCCTCCTGGACTTCTCCTTTAGACACTGGATTTCTCCTTGTAAACTTTGAATGACATCCATGGTATCTTGATATACCTCCTTTTGATGAGTAGGATCTGGGTACTTTCCATGCACCACTTCTTCTCTTGAAACCAGAGTCCTCTGCCTTGGTATTTCCTTTACACGCGTGGCCTTTGCTCTTGTTGTTACTAAAACAAGCTATAATATTGTATCATGTGTTACCTGTGGCATCCATTATGTGTCTATATTTTTAATGCTTACCATTGCAACACCCTTGTATTTCTGTTGCTATTGATTCATGTGCTCAAACAACTCAGGGCACTCCTCATACTTGTGTTTCTTCCTACACCATGAGCACTACAATAGGTCTAGGAACTCTCATTTTTAATGTTTTGTAGACCCATAATTACAACAGGTTCCATGTGGGAACTCACTTCTTCCTTCGTGATTACCACGACAACGAGAATCCTCTGTGAAACACCCTTCCACGTGCACCTCCATCTACGTGCTCCTCATAACAACGATCATCACCTTTAGAACTACTAGAAATGCTGGTCTGGCACACCCCATGATCAATGGCCTCATGGATCTAGTCAATAAGCCTATAGTACTTAGTATCATGGGTTGTAGAGGTGCAGATCTTACATTAGCAAGACACATTCATCCGAATTACACATTGTAACAAGGGGCATCTACTTGCATCATATTCCCCATGACAAATCTCACAGTCCATTGTCATGGCACGTATTATCCTCCGGGGGAAAATATCCTTGACATGCCCCTCCACTTCATAATCTATACACCATAAACCACTACGAGTCTCATGGGATGAGTTCGCAGACAACTTTTCTAGCTACTTAGCCATAAAGAACAATCCGAGTCTCTAAAAATGGGCTAATACTAGTGTCAACACTTCCAACAGCCTTGGCACATAGAGAAGCTTCCAACACCTCACGCGGGTCTATGAAAATTTTATGAGATAAGGCCCTTCTAAAAGGTGTGATCAACCCTCCAACAAACTAATTAGCATTGCGAAGGGTGAATGTCAAATGATAACTTAGACAAGAGAGTTTTAAAGCGCATATCATACTCTCACACACTCTCTTCCATTCCCTATTGAATCTCCTTTAGGGTGCTGATGCTCTTCTATTCAAACTCAGGGATGTGGAATTCTGCTAAGAAGGCATTCTTTAAAGTAGTATAATCCACCACCATTTGATGAGGGTCATATTTCCTATACCAGATATGCATGTGCCCCTACAATGTTGTTACAAACTGACTAGCCTTCCACTCTAAGGTTGTGATCCCTTTTGCATGCCATAGTATCTCACACTTGTGAACATGTTCTGTAGCATCTTCAATACCTCTGTAATCTAGAAAATGTAAAGACATCTCAAAGAATACTTGAGGGGGTGGTTGGGGCCCTTGTCCTCTTAAGCCAAAGCCTTGGTTCCCTCCGGTGTTTCCTCTGCCACCGGATCCACTAGGTCCACCAGGTCCTATGCCTCCTAAGCCACCAGATCCACTATATCCATTAGGCCTTGTAGTGGTCATGCCAAGTGTCCCTAGGTTCCACTAAATTATGTGCCGAATTTCTGTGATAATTCCCCACTACCACTATCATACCCAATGCCACTCGTAGACATGAGACTGAAATCTTGTGTACTTTCTCCTTGACTAAATACTCCTCCCAATATTGTAATATGCATAGCCATAGAAGTGGGAACTAAAAATTGTATCTCTGGGCATAGATCTGTCACTTCCACTGATACCAACTAGGTCATTGATACTCCTTCCTTGATCGGGAGACCACGTGCCATGGTTTGGTCTTTGGGTGGGTTTAAATACTGCTAATGAATCTTCTTTCTTTGCATGACGAACTCTCATCAAATGCGAAGGGGTCTCTCTTACGTGCTTGCCAAGATGGGGTAGAACAAAATGCTTAGGTTCCACATCCTCTGCGTGAACCTCAAATCCTTCCCACAACATCCTCACATCATCTAGAAATCTCCCTTTCACATTCTTCACTATACTTGAGCTATCTCTCCTCCCTTTCTTTCTCTGTCATAATATCTTCCATCTTCCTCCACCCTAGCTTCCTCACCCAACACTCAAAACAACTTAGCCAGACCATTTGAAATGCCTCTAAACTCAAATTAATAATCAATATCTTCATTTCCAGAGGGATATTACATAGAAATGATCCTTTGGGCTCCCACAAAAATTCAAACTCAGCAACTTCCAGACAAGAATATGTAGAAATAGTGTACTCCAGAGTGTAGCTAGCCAACACACCTTTCCACCAATGGTCTACAACACGAGTCTGCGTCAGATCTACATCCCGCATCAACTCGGTATTCTTCTTGGGTCTATGCACATGATCTATAATACCAAAGCTTGATCTAGATGCATACATTGAGAGCCATTCATACGAGTTCTCTTTGGGAAGCAACTAAAAATGATTCATATAAATCATGGTAGATGTTCTCTTCCACCCACCTATGTGCATTAAATTTAGGTCCAGTGTTGAATCTCTCGAACAAATTCATCCTCTGTATTCTTGAACCATGATTCAACACTTTCCAAAGTTCAAAGTTATGTCATTACTCATTACCCGTGATCATGATGTATGCCATTTCCCACTACAATTTTGAAAAGAGGTCCTGATAATGGAACCAAGATGTAATCATTTTTACCCCCATCACAAAGGAAATAAATCCCATGCGCATCAGTCTATCACCCAACGGGTGCTGGGCACTCATCTGAGGCACGCGCAAGTGCCGAGTCTCTATTTTATGTGAGTTTAGTGGGAAACATCATCTATGATCCAAGTGTAATAGATTTGAGAGGTAATAAGACATAAAGGCACCATAGAGATCGGAACGGATTCTAGATCCTTGTAGTTATTATAGACATAAAGTACTTAATAGATAATAGAAATCACACCAAAACAAGTAAAGGAAGTCATATAAGCAATTATACTTAGTTCATAGACATAAATGAAAAAGAACTATGAAGAAGGATGTTATCCTCGTAACCATTAATGCTCATATTCATATCAACTTGGTAACCTTATTACATTCATTAGGCCATTCTGAGAATGTCATAGAAAGACAGACCATAGTCCTACATTATAACTAGACTTATATAACTAGGCCTTCAAAAGAAAATTTATCATTCCCAACCCTTGATACATCCTTTCCTACCCTTATGTTCCCAAACTAACAGAGTCCTTGTAGTATTTCAACAAAGCTCCACCCTCTCTCTATGTGTGTCTCCATGTGTATCTCTCTGTATATATTTTACTTCTGCAAACACTTGTATATATAGCCTCTTTGATCTTCCAACTCATTCTCCTGCAGCCTTAGATTCATCGCCAAGTGTCTGAATGTGGTCCTCTAGGAGTGCATGCTCCTCTAGGCTTGAGCTCACCACTCCGTGCCATGATGTCCTTCTAGAATCATCTACCGTAGGGAATATTCCTTCTTGGGCCAACATATCACCAAGCTGGCAGCTTATCTACTCCGCATGTGTATTCGGGTCATGTTTTCCTCATATCCTACCCAAAATTCCCAATATGGCCAAGTCCTAGAACCTTGGCTTTGTCTGTGCGTGCGCCACGGGTTTCCTTAAACCCTTCCCTATTTTTCTTCTCCTTGCCCACCTTTCTTCAACTAGGCCTTGCACGCCTACGCATCGTTTTGCACTTAGCTAATATTTTAGGGGCCCAACACCATACTATGCGGGAGTACACTAGTGAGTTCTAGAAGAAAGGTATTGATTAGAAAATGTGTAGTGGACTAGGACTTGTTGATGAAATATTTTGGTGGAATCCATAGCCACTTAAGGAGACGCAGCCTTTTGGTGAAGTGATAGATGTAGATGAGGCTTGTACATAAGCTCACTATTTAGAGATGGACAACTAGAAGGGTTCATCTACCTCTCAAAGTATGCTTCAGAAAAAGAAGATGACACCAAGCAGAGGGACAAAGGAAAAGGGAAAGGTAAGAATAATTCTACTTCTATTTCTAAAAATGATACTAAAATTCACTATGGGCATTGTAATGTTGACACTCATTATGAGGAAAAATATTAGAAGCTCCACCCAGAACTACATCCCTTCAAGAATAAGAAAAATAAGAAGAATGCAATGGTTTCTCTTCAGGGAGAGGAATTTTTTATAGTGAAGAGGTGTATGAGACTATATGTTGTGCATCCATCCATAGAGAGGTATGTTTGGGTAATAGTAGTAATGCTCAAGAGAATGAACTTACTAAGCTCTTTCATATAAAGATTCAATTGAAGAAGACCAAAGTGGATGCTCTTTTTACTCTTGTTTGCAAGCTAATTTGATTAGTAGAGAGCTAGTTGATAGACTGATGTTGGAAACTTACAATCATCCAAGTCCTTACTCTTTGGGTTGGGTAAAGAAAGGTGTAGATGTCAAGGTTACTAAATAGTGTAAGATTACTTTTGGTATTGATAAAAAAATTATTGATGAAGTCACTGTGGATGTTGTTCCCCTTGATGTGTGTGGCGTGGTGTTTGGAAGTCCGTATTTGTATATCAAAGATGCCATCTTCACAAGAAGATCCAACCAATACCATTTGGTGAAGGATGGTAAGAGCTACGTCATTTCAGCCTTCACCGAAGACTCGAAGTTTTTGTTGGTAAGTTCCATTGAAGTTTGGAAACTTAATGCTAGTGGAAGATTTTCTTTACTTCTTCTAAGGGATAGACAAGTTGAGGAAGTTGTCATAAAAACCACTCATAACATGATTACTAACAAAGATCAGAAGTAGATGGGAGAGTTTATTCAACAGTTGAAGGAAGATCCTATCACTTTTCAATTCGATTCAGGGAAAAATGATATAAGAAAATATGAAAGAAAACACTTGGTAATGCACAAGAAGTAAGGTGATAGTTAAGAATAAATTAGTACTTACATTGAAATATGTAATATTAGTAATTACAAAGTTGTAAAAAGTAATTAATAATTTATGTTTGTTATGAGAGTTATTAAATACAGCTCATATAAATAGTTGGTATTTGTTTCTTTTATTGTGATATTTTGGTTGTTAAACCAAAACTCACATATATATGTTGTGAAGGGATTTTTGATTGAACTGTTAGATCAACCTCCTAAATCATACGAGTTACATCCCTATATATTTGTATCTCTATAAATGAATATTATTATGAAGATTATTATTATGCTTGTGTGAATTTTTTGTGTAAAAGCTGTTGATACACTTTCATTTGGTAACATATCAGGTCTAATGAGGGAAATTTCATTGTTTTCTTGATTGTTCGTTAGACATGTAGTTGTATTTGATCAATTTTGTTTGAATAATAGATCATAATTTTGTTTTTGGATTTGGGTTTTTCTAAAATTTGATGGATTAAATGACATATTTGTAAGAAAACTACATAAAAATTTGTAATTAAACCTATTTCATAGTTTTGGTTAAAAATATGATTCACTATATAGTTATCAAATATGATTCACTTGTAACATCCTTTCCTTCAAAAATTAATATTTGTAATCACTTATAACCCCTCTTTATAATCTATATCCTTGATTATTCCTACAAGGCTACTTATATCATTCTCATAAAATATTCACATTCTTGGAGATCATTATCTCGGAGACCATTCACTTTATATCATGAAACCACATAAACCGGGCATAGAATAACCGATGATCTTGATAAGAACTTCCATAAATACCTCAAATTAATACATACTCATCACAATCATCCTTATGATCCCTTCAATATTATCAATAACCCATATAAACTTTTACACAAACATCATTTCTTATCAAAATGTGCACCTACATAGTTCAGACAAATCACACCATTGTATCTTGATATTTCAAGAAGGAAAAGATAATAAAAAACATATAAATTAGACCGTGATCACCTTATAGGATCCATTTAAGGACTTTACAACCTCATTCTTTACTAAAGAGACTAGCTAAACCACCAAGACACCTTCCAAATCATCCTTATCTCTTCATACGTGCACACATACTACTAGCCCTTCTATATAAGGTATTCATTCCTAAATTTTGATGATCACACTTTTATAAAGAAAACTTACCAGATTATGGGTACCCTTTTCCCACTTAAACATATTCATAAGCCTTTAACCATGGTTGTAACACCCTTGACAATTGTTATATTCCTCCTTTGCATTTCAAGTGTTGACATGTGATTTTCTTGATAAAGATGTGTTCTTTTGATTGCTGAAGATCATGCTTGATATGGATAAATCATTTTTGCTCTTTGATTGTAGGGCTGGTATGTTGTTGCTTACAACAATCTATTTCACTTCTTATGAGAAATTTGTAATCTGGTTTGAATGGTTGCAAACTTATCCTTTGCAATTAGACTCATCCTTGGATCAATTCTATTGATCCAAGGTATGTTTTAAATCTTCTTATCTAAACTGAATGAAAAATTGACATTCATTGATTAAGAGACTTAATGGACTGAACTTGTGTTTGTTACAAATTCTTTACTATCTCAAAAGACTGTGACTGCATTCTGTTTTGTGTTGTTCTCGGATCTTCTTGATTGACCCTTACAGAACACTTAATGGCATTAGGGGAAACACACTAGGATTCTTGAGAAAGAGAGATTTTAATGTGTCCTATATCTATAAGGTCTATCCTAATAGATTCGAGACTCAGGTAAATTCTGCCTAACTCTTTCTACACCACTTTACGTGGGATGACATCCTAACCTAAGTTGTTAACACTAAGTTAGTATGAAGGAAATAACCTAAGGGATGTAAATTTATTTCTAATCAATTTCCTATACTATTTGGTTATGCTAAGACCTAACCTAAGGTGGTAATCTATTTAATTATGGGTTATATCCTAAGGTTATATATATTAAAATAACCTAAGAAAATTCTATCTATCCTAAACTAATGGGATATGAAAGGGAACCTATGGGTCATTGGAAAGTGGGGAACTAAGCGGTGGTTCCTAAGATTTTAATGAGATTTTATTTTGATTTGGTTTTAAATGCATGTAAGTACTGCTAGTTTGGCAAGGGCTAGTGAAAGTTTAGAGGAACCTACGTGGAGGCATCACTAAATTTGGAAATGCATGTGGAAATCTGATTTGGTCTTGCCAACTTTGGATGGCGGTGGCAAAGAGAGAGAAGCAAGAACATGCAAATTAATTTCATTAATTCACCTCGGTTATGGAAAAAAAAACCATCTTGGAAGGCATCGTTGGCAGATTTGTTTGGGGTTGTTTTGTTTTGCAGGCTTCCTAATTTTTCTCTGCATGGAGCTATCTGGTTCTTCAAACTAGCAGTTTGATCTCCACTTAGTGGCTATTTTTGAATTCGCTGAGAGCTATTTTTGGTTCAAGGAATGTATAAGTGGCATTGTGGTAAAAATTATGGTTGTTTCATCTTTCTTGGAAAAGAAGAGGTGTTGGAAACTCGGCTGGAAGTCTTCTTTGAATTGGTAGAGGCACTATTAGGCATGATAGGCTCTACCCATTAAGATTACTTTCTTTCCTCTAAATGATTCATTAAAACAATTCTGCTCACTAGAAATTTATATTTTCATGATGTATCTAGTTATTTACTTGCATGTATTCTTGAAAATTATGTGGGTTTTGGAATGTGAATCCTTTGCTGTTATTGGCAGTTTTTGGGAACTTTCTCTGTACTAGTTGTTAGAGGTTTTCATGTGAATTGTATTGAAACTCTGTAACTTGTACTTGAAGTCTGAATTTGTATTGAAACTTTGTTTCTATCATTTGAGACTAATGTTGATCAAACGGGCTTGTTGCTTGTTGGGTTCTGAATCTCTATTTAGACTTGTGTTTTGTGAGTTGGAAGTGGAGCTCTGTAGGGGTTCTAAACTTGTATTGAAGCTTGAATTTTTTTTTAGCTTTTTGGGACCTAGTGTTTGTTATGAACCGTGTTGGAACTTATTGAATTTTTGAACCTTGGTTGAATCTTCATATTCAACAACTGTACTTGTATACAATTCTTATGAATACTGAACTTGTTGTTGAGTTGTGTTATGCCCTATACTTAAGCTCTGAACTGAAGTTTTATTCTTCCTTAGGGAAACAAAAGGCTTGAACCCATAATAGGGTGTTGGTGTTTATTATGAACTTTTATTAGGGCCATGGGTTTCATTTTAAACTCGTATTTGAGCTTGTGTTTTTAGAACTTGTGTTCGAAGCTCGTATTTGACGGTGCAGGTATTCCATTGTTGGTTGTTTGATTCTGTATTTGGAATCAATGTGTTGAATATTTATAGGTATTATGAATTTTAAAACTTCAGTCTCATTTAATACTATTTGATGGAAGGGGTCTTGTGAGTTTTGTTTGGTCGAGTAGACCGTGTAACTTATTTGAGGTCTCCTTTGTTTTGAGTTTGAGAAGGATTGGTTATATTATCGCCTTTTAGACCGTACCTTTTGTGTTCTCAATCTTGATAGGGCATTTGAATTCAAGGGTGTATTCTATTCATTTTTACTCGATCGTACCCATGTCTTATGGAAAAACTTGATTGTTTTGTTCATAGAAATAAATGGAACTAGAACTACATTTTGCTATGGGATAGTCATACCAGTTATAGAGGTTTATGGAATGAATTACTTACTTCCTTTATGCATCTGTTGTTGAACAAAATCTTACCTATCTTAAGTTTTTTTATGGAACTCGAGAATCTTGTGGTGATTCTGTTTAGTCGTGTTGGAAGAAGTTGGGATAGTATTTTTCTTTGACGAATTGTTTAGTTCCTTACTCTCTTTTGACATTTCAATTGATTCGTGGGTTTCATCGAATGTTGAATTTAAACCCTGCATACTAGTGTAGTATGAAGGGATACAGTATCCCTATTTGGAATTCTTAGAAATTCAGTCCTTGGGTATTTGATTTTTATCAACCCTTTTCTATCTTACCTTTATTGCGTATTTTTCTTCCTTGTTGGGCTCTTTGAACAAATCTCTGAGTTTTAGTCAGAGAAGTAAATAGGATCTCTTGGGGACAGTATGTTGTTTAGAGATATTGTTGTGAATTTCATTTTGATAATTAAATCTGAACTTGAGCTTGGTGAATGGAAATAGGTAATCAATTTGTAAATTTTCAGTGGAAATTGGATGTATGCATGATTTGACTGTGCATTTGGTTTTGAGTTCTCTTTTGGGAAATAGCTTAAGAAGTTCTAAGTTTGTTTTAGATAATGGATTTCATTTCATAGTATAAATGAAATGAAATATGGATTGGGTCCTTTGTGGTTTGAGATCCTTTATATGTATTGTATAAGTTCATTGACCGAACTTCTCTTTTATTGATTCTCTTCTGAGATGGGAATTTTCTTGTGGATTGGTTAAGAGATTTATTTCATTCGAGTATAGCTTGGATTTTTGGAAAGATTGGTTATAGACTTTTTGAATTATAAACTACTAATATACTAAAGTTAGTAAAACTTTCAGTTAGACTGATTTTAATCTACTTGGATTGAATTGGGATTCTTGTTTGGTTGTTGCCTCTTTATTTATGGACTCCTTATTTTGTCATCTTTGGACTGAGGTAGTGATGTGTGTTCTAAACCTGATTCTTTCCTTCAGAGGAATTGTGTCTGAGAAATAGATATGTATTGATTCTCTTCTTTGTTTACATGGAAAGATGAAGCATACTTATATGATTTATGTTGTAACTAACCTCTTTGTTGTGGAAAAGTTAAAAGTGACTATCTATTCTTATGGGTTTAGGAAATAACTGAATGGAAAGACTTGTTGACTGTTTAAAGTGATTGATAGGATCAATCAAGTCATGTGATATAATTCTGATGTTGCAGATTATATTATGTTCTTTTCTTGATAATGAATTCAGACTCTCTTAATTGTACTTCCTTCTAGATGTTATTAGTTATGATTGTTTGTATGATGTTTATTAATTGTTTCATTAAAGTGGAGTTGATTAATGAAATAATTAGTGGAATGCACTTTACTTTAATGCTTAGTGCTTATCATGCTCTGGGCAGTTCATTGAACCGACCCATGCTAGAAATTTTGTAGATGGACAACATAAGTGATTAAAGAAGAAAATAAATTTCATGTTGTATTGGGCTTATTTAACTCGAACCTTATGTAAAGAGTTTCAATTCATTCTTGAATTGTATTGAAAAAGAAAAGTTGTATTATTTTTGGAATCGAGGTTGTTTTTTTATACAAGATGATTGAAATACATAGTATTGTAAATGAATAAGTTTATGATGAGGAATTGAATGTTGGAGATTTATTTGTATTGGTTGTGTAAATTATCTTGTGTTTATGAATAAGATGGAAATCCTATCTTGATGATATTTTTATTATTTGTTATATTATTAATTTAGATAAACTTGATTAGTTGGTTAAAGGGAAATATATTGGATTCCCTTATTAAGATGTAGCTTGTTAAGTTGCATAAATTAACAATCTTATCTAAACAATTCTAATATAGTATTGGAATGTGTAATGAATATGCGGTAAAACTTTAGAGTTTGTGAAAGATAATAAGGGTTTGACAAACCCTAACACTTAATCAAGTAGAGGAAGGTTCTTCCTCGCTAAAAGAAATGTAACCCAAAGAATGGTGATATGATCGTTAATCATTAGACTTCATTTCTTATAAATTCTACCTCTAGTTGAACCTATTTGGTTACTACACCTTCTTTGAATGATTAAGTTATATTTAATGGAACTTATGATATTGCTGTCCTATTTTGGTTAACTTTTGTTAAACTAAATAAATGAACATTAAAATCAATCATGAGTTAAAGGAAGTTCTTTAATGCTTAATTGATTCAAGTATAGAACAAGAACTTAAGGAGTGTTGGATTAGGGTTTAGCATAGATGATGTAATCTGTTTTATAATCCAAATTAATTAAATATTAATAACCTCCTTAGGGTATGTACATCTTGATGAGGTAGTTTCTATAGGATGTTGGCACATGCCAATTGCAGGACTGTACCTTCAAGAAGACTAGGGTTTTCTCGAGGATACAACATTGCAGTTGACATGTGGAAACACCCTTCTGCATTGATAATCTAGATCTACACTCAAATAAGGACTTGAACTTAGTTTCTCTCTAGGTCAAGTTAGTGGCATGTTTAGGATAAGTAGTAGATTTCAATGGCTCAGGGTACCTTGGCACATCTGGTTGACTTAGGTCAACCGAGTATGCCCATATACCCTAAGTCATTGTGAGCGTCTTCCTATAATAATTTATGTTTCTAACCAGGGCTAGGGTTAAACCTTGGGAAATTATACTGAGTAGTCAGTAAAGACCATTCATGATAATAGATGAGTGAGGTGAAGCACGTATTCCAAAATGATGAGTATATTGTCTAGGAATAGTGACATACACAGTATGTTGTAAATCTTTGTCCAAAGTATCACAAGCTACTCGTTCCATTGTCCTATTTCACCAAGTTTGAAGCAACATGATATCAAATGAATATTGGTAATGAATATTCAAATATGTTATTTAAACAGATCGCTCAAAGACTGTTTTAGGGTAGGAAAACCAACAATACAAAGTATACGATAAGTATTCAGTCCTTAAAGTTAACATAAATAGATTGGTGGATCACCGAGTTATGAAATGAATAGATCGGTGGATCACCGAGTTATGAAATGAATAGATCGGTGGATCACCAAGTCATGAAATAAATAGATCAGTAGATCACCAAGTTATGAATTGAACATATCGGTGGATCACCGAGTCATTTACAGCTGCATATGGTTATCTGTTTGAGATTGATTGGCATGGAATGTTTGTTCTAAATAATGCTTTATTTAGAATAGTGAACATTATGTAAAAAAATCCCTTGTTTCTAAATTCTTAAAATGGGAATGTTACAATGGTCTTGTAGAATATTTTCCTAGATTGTTATTGTGTCTTTGTCAATTAGGTCTCCTAGACCTATTCACCATCAAAGTTGAACACTATCATAAATTCTAGAGTAAATTCACCTTATCAAGATATGAAACCTCTTGAATCTCAAGTTACTCACTATCTAGATACTTTTTCCCAACTTTTGGCCTTAGATCCCACAATTTTCACCTTCCACCATTGATCTTATTTCAAACCACTTCTTGAGAACTCTCGGAACAGTTAAGACAAAAATACTTTAAAAATACACATATTTTGATGTCAACATCTCAAATTTTGCCACCAACTCTGTATCAACATTTTCTAGTTACCTCATCATTCTTAAAATGATTTGGAATCATGAAAAAAACTTTCTTACTTGGACCCACTTTACTTGTCTTGAGTCATCTTTCAAAAAAATGCAACAATCCTCCTTATAATGATTTGATCAAGTCATCATACTTCATCACTCATCTCTCTTGCAATTATTCTCCATGAGACATTAATGCATTTTATATCATGATGATAACATCACAAAGACATATGACTTAGCCAATTCTAGATGACCATGACAGACCTATTGATGATCAAGTATGCTCGGATAGACTTTTCACACTTTAACATGCCTTTTGAGAATACCTTACAACATTACACGCTTCATACACACTAGAAAATATTTGTATAGCTAGTATAGCTAATGACAAAACCATGACACTTCCAGTTTTGTCTTAGACTAAACAATATGATGTGACACAAAAATTTCATCTAAAGCCTTGGTGCTTCTTTAATCTTTCAAAAGTATTTCTTCTTCTTATCATCCTCTAACAACTCTACCCATAAAAATCTATATCTTCTTGTAATTTTAAGCCCTTACTTTATTTATCTTGTAAAATTGAGACAATGTACTTTACTTTCTCTTCTAACAATTTGATTGACTTAGACTTAAACTTTTATTCAAGATTATGGATTTTATTTTCATACTCTTTGAACTGAAGAATTAGATTCTTGTTATCCTTTTTAGCATGCTTCAAATCAATTTGGATTACATAAAGACCATCTTTAACATCCTCATTAGGGTAGCTGCAATAACCTGATATGAAATCACCTAACAGTGAAGAACCATCACTTAGAATCGAAACACCACTACTAGCATCAGACAAACAATCATCTTATTTTGAATAAAATATTCTTTTTCCCTTCTTCTTGTAGTCAAATCTCTTAAATTTATTCTTACCTTTTTTGAACTTATGATTCTTCTTATTATGATCATCCTCATGATTTTCATTTCCTTCTTTTTCATGCCTATGAGGACACTTAGTAGAAAAATGACCTACTTCACCACAATTGAAACACTTGAATGGAATTTTACCTCTATACTTACTAGATCCAACATTCAATCTTCTAGCCATCATTGTAAAGAGTTCTTCATCATCAATTTCAGGAGCAACATCATCATCTTTGGACTTCTGCATTTGGTATTTGTTTCAGATTTTAAGGCAACTCTCTCTTTACTTGGTTTTTAATCACCAATCCTCATTTCATATGTAATCAAAGTCCCATGTAACTCATCCATCTTCAAGGTAGTCAAAACATTTTCATCTTCAATAGAAAATACTTTAGAATCAAACCTAGGAGTTAGGGATCTCAAAACCTTTTGAATAACTACTTCTTCCTTCACATCTTATCCTAACCCTTTCATGGAGTTGACAACCTTGTCAACCCTAAGTAGGTATACAATAATAGACTTATCATAATTCATCTTAATACTCTCAAATTGATTTCTAAAATTTTGAAGCTTATAAATTCTTACCTTGTAGTATTCTTCATAAAAACTTGAAGTTTCTCCCATGATTATTTTGTTGATTTGCAGTGCATTACCTTTCCCATATCAGATTCTCATAAACCACATATGATAACATTAAAATAATTTAAACTTTCATTACATGCCTTATTATCTATAGCACTAATCAATGGAGTGGCAAATGGAGTATAGCCATCCTCAATGGCTTCCCAAATATCAAACCCTAAATATATGATATGAGTCTTCATCCTCAAACTCCAAAAATCATAATTTGTTCCATCAAACAATGATGTATTATTGGTAGAGAAACCACTCTATTGTCTATCCATTGTTTTTCTTCAAAGGATATCCTTTCAAGTGATCAAAATTCTCCAAAAGGACCTGCTATGATACCAATTGTTGGAAGCCTAATCAAGCTGAGAGGGAGGTGAATCAATCCTTACAAACTTAATTTCAATTTCAGATTTCTCAAATTAACCATTAATCAATTAACCAGAAATTAGAGTGTAAAAAACAAAATAAAACATACATTCAATTAACCATGAATAAGAGAAGAAACACCATAACACAAGATATAAGTGGAAAACCCTCAAGGGGAAGAAAACCCACTAAAACTTATAATTATATTACTCAAATAAAAGTATTTAGTGAACCACCGACTTCATGAGAAGGATAAAACCCCCCAAGATTATCGAGAACCAAATCAACCAAATTTTTATGAATATATTTGATGTATTTTTTCTACCAAAATCGATTGATATCATTAATTCATCTCGCTCTCCTTCAAACACTAGGTTTACAAACTTGATTTATCCTTCACTTTATTTCCTTATCTTTGCTTCAAATCCTTGCCCACACTATTGAAAAAATTATTCAACATATAATTCACTCTATTATATATAAACACATTCCTTTGTACCTAAAATTCACTCACACATAGGTAACACTTTTCATACACACTCAACTAACACCAAAAACCACCCAAAAACATTACTTTTATATGCTCTTCTTGATTCAAATTAAAACCAAGTCATTTTCCCTACTTTTGTTTAACAAAGGAAACTTAAAAACATCCCAAGTTAACAATTAAAACATTCTTATATGACACATGTAGGTATTCCATGCCCAAAACCTTCGTACTTGCACCAAAAAGCCTCAAAACCCCATCACTAAAATGAGAAAAATCCACTCACACCAAAAATACAGTTATTCAAGATCCCAAATTCACCATACATGATTAATATAATATATAAACATTATAAATGGTCTCAAAATTTTTTTTAATCAAATAAATCATTAAATGGGCCCACTAGCTCATATCGTTCACAAAACAGTTGTTTCTAAGCACCTTGTCTTCACCTTTGGGCCTCAAGATCACCCAAGAACACCTAAATTATGGAATGTGATAACTATATGGAATTCTTAGGAATTTTACATAGCATCCATGAAATTTATTCACCATAAAACATCCATGTGTTCAAACCACAACTACTTTCCTCTTCTCAAATCATGTTGCCCAAAAACCTATTTTGCAAACGCAACTAACTTACACCCTTTCATTCACTTCCAAGACCTCCAAATGCCTTCAATAGAACAAGTTTCATCACTATTCATTATAAATGTGATGTAAAGTATCAAATTATCCATTTAATGCTTCAAAAAAACTCAATATTTCAGCAAAATCAATTGTGTCCTAGAAAACCAACAACATTCTTGCTCACAAACTAACCTGGATGACCCATAAAATCTCATCATCATGAGACAAATTGAACACCACTAAAAATTTCCCTAAATAAAATTTCCATAACATAATATAACTCCTTCCAACACTAAGAGGAAGGCCTTCAACCAATCTTATCTTTGCAAACTTCTTGAAACTACCCCAAAACTACCCTTTGACTAGTCTTCACAAATAGGGCAGATTTTTCCATTTGGAAGATTCATCATCACCTGAAACCATCATGGAAATGAAAAATACTCAAAAAAAATCCATTTATTTTGAAATTCCTTTGGAGAATATTTTCCCAAACTAAACTTCTTCAGAAACAAGCCTATTTGAGTGGGGTCCACTTGTCACAACAACCACTACCATAACTTTCTAGAATCCTAGAGGAGTCCTATACGTCATCCAATCATCATTAGTGAACTAGAAATAAATTATAGGAACTTGGTGACCTAGATGACCCATCAAATATCATCATCATGAGACAAATCGCACACCACTAAAAAAATCTCTGCGAATAAACTTTCCAAAACATATTATAACTCCTTCCAACTCCAAGAGGAAGGCCTTTAGCCAATCTCATCTTTGAAAACTTCTGAAACTACCCTAGAACTACCCTTTGACTAATATTCACAAATAGAGCACATTTTTCCATTTAGAAGATTCCTCACACTGAAACCATCATGGACACACATAAATACTCAAAACAATGTCAATTTATTTTGCAACTCCTTTGGAAAACCTTATCCCAAACAAAACTTCTTCATAAACATGCCTCTTTAAGTGGGGTCCACTCATCACAACAACCACTACTATAAATTTTTGGAATCTGGATGATTCCTATACATCATCAAATCATTGTTAGTTAATTAGAAATAAATTCTAGGAACTTATGATCATTTTATCTCCCATCTCTTTTGAGCCGGGTTTCAAGAACATAAAACATTTTTACCTTCTTAACATTCGTTCATAAAAATGTGACAATTAAATAGCCTCACTATTTTTTCAACCCTTCTATACTCAATTTAGAAACATCCTTGAAAGACACAATGTCCCATGCAAATCACACAATTCGGGGTGAGCATCGAAAGTGCAATTCGAACTAGAAAACACCCTTTCTTGGACCATATTTTACATAAATTGATGTATCTCGAAAAATATTATTTAGAATGACATAAAATGTTTCTCTTATTGGTATAGCAGCAGATTTACACAGGGAATAATATTCTTCTCTATATGATATTCAGATACAAGTGGCTATTATATAGCCATATACATAGCCTGTAACAACCTCCAACAAAATAGGAGGTGTTACAACAATTAACACTATTTAGTTGTGATTGTTACTCCCGTAACAATACACAACTCAACACCAATAATATATTATTGTTTATATAACAATAAGATATTAATATCATATTAAACTATATAATAATAATTACTAGTGTAATTATTATATTACACAATGTAAATATTATAATGTGAAGCACTAATCAAGATATTCCTAACATTCCCCCCCTTAGTGCGAACATGGTAGAAAAACATCCACAAACTCCTCTGCAGTATGCTCACCCATGTGGCATGTCCAACTCTGTGACTCATGACCTTGATCCAAAAGAAAGGATCTCTCCTTCCATGGTTTTAAGAGGCTTACCACAAACCTTGACGCGACAGGAACCTCATCAACTGTCAACCTCATGTGGTTTTTTAGATCCTCCCACAAACCCTTTCAAGATCCATGAACTGACTTACTCTGGTGCTACTATTCACCACTATGCTTATACATCAGGGAATTATGTAGGAAGCACAACTTGCATATCACAAAACCGCACAAAAGAAGATATACTGAAAATATTTCACATTACTTCCTATAAGAATCGTAATGTTCTTAATCGTAGTCTCTATCATTGATCGCTGCCACTTGATCTCGAACAACATAGAAAACTACCACTGCCACTGGAAGCTTTCCTTGACTAAGTCATTTTGGGTGCAGAATGGGAATGGAACATTGGTATGTATTCCCCCCCACAATGTGAAATTCCAAATAAGAAATCAGAAAGGGAAAAATGTATTGTGTTGTATCATACTAACTGGATCTTGTTGTCTTGATCTTGCTGCACATGATCACCATTGCCAATGAACGTATTCACTGACCGATCATCTTCCAATGAAGTACGACAGTCAGAGGATCTCTACAGTCAAAGGATCTCTGTAGTTTTCTGCTCTCTTATACAATTCTTTTCCAGTATTAACAATAAATCACACCACTCAAAGCAACAGGAACACTGCAAACTGAAGCACACTAAGAAAATGGAAACCACACTGAAAATCAAATACTCACACCATACATATGCCACCTCAAACCATCACGGCCCGTCGTTGGTAACCCGCGAGAGGTCATTGTTCAACCTCCTTCCTCCGATGCCTCCTTCCTCCATCTTCATGCTGCTAGTTCAGCCGGATGTGATCATGAAGCTCAAAAATACCTTCAATAATTTGGACGTTGCGTACAAGCGAAAATGCGTCCAAAATTGAAATGCGGGCAAATTTTTTTATTTTTCAAACTTTGGAAGATGACACTTTTTACAATAGCATTGACCCACAATGAACTTTTGACGACTAAACAAAAATCGACTCTCGACTTGACAATGACTATTTTGAATCGGACAAAAAGACACGACTAAATTAAAAAGTAATAAAATGAGATTACTTTTTAAATGAAAATGAGTATTAAAAATCCTAAAACTTGACACGTAATTTAAAAATAACTGACTATGAATAGACACTAACCCGAGACCGATTCAATGAAGAGTTTATACTCAACACGTCATATAGAGAATCATCTGAATGGCCACATGGAGAATGAGACAACTTCAAACCTGTTGACTGCAGATTTGCAAGATAACTTTTTCAGGCTTATAATACTGCACGTCAGAATAGTCTATGTGTGAATCACCAGATTTCAATGGCATTGGGTAAATACACTCCTCAAATACGGCTAGGACAACAAATGTGAGAGCTCTTAATTTTGTCGACTATGACAATGCAAAATCAGGTCTTTCTATTCGGGAAATGATCTTCATGAATGTTTCACCAATCTGCAGGTGTCAGATATTTGATAGATTGCACAGATCTTATCAATACACACTATTAATGCCACAGAATCAAAATATCATTGATCTGTATAAATTGTAGAGGAGACGAGAGGACGTAAATTATCCTATGTCATCTTCAAATGCAATGAATTCCAAATGAATAGTCGACAGAAAATAAAATTTTAAACTACTCCATGAAAGTATAAGATCCTCCACGTGGATAGTGTTAGGACGTGACACTTTGGAATGACAATATTGTTTGAGACTGATAGGATGCTCAGAAATAACAGGCCGACCACATATCAGGCTGTACGAGTCATTTGAATGCTTTATCCATATACCTGCATATTAGACGCCTTCAACAAGAATACATTGCATCTCCCAATACGTTACAGCTACCAACTCTAACCCATGGAGGAGCAGATCGGCATTTCTGCGGGTTCAATCAGCAATGAAGTTCTTCCTGAGGCAGATGAAAATTCATGTAACATCCGAGGCACTCAAATGAAATGTCCCACTCTCAATATTTTGACCATGGATTTACAAAGCGCTCTGATACCAAATATTGGTATAGCAGCAGATTTACACAGGGAATAATATTCTTCTCTATCAAATATTCAGATACAAGTGGCTATTATATAGCCATATACATAGCCAAAACAACCTCCAACAAAATAGGGAGGTGTTACAACAATTAACACTATTTAGTTGTGATTGTTACTCCCGTAACAATACACAACTCAACACCAATAATATATTATTGTTTATATAACAATAAGATATTAATATCATATTAAACTATATAATAATAATTACTAGCGTAATTATTATCTTACACAATGTAAATATTATAATGTGAAGCACTAATCAAGATATTCCTAACATCTCTCACCTCTAATACACCTCTTTTCACCAGCTCCAATCATCAAGCATGGCTCAAATAGCTCTATATCTTTCCATCCCATCTCATTTTCATGGATATGGTTAGTGTTTTACACTGTCTAGGCTAGGGTCGATGAAATAACATTTTATATCACCATGAACCCTCTCCTAAATTACCTTGCATACCTATAATATATTTTTGACATCCTTTAATGCTTCCATAAGATCACTTAGCTCCACATCTCATCCTCTTGCCTCATGGCACCTAGACATGTTCTAGATGAGAACCTAAAACTTAGCCTCAAACTTGTATCGGATCCTAAAACTCATGTGAGTTCCTATAAAATCCCCAAACATGTTCTCCATTTTTCCAAAATTATCCTTAAGCTACCAAGAAGCTCTAACCACCATGCACCATCACCTAGGCAAGCTAAGTCACCGACCGGGCTCGCAAGAACAAGTCATTCTTAGTGAAACACATAAGTTTTCAAGAACACATTTGAAACATCATGTTATCATAGCTCGAGAATCATCTGATTTTAATCAATAATCCTCTTAATTGTTAATGTTATTTTACATCAATGATAATACCTAAGTCACAACATGCCAACAATTTGTATCTCTACGAATGAACATTATTATGAAGAATATTATTATGTTTGAGTGAATTTATTGTGAAAAGTTGTTGTTGCACCTTCAAGGATCACCCTCCCTATATAATTTAGAAATATATATGACAAACATTGATCTAAAAGGGAAAATATGATTCACAATATAAAAAAATTTAAATTTGACTCTCCTTCTCATCCCTGTAGAAGACATAATGAATAAAAACCTTGCAAATGCTACACACAATAAACCATAAAGATAATAAAGAGGTAAGAGACAATTATAAAAATAAAAAAGAATATATGATCCACAATCATATATGTATTAAGATATGATATATACATAGTATACTATCATTATAATTGAAGGCATCTTATGCATTTACAAAGCTAAAAACTATGTGTCAAAGGCACTCGAAGCTCGGGACTCAAAAGATTATAGTAACCTTAAATTAAAGTAAGAGGAATTGTTTTTATAAGAGTGATTTTCCATATACAAAATGGAATAGAGAAGATAGAGGAGATAATATGATCAATCATATTCTAAAATATCTCTTTTCCTATCCTTATCTCTTCTCGCATATATCATAGGGTTTTGAGAAGATGTCCAACTAAAAATATCTTCTCAAAATAGCCTTCAAGCATATTCTGGGATCTATGATGGCACAATGATGATCCATATTTATTTTTTAAATTTATCTCTTAGAAATCATCAATGCATACTCATGAGATCAAGAGGATAAGTGAAGAAGAATTGTCATTTTCTCAATAGATCATAATTTCATCCTTGGGACCATTATGAAAGCTTATTATTTTGATCAAAAATCATTTAAATTATTCATTTACACATAGGTGAGGCCATAAAATAATATCATATTAAAAACATATTCACAAGAGAATAGAACATTTCAGAAGCATTTGAGAGTGATTTGGGATCCATCGATCAGATTATGTGTGAAAAAGACACTTCAAAACTCTGTCATAAATTGTTCACAAATATCTTAGCAATTATTCTCAAAATTAGGACCAATAATAGGCTCTATGAATTACCTTTCCATTGGTATGAACCACTTTTCATTTATATCTCTTTACCAAAATATATTAGCAAAAAAACAAGAGCTATATTCATCACCTTTGTCTTAGATGGCATTCGCATGCTTCATTTTCCTTTAGTGTGCAACTATTAAATTTAACATGGTGAATAGACACTATAGCATTTTTAGACTTCACCCATCTACACCAAGTGTTACATATGCCAAATGTTACTAATGTTTGTCTCATAATTCATTGAAAAGAGTAAGTGGAGTAAACAATGTTGAGACAATGCAAAACACCAATCTATTCCACTTGTTGCTCATTAATGTCATGTAGAGTTTAGAGGAAAGGATAAAAGGTTTAAGATAGTCTCATATGTCGATTGCCTCTATTTTTAAAATATGTCACTTGTCAACCATCAAAATTATACACATTTTTAAAAAATTAGGTAGCCAAAGACATGAAGTATGTGGTAAAACTAATAAGTGTCAAGAATCCTCCATTGGGACGTTGAAGAAAAGTGAGGTCAAAAATTTTAGTTCCTAAATGTGTAGAAATCCAATGTTTACCAAGTTTCATAGATCCATCACTAAAGCACTGAAAAAATAATGAAAAGTGATTAAGTTTGTAAACTACGAAGAATGTAGGAAATATTATGAGTGTTACATATCAAAGATCCATCGTGAGGCACTAAAAACCATGAAATCAACTAATTTTAAAGGATTTGGAAGGGAAAGGATATGTCATTGAGTGACATGTTCACTACTTTACACAATTAAAAGCGATGAACATGTGGTATTAACAATTAAAGGATTTGAACGTTAACTAAATGTTTTAAGGAACACTCCATTGAAAGAGAAAGAATCTTCTAAGTTCCTTTTTATCTAGAATATATACATATAAAATAGAAGAAGGAAAGAAATTTTAATGAGTTTCAATCATAAGGTTTTCCATAAATTCAACAAGGTTGATTTTTAGCAACATTTTTGGTGAATCAAAGGGGATATTTTTTCCAATATATGGATTAGTGGCCTTTGCATCCATTGGGCACGGATTTTGGTGATATTTTTGAAGTTATTCCATTTTTCCTAAACATTTGAAGGTATTTACTATGAACAAGCCTCAAGAGAAACCAAAAACCTATTTACAAAAGACAAATCATACATACTTCAAATGAAATATGTAGAGTGTACAAAAACTTGTTATGCAAAAAAAACTGAAACTACTCCTACTCTAACAATGTGAAAAGTGGATTTACACAAAGCCAAATAATTATAGGGAGAAGTAAATGTCTTTTCTATTTAAGTTTCACCTTAAAATGATATTTTTAATGATTGTGTCAAACGAGAGGAGTGCAAACATGGTATGAAATTCCTCCTCTTTCAAAATATGAGTTTTCCTCATCAAATACACCTTTTTTTATCACACTTTGTTTTTGGAGTTGTCTAGGATAACTTTTGATGATTTCTATCATGTTATCAAACAAGAATGATTTGCAAAAAAAAATGATCTTTAAAAAAAAAAGGTGTTTGATAAGGAACCCACTTTTCAAGGATAAACCTCCACATTATATAGACATGTTGTCATCTTTGGTATTCTCCTCATAGAGAATGTTTATGAGATATTTTGACTTGTCTTCCTCTACTTTCTTTGTAGAAAAATTATCTCTTAACATTTTTCTTTCCCCTTATCCTTAGCCTTAAACATATAATTTACCATCGTAATCTCTTTTTATTTAGCCCCTTAGGAACTCATTTGATTAACCTCAATGTCTAAATACATTTTTTTGCTTCAACACTAGAATATTTGAAGATGGCAACAAGATCTAAACATGCAAATAAAATAGGGTCACTAGATTTTATTAGAGTGCGTAAGGATCTTGGATCAATGAGTTTATTATGTAGTTGCAAGAATCATTAAACCACAAAGAGGAAAATTTAAATGAATTAATTCCAATACTCAACCAACTCAACATTAATCCTTCATGAACAGATAGCAATATCTCAAGGGTATTGTATAAATATGAGTGTTGCGTAACTCCTCCATGGGAATATTCCCAAAATTATAAGAGGGATTACATTCCCCAAATAAGTATGTAACTCCTATAATAGACTATGATGTGTATGACATGTCATAGTAATTCCTATGACACAAAGAAACCTAAGAAAGATGAGTCAACAAAAGTGAGGAATTTCCATGTAAATAAATACGAGGAAAATAATATCCTACATCAACACCCCCCTTAATTGTAGCTTAGGTGGGAAAAAATAAAGTGGGTCCCTATAAAAAGTCCTAATGAGTTACCCATGTATAATGAAACTATCTCATAAAGTGGAAAAAGGAGAGAACCTAGTGGGGAAAAAATCCCCTAAAAGAGAGAAGAGAGAAGTACATAGAATGTCTCCTCAAAGTAAATACCTCTTGAAGTACATAGAGAAGATTCCATAAAGTAGAGAGAAAAATAAGAGGGGAATTAAAGAAGGCCCCTTGAAGAGTTTCAATGATGTGGTCTTCCCTGAAGAATAAATAAGGTCCATCTACATCGGACAATGTTTGAGAGGAACAAAAATATGTACTACAATTTTTCCCACTATATCAAGGAAGGAAGGCAATACTATAAAGAACTATGAATTTTTTCCATGACTAAAATTTGGTATAAGTCTGGTAAGAGTGTGTACAAGAATTGATGGTAATGCAACTGAAGTAGATATATCGGAGGATGTGTATGGATCAATTTATGAAAGAGTGTCCATATGAAGTGAAGTCCCAATAACCCTCACAATGGTAGAAAGAGGATCCATGAGGAGTGGTGGATCAATAATGATCTCCAAAATAGTGGAAGTGAATAATATACTAGAAGGGTAACTCCAATCAATGGAGATGAAGGAATCCTCTAAAGTACAAATGTGTGAAGGTTATATAAATTAAAGTGCATATCCCTATACTTCAACATAAGTAGGGTATCTGAAAATACATTTGAGGTCCTGCAAAAATTGTCCCAAAAGGGTGGTTTAACAAAAAGAAGAGTAATGTCTAATAAGAGTATATCAACACACAAGAAGTAGGAGGAGTACAATATAACTTGCATAATGACTATGGATCGAGGAAAATGTAATGAAAGTAGGTGGAACACCATGGAAATATGAACATGTTTTCTTGTGTCTCGATAGATATCCTATGGCTAGAGATTCAACAAGAGATTTGCATTATTTGAATGGTTATTGGGAGAGGGAGGAGATGTATCCTCATTAATACTCACATCATCGAACTAGAAGAATAATCCTCATCATCAGGAATATGAACAAGTAAATTTGTATCAACAAAACTATCATCACATGAATTGGGTGTAGAAAAAAGTATCCGAAGGAATAAGAACTACAATCTCATAAGGGTCTCCAAATAAGGTCTAAAGAACTCTCCAAACATTATAAGGAAACTTCATGTCCACTACATGATGGTGGAGAGGCATGTAAATGTACATCAAAAAGTGATGAAGAACCATGTAATAAGTTTAAAAATAATATTCAAGTAAATTTTGGTCATGGGCAAGTACTTGTCCATACAAAAATGGATAAAGGTCATCGTGAATGAGAAAATATTCCATGTATGAATTCCATAGTTCATAATTAGTCATACTAAGAAGAAGAGGTGGATGTCATAATGGAGAATTGGTCATATGAAGCATAAGTCTGGAAATAACATCCTCCATTATAGATATACAAATGAGATTAATTAGTACAAAGAAGTCATATGTGATCGGTGCATGCTCGGATGGATGTTGGAAACACTAAAAATGCATCTTTAGAATTCAAAAATAAATGAGTGGTATGAGTGCAATAAGTGGCAAAAAAACATAGTCATGGATGTGATATGTCAAAAACACACACATTATTATTATTGATTACAACACCCCCGAATTTTTTTGTTTTAGCCCACCCAGTTTTAGAACTTTATAATTTCATTTCTATAAAAAAATAGGACCAATATAAATAGGATAAAAAAATTATACATTTTTGAAAAACATTGTTGTTGAATCCAAGTAGTTGATCAAAAGATACGAGAGTTTTCATTTTTTACTATTAGGCCTATCAATGAGTTTCACACTTACAAATTTAAATGCACTACATAATTGGTTTTGCAAAAATGCGGTGGGAAAATTTTGAACATATGACCCCTTACATTAACTTGTGACACTTTCCAACTTGGATTTTCACCCATACATACACTCAAAAAAATCTATATTAATCTTCATCACAAAAATAGGTTATTTAAAATGAATTTAAACATGTCATAGTGATAGGCGGGAGTTTGTTTGAAACCGGTGATTTGACCGGGTTATGGAATACATGGACTAATTTGGTGCGATGTACACTTGAGTAGCTCAAGGTTCATTTTAAGACCCCCCTCTAAACAATTAGTTTAGAATTGGTGGCGAATATCCAAAATTCACTTTCACAATGGAGAATTTATGAAAAACCATTTTGTGGCAAAGTCGATTGGGTGGGATGACCATCCATCGGGTGGGTTGGATGGCTATCCATTGTCTGTCATATAATCTAGGTTAGATGGCATCCAACCTAGGTTGTACAGCAGATGATGGAAGGCCATAGGATCCAGCCATCAACCCAACCATCTAACCTAGCCATCTAACCTAACCATCCAACTCGGTCGTCCAACCTAGTCATCCAACCCATCCATCCAACCCAGCCATCCAACCTAGTCATTCAACTCAACCATCCAACCCAGCTCTCCAACCCATCCATCCAACCTAGCTATCTAACCCATCTATCCAACCCATCTGTCCAACCCAACCATCCAACCCAGCCGTCCAACCCATGCCCAACCAACCCATCTGTCAACCCATCCATCCAACGCAATCATCTAACTTGGGTTGGATGACTTTCCATCGTCTGTCATCCAACTTGGGTTAGATGACTGTCTATCATCTACCATCCAACCTAGCCATCCAACATGGGTTAGATGACTATTTATTGTTTATCGTCTAACCCATTTTTCCAACTCCGGGATGATCGTAAATTATGTGCTATCCAACCCAATCGTCCAACCTAGGTTGGATGGTCATATAATATATGTCGTCTAACCTGGGTTGGATGATATACAATGGTTTTCTATCCAACCTAATCTAGATGGATAATTTCTCCTTGTTGGATGTCATTATTAAATGGGTAACCCTAGAACCCCAGGCTATGTATTATACCTCGGCAAATACATGTATAAGTTAATTTTTACATATAAATAGTAGGTGAATTGACCCATACAAATGACTTGTCGGCTGATTTTTGGCAAACTGGGTGGCAACCGACTACTGAAAATTCACCATTTCCAATTTCCAAAATCCCTAATATTCACGATTTTATGAAAAAATTTCCATTAAAATTTTCCTTGCCCGAGGTGGCAAGAGACAAAGTTATGGTGAGCTACCTTTGTAGGAGACCTAATTTTTCAAGTTATTGGAGTGGATCCGAGTCGAACTAGTTGAGAAAGTGAGTCCATGAGTTGGAGACAAAGCAATCAACTAGGGATAAGGTGAAGTTGGTGCACCGATACAAATATATTTGAGGCAAAGTTATATAGTATCATAAAATTATTCATTGAGATGGATTGGTAGAAAATCAGCCCATGGAAAGATCAAGTAGGTTCTATGTGAGGAGTGGAAGCCTAGAAGTGATCAAACCAATTCATGAATATTGATGGATAGTTCACCGAGTTAGGCGAGTTCTGAGAATAGTGAGTTGTAAAGCTAAGGTTAAGGGAGGCTAAGTCACGGGTTGTTTGAGTTGAAATCGAGCCACACTGTGAGTAGGGTTTATAATATGTACCGAGAAATGCAAACTAATATAGATGGGACCTAGGATGAGTGAAAAAGAGTCATGGCAGAGCAGAGTAAAAAGTTCATACAGTGCAAAAATAGGGTTGAGTAGAGGATCCTGGAGAGTTTGTAAAGGAAGATTTGTGGGTGGACGGACCCACATACTAAACAAAAAATTCTGGGTTAAGCAAACAAATATCTATTGTGCAGAATGTTGTGAGTCCCAAGTTGGAGAGATCCATTATGTAGAGGTGTATTGAGTTGGATGTTGATCTAGACCCAAGCTATGATAACTGAAACACTACCAAAAATGTAGCAAGTTGTGTAGAGATATGGGTAACAAGATGTGTAGCGAGTTGGACCAAAAAAACCCTTCAAGACACACAAACCCAAAGAACCTTTGTTTCCACAAAAATGCCCACTAATTTTTCCCCAAGGTTTTTGATAATATATTTGTAAACCCTAAAAAAATTTAAACCCTAAGAAAATCGTAAACCCTCAATCTTTATATATAACCTCTATAATGATTAATAAAACGATATTTATAAATAAAACTTGCAATACACAAACTAGATAAACATATATGAGATTTAGCTTTGATACCATATGGTACTGTGCGAGGATACCAAATCAATGAGTGTATTATGTGATTGCAAGAATTGTGAAACAAAAAATATGAAGATGAAAATGAATGATTTACAATACTAAACCAACTCAACATTAATCCTCCATGACTGGATAGCAATATCTCAAGTGTAGTGTATATATAGAAAAGATGTGTAACTCTTCCTTTAGGAAGGGGAGTTATATTCCCTAAATAGGAATGTAAATCCTATGAAAACTATGACTCTCTATGACATGTCATAGTATCTCCTATGACACTAAGGACACCTAATCAAGATGAATCAAAAAAGGTGAGGAATTTCCAAGTAAACATATTCAAGGAAAATAATATCCTAAACCAACACATTTAACCAAATTACCTTTCTCACCTTCTTCTTCTTTACCTAGATATTTAATATGAGTACCTTTAGTGTCCAAGATTGATTTCTCCCTATCTTCAGGATCTATCTAATCATCGTCTTAGGTATAAACCTCCTAGATAAGAAAAAAACATGCTTTCATCTTTAAAATTAGAGTCATTCCACTCTGAACTTTTCATCTCATGATATTCTCTAATGAAACTTGTTTCAACACGACACGAAAAATTTACTATGGGTTAATCATCACTTAAATTCTTAGGAACATCTCATTTAAGTTTAACCCTCTTATTTTGTCCTATAAATCTTTCAAATGATTCTTTATGAAGTGCTCTTGTCTCTGACTCAAGTGAAATTAGAAAATCATGGTTGATCTTCTCTTACTCGTGGTAATTCTCCAAGGTGGTTGAATAGTTGGGCATTAAGGGTTTCTTATAGTGTTACATGTTGTTTTATTTATCATTAAAATTGTAAACACCTTTATCCACCATCATGGTTGGGTAACAAGGGTTGAATATTGTTGGGTAATGTAGAGAAATAACCTATGAATTACCAAAACCTCCCAAGTCTTCATAATAAAAATTAATGCTTTTAGGTATAGGCGGGAGGAAATTTTATAAAACATACAGTATTATTAATATATAAATATCTTCTTGTAAATAAAATGGACTATTGGGAATAACAAGGACATCTTGTAATTGAGGTGGATTAGGTGGGGTCTTAGCATTTTCATGGAGAGCTAGAGGTAAGTCACAATGTGGGAGAAGGATGGGAGAAATGAGAGTAGGTTTCCTTTTAGCATATTAAATAAGGATCTTCCAATCTTAAACAAAAAAATCATATGCATAAGGAATAACATTATCCCAAGGGACTGAATCATAATAACAAGATCAATATCAAAATATCTTACATACAACAAGAATGTCATATCTCGATTGGTCTATATTTTTAGGAACACTTTCCCAAGTCATTTTGATATTGAAATATGAAACATAAAAACTTGGGATTTTTATAGTCTTGAAGAATTCTAAGAGAGAAATGATGTTTACATTCTCTTGAAACCACTTTTCCGATGTTTTTACCAGCTAGTCCGTGTGGAAATTGATTGTGCAAAAAGGCTTGATACCAATCGTAATATTTTTCGTTTAAAATAAGAGGTGCATAATATAATGCATATATTCTCTTATCTGATTTTATGTGTATAACATTGATTGCATACATCTTAGATATTTACAACATGGATTATAAAATCATTTCCATAAAAGAGGGATAAGGTTTTTATGCTTGTTTGGGAATATCATCCCACTATCGTAAATGGAGGAGGATAGAGTTTGAATGAAGGGAGGAAAGAGATTTTTAAATAGCCATGGAAGTGTGAAATTTTTTAAAAATGAAGATAATATAAGGGGGTTGTATGTAAATGAGGAAATGGGCCTTTGAATCATTGAAGTCACCAGTACTTGAGAACATGGTTCAAAACCAAATGAGCTAAGAGCGCACCAAAATTTAGTTGTAAATTAGACAAACGTGCATCCTTGCTTCTACAAATACTAAAAACATTCAACAAAAACGCACATATGTAATAGAACACTTGAAAAATAATAACAAAATATTCATGAAAGTGGGCCATAAGGCATTCGAAACTATTGGATGGCTATGATGTGCACCTATAGATCACCAATTAAGAGTTCAACATCTCAAAAACAACAATGAGAATTCTTACAAGGTACGGGAACCTAAATACTTAAAGTATACCTATAGATAAAGTCATATGTTATCCTAACTACTATATGTTATAGCTACTCTACTATAATCTTTTAGCTGTATAAGAAAAGGGATGAGAAAACATGAAAGCAAAACACGGTGATGTACCAAAAATTAAGGGAATTTCCCTCCATTTATGATCTTACAAGAGTGATAAAAACACATACAAAAGAGCATATATAGGCCACATTGGATAAACATTTAAATTTGACTCTCCCTCTTAGCCTATAGAAGACACAATAAATTAACACCTTTCAAATGCTACATATAATAAACCATATAGATAACAAAGAGGTAAGGGACAATTAACATAAATACAAAGGGAAGATATGAGCCACAATCATATTAGTATTAAGAGATAAGATATACATTGTATGTTACCATCATAATTGAAGGCATATTATGCATTTAAAGAGCTAAAATTTAGAGGGAGAAGGCACTTAGAAGTGTGACACTCAAAAGAGTAGAGTTACCTTGCATTTAAAGAAGAGGAACCATGTTTATAAAATTCCTTTGTGATATATATAGAAAAAGGAAGATAAAAGAGATAAGATGAATGCTAAAAATAATCTTTTTCCCCATCCTTATCTCTTCCACAAAGGTCTTGGAGATTTTAAAAATTTCCAACTAAAAATATCCACTCAAAACCACATTCAATCATATTTTGGGATCTTTGCTGACACAATAATAATCCATAGTATTTGAATCATAATTGTGAAGGGAATGGAACAAACATTATCCAATGAACTTGCATGAGTTTGTTGGTGAATTATGTTTTCAAGAACAAAATATGTGCTTCATCAATGCTAGAGGTATTAAATACCTATAATTCAAGATCGAATGGCTACCATTTACTGAAATCTAGATTATGAACATTATTTCTAACTCTTGGGGTGGTCATAAAGGCGATGAAAGTGCAGAAATACCCTTGTTGTAACTCACTGCGCAAGCGAGAGAGGGATAAATGTAGGAGGTGAAGAGGAGAAAACTAAAAGATAAATAGTGGGAAAAGAGGGAGAGGGAGTTATTTTAATGGTATTATTATAAATTCCATCAACTGATAACCCAAAACATATCCAGTTAAATTAGAAGACACATGCAAATATATGCACAACTATGCAATATTTGTTGACGATTATATTTGTGGATGAACTATCAGAGTCATGGGATACCTTAGGGAAGTGGGACGTGTGCCCTAATATAACCTCCATATTTTTTTAAAAATGGTTCTTCTCTATGGTGTGGGGTAAGGTTACAGGAAAATTAAAATGACGTACAAAACTAAGGAGATGCAGAAAGCAGATCTTATAAAGATACAAAGATGGATCCTGGGAAACTACTTAAAATAGCCAAAGATCATTTAGCATGATATACTATTTTTTATAAGTATCTTGGATCATCAGAGGCCGAGAAGGTGTAAAACATAACATTATGTAGATGATAGATGCATATATAAAACCTAAGGGCATATAGCATGATATATCTTCAAAATTATTTAAAACTACCAACAATGAAATATGAAAGACACAAAATATTGAAAGCTAAAATGCACATAACAAGAACTCTTTATTCATAGAGAAAATAATACATGAGGCTGATATGAAATAGATTACAACTTCCTTCTATAATAGATTCTTGTTAAGGCTAGCCAATACAATAACTAAGCCTAGAATCCATTTTCACATCTCTAGTCTATTTTATTTCCTATTTTCTCCTCCTTTTTTTCTTCTAGATTGGAAAATTCATTTATAGATACTTTTGGATCTCGCTTCAATGTCTGGAATTAGACCTTCCACCGACAACATTCAATTTTCTTACAAGATCTTTCATTTTTGGGTCAATATCTCAATTGCATGTTGGTGATATTTTCGATTGCCTTTAATTTGTCCAACTTGCGCTCCTTCGGTTGGTGATGATTCTTCTTTGCCACGTGGAAGTCACACACTTGTTTGAGGGAATTACTTGGGGATTTATCTTATAAAAACCCGAGAGACACTTGGGCGCTTTATTGTTTAGGGACCTTTCTTCTTTTTCTTTATTTGAAATTGCGCTTAGGAAACACATGGAGACCTTGTGCATCTCTACTATGTTCTTGACTTTTCAACCCACCAGGGAAACTTTATTGGGTCTGGGACACGTGGGTAATGCGATGCAAGTTTGAGAACACTCCTTCTCTACTTCATGCCCCAAGTATGCCAAAGGGATGCATGGACACCTTCCGCATTCAACTTCATACTTAGTCAAATTTAGGCTCAAGAAAACAAAATGAACTAGGGCCAAGGTGTCAAACGATGGTGGCCAGTAAAATATTCTTATACAAAAATAACTCTACAGTTATGGTGACTCACCAAGGGACTCTATGTCAGTCATGGAAGGATCTGATAATCTTCTTAGCCTAAAAATTGAAAATGTGGCTTACAAAATGCCACTAAAAGCTTATGCAAATTAGTTTAATATCCAAGCCATTCCACCTCTGTTGGGTAGGTTCTTCTCTATAAGGTCTAGAAAGCTTGGTCCAACTTGATTATCTCCTTATGGGAAAAGTTTTGGAGACTCTGCACTACTGCGTGCAAGTGGAACTCCAACTACATGATTGGGTTCAAGATAGCTTCCACCTCGGTAACACTGGAGCTCTCTTTTAAAGAATGAAAGACAATATTGTCTTGTCATTTAGCGATCAAGAGTTGTTGAATTTTTTCCTTTGATAGGATTGTAGAGTCATCGGGGAAGGGGGAGGGGAAGCCTAATTGGACTAATTCATTGATGCTTTGATTTCACTCTTTTATCCCCTATTAGAGTTGAGCCAAGAGATTCTGGCATTTGATGGAGGCTTTGTTATAGCTCAGGATCTTGTTTATTTTACAAGTAATCATCGCCTCTCGGTGACTCCGCCCCTTGTAGGGTAGAGTCGGAAGCATCGTAAAGTTTCTAAATCAATAGTAATGATTCAGGGACCTTGACAGATACTATGCTATTGATGGTGGAGGTTTTGGTCTCCACATTTGAGCATAACCCTTGTGCATTGGATATAAATCCAAGTACAAGAGCTAGATTCATTGTCGTGGTGGAAATTCAGTCATAGAAAGAGGCATATAGATCTTGCACTAATGTTACAATTCCCACTTTATGAGGTTCTTTTCCTTATTCATAGGTCAAGTCCTTGATCGCATCCTCGAGATAATTTCAACCTTATCGGAGGATTCCCTTTCTCGCCCAGAGGCACACAACTTGGCATGGAGCATATCCACCTCCACCTTTCTTGAATCAACCTCCTTTTGGAGGGCTCCTTTCTCCTATGAGAGTGAATTGGCCAAGGCCTCAGATATGGCAAGTTTATCTTCTAGATTTTTAGCTTCGCTCGAGAATCCATAAGGACTTTTTTTATGACAAATCTTCCTTCAATTCCTTGTAGATTTATTCGATCTCATTACCTTTTCCTTTAATATCAGCTTGTTGGTTGGACATGGTTGCTTCTACCCTACGGATGCTAGATTATGCCTTTCTCATCTAGTTGTTGAGATTAAGGTAGTCTATTGTGACTATGGTTGTAGTTTCATTTATTAACTAGACCTTATCCTAAGGCCGAACTCAAAGAGGTCGAATGCGATAGCTTGATAGAATAGTCATCGGGTAACATCTGTTCTATGGGTTTGGATACTTGGGGGATGAGTCATGCGATAGTTAAGTAGCATTGTTGATGGTCATATAATTACTGCATTTTTTTCGTTTCTCCGCCGACATTTCTTTCTTCTTCTTTTTTTCCCTTCTGTTATCTTGGGCTTCCTTGGCAGTTTTGGCTTGACTCAAAAACTCCGAGGGAGAAGGGACAACCCCACCCGTAAATGGGAACCTGGGTGGCAGACCATATGGAATTGTAACTTTTGGTTGAGGTATTGAAGTTACCAGAGCCGAAGAAGGGCCTGTCACTATGCGGGGGAGAAATTTTGGATGGTGGAGGGAGGTTGAGGAAAAAGAGGGGCTCTAGGAGGAGGGAGAGTCTGAGATGGGGTTACTAATAAGAGGGTACCCCTTGTAGGGGAAAATGGTGATGGAGGAGGAGATTAAAATGGAGTCCTGGGAGAAGAGAGACGAGGAAGAGAATTCAGAGCCACGAATGACTTTAAATTTTTATGTGGGGAGCTAAACATCGATTCCTCCATAGGTTCCTCACACTGAGGAATGGATGCAAGTTGCGGTGTGGGTGTCTAAATTGAAGGACCTTATTGAGAAATGGAGGGTGGGGGTAGTACTTTCAATTGATGTTGGGATGGCCTTGAGGTCTCTTAGGTTGATCTCGTAGGCTACTCTGATGTGATTTTTATTGTGTCCTCACTCTCTGCATCAGACCCATGATCCGCATCCCAAAACTCCTCCCGTCGCTCATCACTGGATACGGCCTCAAAATTTAGGGTGGTTTTCCGATCTCTTACCTATACTTCCAATAGGATTCAATTTTTTTACGCTCTAGTCTCTCTTATGAAGGGCTACTCTAAGTCCTTTTATCATGGTAAGGGCAGGATCATACCGTGCTTAAGCGAGTGGAATGAATCCCAACTGGAATTGGAATTTTTTTGAGCTCGACAAATATGTCAGGTGAATCTTCCTAAGGGGACTTCCTTTCTTCAAAAAAATTCATGTACTCGTGCTTGCAAAAGTCTAGAACCTTGTTACGAACTAGAGTTGCATCCATCGTCCCATACATGCCATACCTCCATGAGTCTTGAATTAGGTAAAATTTGTATAAAGCTAGATTTTATGTGAGGATATGCTTTTCCTTTCTCTTAATCACAGTAATTCCTCCCTTTCTCAAGGGGAGATCAAAAAGTGCCTTCTTTTTCAGCTAGAGCTGAATTCAATATCCAAGAGTACCAGTTTCCTGGCTATCTCAAGACCCACCACCCGTGTCATGAGGAACCTTAGGAGAAAAAATTATTGGTCTCAAAAACCATGCGGTTGAACCATAGAATGTCCTACCCTGAAAAAATAATCACAAGGGTGTAGGGGGTATACGAGGATGGATTGGACGAGTTACTCATTCATTGTCGACCCCTTAAGGGTCAAGTTCGAGTTCGGCGAGGGGATCAAAAATAATTAAAAAAATTCATATACATCTGATGAACGAGACATTACATGAGTCCAAGAAGGCATTGGAATGATATTTTGGGGATAAACCTCTGAATCCCATAGAGTCAGAGGCATGAACTAGATGAGGTACTAGGAATTCTGATACAGAATAAGGTGGAACAAATATGAAGAATACTTAAAGGTGGAGTTTTCGAGAACCTAGAAAGCTTCTCACAAATATATTCTTCAATGACTTCAATGAAGTTGAAATGGTATGCCTGCTCTTTCTTTACGGACCTCATTCCAAACAAGGCCACCATCTATCAATCCTAGACATTCCTGTCTAAATCTTGGCTAATAATGAATTTCAACATAGAGCGAGGCATCTTGTGAATCCATCATAATTAACTTAGGGTAATGGGGAATCTGCGGTTCTTGAACTTCACGAATCATCAACCTTAACTCCCTATTAAGAAATGAATATTTATTTTGGCACTGATCCCAAATGCTTTTGAGCTTGGCCATATCATATAAATTGGTCGTTGAGTCATATATTAGAGCCAAAATGTATCTGATAGGTTGAGGTGTAATTACCACCTCTATGTTCCTGCCATGGATGGTATTGGTGTTGGAGTTGAAACAAAATGCACATGTTTGTATGAGCTCTGGGTATGAGTGCACGAGAGGCACCATATATTGGGTGAGTTTCATACTCCATATTCTTGAGCCAAAATCTTCAAAATTTCCTAGGTTAAGAAACCTGGCATAGGCTACCTCTCTCAGAGCTTTGGGCTTCTTGTTGAGAACAAGGTCAAAGCGTTGTCGATAAATTTGAAAACCATATAAGGGTCATTAGACTAATACCCCCAATCCAGGAATATCAACCTTGGTTAGAAAGGGCATGGGGGTGTGGGTTTTCATGTGTAAGAATTTTCTTGTGGTTCAGAGCTAGGAGTCACCATGGTAATTTTCAGGACTATGAGAAGGCTCTAATTATTTTCTTCAACACTTAGAGACTGGTTGGAAGACTCTAATGTTTTAAATGAGCCTGTTAGATGCTCCCAAATATCTTAAATAACCACCTTAACTTATAGAGTAATGGCTCGTGCGTATATAGAGTCACATCACATAACAACCCCTTTTTAATTAATGACCCTAAGCACCAAACTTTTTTCTTTTCGAGATATTTTATTTCAATTCTCAATCTTTTTCCCTCAAATATCCTAGGAGGACGTTGGATCATTAATTTTGGGGAAAATTAGGAAGGTGCACTCCTTCAAAAATTCATAAGAGGTAAGGGGATCCATGAGGACACAATTCCGAGAAACTTATGAAAGTGATAAAAATAAATGGAGTAAAACGACTAGGAAAAGAAAAACTATACATATGATACAATATTAAAACAAAGAGACTCAAAGGAAAGGTTTTAAATGAATCCCATTTACCGGAATCACCAAGGGGTTCCTTCCATGGTTTCAAGTTCAAAAGTGTTGTGTTGCTTGCACGCGCTGATTTTGAAGGGTCCCATCCATAAGGGGTCAAACTTTCCATGATTTCTAGGCTTGGCAGGCCCTTGCATCCCATTTCAAAACCATAGTACCAACTTGAAATTCTAGTTCCGACGTATTTCGATCGAACCAAGTTTTCACCACATGTTGACAGCTGATCATGGCTTCATGAGTGGCCTCCCACTTCTCTTGGATCTCTACTAGCTCAATGAGTCTCACTTGCATCACCCCATTTTCCTCTATCTCAATTTGTTTCAATAGTTGTAACGTAGGGATTTCTAGGGAAATTGGCATCACAACGCTTTTCCCATAGACTATCTCATATGGCAAGGCTTTTAGGATTTGTTTAGGTGTGATTTGATTAGCCCATAAGGTTTTTTTGATATGTTCATGTCATAGCCTCTTATGCTCATTTACCATTATTTTTTATGAGCACAGTCATCGGTTTTTATCGTGGACTATGCCAAACCGTTTCCTTGTGGGTAATAGTTAGAGGATGTTTTCAAATAGATCACATGTTTTACAATAAGTCGAGATACTTTGGCCCCAAAAAGGCCTTACTATTATCTGATAAAATAGTGGGGGGTCTAAAGTGGGTAGTGATATCCTGTAGGAGTCCCAGGATCATGTTCTTAGTGGCCTCTTTTAGTGGAACTACCTCCACCCATCGGGTGAAGTAATTGGTTGCGGTGAGGATCCATTTGTGCCTAGCGCTCAAAGCTAGGTTGACCATTCCAATGAATTCTAGACCCCATTGTGGAAATGGCTCCTCAATTAGGATGGGGTTAAGTGGTAATTCTGCATTCCTCCGAAAACCCGTATAAACTTGACAAAACTTACATCTATTTGTCTCTACTTGACTATCAATGAACATGTTTGGAATAAAGTACCCTTCTTGCAGGATTTTAATGGATGTGGTTTGGGTAGAAAAATGGCCTCCTGATCTCCCATGGTGCAATTCACGTAAGACTCTTTCAGCTTCTTCATTCTCCAAGAACCTTAGTAGGATTCCATTAAAGTTCCTTTTGAAAAGGAAATCACCAATCATGGTGAAATTGGATCCTTATTTCCTATAGTACCTCCTCTTTTTTAAGGGGAGATGGCTTGGGTATTTCCTACCTGTTTGCATGAAGTGGATCCTATCTAAGACCCAGCTACTGAGTCACTTTCTTAGATATAGAGTATCTCTTCGGGCTCGTCGTTAATCAGGGGCATGGGGTCTTGTGTTAGATATTGACATAGGCCCCTTCCCCATACTAGATTTTTAGGTTTTACCTCAATGTCATATTCAAGGATCTTAGTGATCCAGTTAGCTCTTTTATCTATTATCTCACCCTCTGTTATATATTCTTTGACACTAGAGTGTGCCACCATAACTTGGATTTTACTATGAGTGACAAGGTGCCTGAATTTCTTCAGACCTTTAACTATAGCATAATCTTATCTTTCTACAAAGTTATACCTTGTTTCATAGTCATGGAGATTTTTTGAAAATAAGGTGACTAGATGTTCTTCTCCTTGAGACTCTCCCTTCTATGTCAGTACAAATGTTATGTTATGTTTACCCCGTATACATACATGATGAAATCTTTTGAGAAGTCGGGGTTGCGTAGTACCGGGGTGGATGCAATAGCTCCTTTAATTATCTCAAAGGCCTAACAACCTTCAATGGTCCATTTGAAGTTAAGGTCCTTCTTGATCATTAATGTGATCGGGTGGATTGTCCCGACAAAGTCTGAAATGAACTTGCTGACAAAATTGATCTTTCCTAAGAAATATTGGACTGATTTCTTATTGGTGATAAGGGAAGTTCCAGGACGGATTCATCTCTTTACGGATCAATAGATATTCCTTCCTTTAAAACAATGTGTCCTGAATTTTCCCTATGGTAATTTGAAAACACATTTACTTGGGTTCGAGAGAGATCTGAATTATTTGCATTTCTCAAATACATCTTCAAGGCATCAAAATGATCCTCCGTTGTCTTGGTAAACACCGTGAGATCATCTAGGTATTTAAGGATTACCTTATTGATCAGTGCCCCAAACGTGGATTCCATGGCTCTTTGAAAGGTAGCTCTAGTGTTTGTGAGTCCAAATGGCATTTTTACGTATGCAAAGGTTCCCCATTTTTTGTGAAAGTTGTCTTATGTTGGTCCCTTTCTACAAGCCATATCTGATTATAGCATGAAAAACCATCTAGCAGAGAGAACATTTTTGAGCCTACAACCATTTGTAATATTTTCTCCATGGAGGGTAAAGGGTAGTGATCCTTTAGGGACACTCTATTTAGGTCTCTGAAATCTACACAGAGAGCCGAATTTCATCATTTTTCTTCCTTACCGGGACTAGGTTAGAGACCCATGTTGTGTACTTGATAGGGAATATTATTTTGGCCTCTAGGAGTTTTCTCAATTCCTCATCCATAAGGGATTCTATTTTTAGGTTCACGGGCCACTGATTTTGGCACACAAGCTTAGTTCCTTCTTCGAGGTAGATGGTGTGTTTGAAGAATCCTTGTTGTAACCATGCAATTTTTTGTACATCTAAGCCATAAATTTTTCATACTTATGGCATAGAGCCGCATGTCTTTCCCTTTCTCTTTGAGTGACAAATCTCCCAACCTTTAACCTTCTCTCTTTAGTCACTTCTATCTCAACATAATCCTCGTTTACCACTACAAACTTCCTTTGATCGAACTAGCATCATTAGAATCAAAAAGGCTTTCTAATGTTATTAACCCTTTTGAAAAACAATTCGTCTTCAATTGAATAATATAATCTACATAAGCTTCTTTAATCTTGGGTTGTAGTTAGTTTTTGCAAACTGGTTAGATTGGATTTTGGGGAAGTGTATAATCTACTAGTCACTATTAAAATTTGCCAATGATTGATGTTATCAGGTATAGAATGGCGGATGATCAATTTTATGGTACTTTCATTTGCTATTAAATCTTATATTGGGTTGAATTACAACCCGATTAAGGCCATCCTATCAGCCTCTATATTTTGGTCTTAGGGGATAACCTTGATATTAAAGGCTTCAAAATATTTGATGAGATCCCACACCCTATGTCGATAGGACCTCATTCTTGGGTTTTTGTGGTGACAGCGTTCCTTACCTATGTCACTACCAACTCTAAGTCACCAAAGACTCTCAACTATTTGATGCCTTCCTTTCATGTCGTGACCAAGCCATGTACTAATGCCTCATACTTTGCTTCATTACTGGTACAAAAGAACTGGAAGTGGAATTCCTAGAGCATATTCTTTCCACTTGGGGATAGCAAGCATATTCCATCTCCTAAGTCATTCTTGCTTTTATCCCCAACAAAATGTAGGTTCCATATCTGGGAATCTCTTATGGGATTCCCTTCTCTTTTATCCTCTTCTTTTACCACCTTTAGAATCATGGAGTCCTCGTCAAAGATGACGTAAGTACCCAAACCATTTGAATCAAATTTCCCGAAGGGATATTTGAGGAAGGTTGGCTAAATTACCACCACTTTGAATATTACCTTCCTCTTTATATGATTCCTCTTCTCTGGTGATCATAGTGTGGGAAGCCTCAAATCCTGAGATTGCTTGGTTTGTTATATGTTCCTTAGAAAGGGGTTCGATAATACCTTCATCTTAGATCCATACTTGGTCTACAGAATCAAGTGGGACCAATCAAGAGACATATAGCCCCCTATTTTAGCCATGAAATCATGCGAGAGAGACATAGTCTGAAGACTGGTGGAATGTCAATTACTACTATATCTGTGGAATGGTTATGTTCATCAGGAATAAAGTTGCAACATGATCCCTTTATAGCTCCTATGGTTTGGATTGATTTTCCATCCAGTTGCATGACTCCTTTCTTTAAGGGCTCATATTCAATTCCCAAGGCATCTGCAATTGCTTTGGGCATGACTGTAGTGTTTGTGCCAAAGTCTATCATGGAGTTATGCAATAGTTTCCTACCTATGATAAGAGTCATAAAAAGGGGTTGGGCCTTGATTTAATTACTTCTCCTTTTGATTTAACAACACTACCTTTGTTGGGGCTCGAATTGCTTTTACCCATTCCTTCTTTTCGGTGGTGGTTGGTTCATCATTTGATTTAAGTGCTTCTTGGAGAAACTCCTTTCTCCTGGAATGCCAAAAAGATCCCGAGAAGGATGCATTGGTTGGTGCTTTCTTTAGTTGTTAAACCACGTTAATTAGTCCAAGTGATGATGTCTTGGATGATGACTGGTGTTTTATACCTTCAACCGCGAGATGGAGGGCTTCCCGATTCTAGACAATTCTCAAAGCTTCTTTTACAACCGTCCGAGTGATGATGTCTTGGATGATGACTAGTGTTTTATTCCTTCAACCATGGGATGGAGGGCATCCTGATTCTAGACAATTCTCAAAGCTTCTTTTACAACCATCGGTGGTGAGACTATGATGGTTGGAGGCTCTTTTTGTGTCTTGTTATTCATACTTGGGATAGGAGCGTCTATCTCTATCATCCTTTTTTGAAGTGAGTGTTGTAATTAAATTAGATAGGCTTGGAAAAAAACTACCTCATTTATAAATAAAAATTCCTCTCCTTCTATCCAAGATAAAATTACGTGCTCTGGTGTGATCTTTGTTTCTATTCTAGTTACATCCTTAGAATATGCGCCACAAAGGCCGGATTTTAGACTATCGTAGACTAGTAAGGTCTTGATGTGTTAACATCATATCCTTCCCTTTTTCTTTATTTGGATACCTTTTGTTGCAAATTTCCTTGTGGTCAGGCTCTTGGCATGTGGGAAATATTACAAGGGAAGCACCATGCGTTGGGATCTTCTACCAAATGGTTTTTCCCGGTACCATTTCTCTTCCGCTATTGGGTGGGATAGATGCGGAGTGGTGTTAGATGGGAATAGATAGTTAGAAAACTATGTAGATGGTAGTCTTTGGTTATTCTGATGTTGATAGGGATAGGTAGGCCTACCACGTGTAATATCTTTGATAATTTTTTCTTAGATAAGCGACTGATTCCTTTAAGGATTTACTATCTCGTTAGAGAAGTTTCTGAGGATATTTTTGACTTACTCCATTTTGGGAAAAGAGGATGATGATTTCGTAGTAGGGAATTGGTTCTGGATGAGAGTATGGGTAATTATACAGGGACATAGAGTCTTGGGTAGAACTCGGGACTTGTGCTTGCGAAAGGGGAGCTATTTTGGGGTACATTGGCAAAGGGGATCTAGGGAGAAGCTTATCGGCATCTATTAGATTGTTCTCACTTGGATCGTAATATCATATGCTTATGGTAAATATTCCCCTCCTAATGATTGAATCATCATAGAAATATCTGAATTCAGATATTTTAAGTAAAAAACAATAGCCATACCTACAAGAAACCTCACTAGAACAAGAATCCTCTACCATGTTTTGTGAAATATAGTGTTAAAATCGGTCATAAGCTCTTGTGGACCCTTCTTGATGTTGATAAGTTGTTGTAGGAGTGAGGATCTATCCCCTTTCTCACTGAATCTTGCTACCAATACATTTCCCAGTTGGTCCCAAGTGCCGATAGTATTAGGAGTCAGGGATCGGTACCAATCTAGAGCCTTCCCCTTAAGGGAATCAACTAGCAACCATAAGATGATGTCTTGTTCCTTGATATAATGTACCATGCATATCTAGGTAGAAATTTTAGTGCATTAGCCAGAATAGGATTCCACACCACCGGGGGTGTGGGTAGGATGAGTGAACTCCCTTGATTCCATGAAACAAACTGCCTCAGGGGTTTAGCCTGGAGGTGGGCCATTAAAATAGGTCTAAGGATTCTAATTGACTATAAGAAGGGTCTACCTGGTGGAGGTGTTGAGAGAGTCTAGTTTGGAGGAGACAGAGACATTTGAATATGTCTACCTTTTGTTGTGTAACAAAGATAACTATGGGTATTCAAACACACCTTCTTCTCTTGTCCTCACTCTTTTCATATTAATATTGTAAAATAGAGAAAACCAAACTTAATCGCTTAAATTAGTAGATTTTTATTATGGATTCTTAATATGTGTAATTGTTTGTGTCCCATGTGGCTTACCGGGAAAAATGTTGACGATTATCTTTGTGGATGAATCGTCAGATTCATGGGATACCTTAGGGAAGTGGGACATGCACCCTAAGATAGCCTCCAGATTTTAAAGAAGTGACACTTCTCTATGCTTTGGGGTAAGGTTAGAGGAAAATTAAAATGAATTACAAAATGAACTAAGGTGATGCGTGAAACATATCTTAAAAAGATACAAAGATGGATCCTGGGAAACTACTTAAAATAGCCAAAGAGTGTTTAGCATGACCTACTATTTTTAGAAATATATTGGAAAATCAGTCCGAGAAGGTGTAAAACATAAAATTATGTAGATGATAGATGCATATAGAAAACCCAAGGGCATATAGCATGATAGATCTTCAAAATTATCTAAAACTACCAGCAATGAAAGATGAAAGACACATAATATTGAAAGCTAAAATGCACAAAACAAGAAATCTTTATTCATAGAGAAAATAATACATGAGGCCGATATGGCATATATTACAACTTCCTTTCGCAAAGAGCCTTGTTAAGGCTAGCCAATACAATAACTAAGCCTAGAATCCCTTTTCGCAGCTCTAGTATGTTTTCTTTCCTATTTTCTCCTCCTTTTTTCTTCTAGACCAGAAAATTCCTTTATATATCATTTTTTCTCTCGCTTTAATGTATAGAATCGAAATTTCATCAACAACATTCATTTTTCTTACAAGATCTTTCATTTTTGGGTCAATATCTCAGTTGCATCTTGGTCATATATTTTTATTGCCTTTAATTCATCCAACTTGTGCTCCTTTGGTCAAGTGATGATTCTTCTTTTCCACGTGGAGGTCACGCGTTTATTTGAGGACCTTCCTAGACGATTTGTCTTCTAAACTGCATTCTGAGAGACACGTGGAGGGTGCACACTTGTTTGGGGCCTTCTTCTTTTTATTTATTTAAAATTGTTCTCGGGAAACATGTGGAGACCATATATGTCTATATTATATTCTTGACTTTTCACCCTATATTATATTCTTGACTTTTCACCCTGCTGTGGGAAAATTTATCGGGTTTGGGACACGTGGGTGATATGGCGCAAGTTTTATAACACTCCTTCTCCACTTCATGCCCCAAGTGCACCAAAGGGACGCATGGACACCTTTTGCATTCAACTTCATACTTATTTGAATTTATGCTCAATCGAATAAAAAGAACTAGGGCCAGGGTGCCAAAATACGGTGGCCAATAAAAAAGTTTTATACAAAAATAACTATACAATATCCATGTAACAAAAATCACATTCAACAAAAATTTTAATTAGTAATTTCATTCCATGAGAGGAAATACAAAATATTTTAATTTTTGTACTAGATTACAATATATTTAAATGAGAATGAAGTTGAGAGAATGGAGGAAATAATAGAGAGGAACAAAAAATAGTTTGCTAAAGGAGAGAAAAAATTGATCCTTAGAATGGAGAGAGCTTTACAATTTATAGTTGAAACAATGGCTCTTCACATTCCTAAGTGACATTTCAACTTAAAGTGCATTCTCAATGAAGAAATAGAAACTTCAAGTGACTTAAGTCACTTTTACAAAAAAAAATCTCCTTAATAGAGAAATAAAATGTTAGAGAGAGAAGATAGATGTTGTAGGATGAAGTCTCACTCTTCCTCCATTGTGGAGATGAATGTTGCAACTAGATAGGATCTTCCTTGACTACTTATCTGATTAGAACATATCTCTTCTTAGACCTAGAAATGATGTTTCACACCTTATCTTTACTGATCGTCATTGTTCATGCTTGGGAAAATTTGTTTCAACTCTTCACCTCTATGAGCAATGGTAGGATGAAAAAATCAACTCGTTGTCATGAACATGATCTCCTTTCTTACATATGAGAAAACAATCATCTTATGATCACCATGAAGAATGCACTCATACCACACATGACCTAGAATTGGTAACCATGATCCCTCTTGGATTTGATGATATCAAATATTTTTTGAGAATCCTCAATAGAAACATAGCAACCCTATGAAATGGGGACACTTCCTCCTCATGTGATGACATTAAGCCGTAACTGAATGAAAAATTCCCTCCTAGAGAATATGATAACTTTCTATCATGCCTATTAAATAGAGATCAAGAATGTACCACAACCATGGTTCCCATCATGAAAATATTTGAATGATTCAATTATATGTTTTTATAATATAATCCTCTTGCGCATTCTAAATTAGGTTAGCTAATGATTTTTCCTTCTTCCATATTCTACTTCAAATCAATGACATCCATGTGTTCCCCATTGTTGTCTTTAATGTATGGGTACTCAGACACTATAAATAAAATGGGCTCATATCCAGAATAGTGGAGCTTCATTTTGCATTTTATGATCTCATTGGTCTTAGAAAGTGACAAAAATGTTATGGTGTAAGTGAAAATGGATTCCATAAAAGATTTCAAAAAACCACAAATTTGAATGGATTTTTAATGTTATGAAAATGAAATCTGCATTTTGGGAAAAAAAAGACAAAATAAAATCTAAATTAGATACAAATCAATTCATTGGAAATGTATTCCCAATATCAATAGACACTCTAAATTTTGTGAGATTCCCTCATCGAATCAACGGAAATTCAAAACAAGTTCTGGATGAAGGGGAAGATTGCAAAATGACATTAATAGAGGAAGGAAGAATTTCAATTCTTCACTGTGGGAGAAATTATTATCTGATTTGAGTGGTTTTTTATTCATTGGAATGGTATCAGTGAGGGGAAACAATGCTCCAATTTTGAAGGAATTCTCTCATGGGATTTGAGAGAAAATGCCAAAAAAAATTCTTAGCACATGGGGTTTGCAAGTAGCTTCAAAAAGAATGGTAGATTTACTCACGATTCAAATAATTTTTCATCTTAGATCATGAATAATTTCTCCAAATTGAGTTATTGATGAGAGGAATAGATGCTCCAAGTTTTATATTTTTATATTCTTCCTCTTTAGGGATTTTTCATAATCTCATTTGTAAAATCAATTATTTTAGGAGAAATAGGGGTATGATAGCTAGAAAAAATAGTTGTTAATAAAATTTAAATGGTGGAATATCATGCCATGAATCATATATCATCATGAATTAATTTTCAAGAGGAGTTGATGGTTAAAATTTGAAGTGATTTGGTCCATGGGATCATGAGATATGTGCAAAACAACTCTTGGTCTTCCTAGGGCATATGAGGGGTTTCAAAAAAATAGAGGGATTAATAACCAACTTCAAAAAGTTCTTTAAATCCTTCATTTGTATTTTTGAATGAAATTTTTTAATATTTCGGGGGTATAAGTTCTAAGAAATTTATATGGTGGAAGTGGAGAATGCACCATACAAATTCCAAGTGCACTTCCACTTTTTTCACTTGCATGTTCAATGAACACCTCCACCAGCTTGTGAAACACTTTTAGGGTGAAATTTCTCCTCAAAAAGTGTGATTTTTTATAATAATGTGTTCAAAATGTGCCATGGAAGGGATTGTGGGTCCCACTTCAAGATAAACTCATGTGTTTCTTTCCACCTTGTGTTTTTACTTTGTATTTTCTCCACTAATCAGATAGATGTGCACTTATGAGGTGAAATTTCAATCAAAAAGTGTGCCAAGGGTGAAATTTTTCTTGTAAAGTGTGCCGGTGTGCAAGCCACACTTTGAGACCACATTTACACCACCTATTTTGCACATGGAGTATTTCCTTCACCCCATGGTCCGTACTTAGTCAATCTAGGTCATATAATATTTGATTTCACATAAAACCAGGATAAAAATCTAATAATACTACTTAGGAAGTCTAAAAATGAGTTTTTGAACAATTTTTTCTTATACCTACAATTTCACCTAAGGCGATGTGTCGATGAGTTGAGTTACGGGAGTTTTTAACAAACATAAACAAACAAAAAATTATGTATCATGTAGAGCATTGAATGTGATATCATTTTAACTTGGTTAGGCTCCCAACTTTTCTTGAGGTTTATGAAACCCTCAGTGTAAAATTCTTGTGTAGAAAGGCCACCTTACACCACTGTAAGATAGGTTACTAATTTCTATTCCCCCAAAACTCCACTTACTTATTTAATTATGAAGTAGGGTTCAAAATATTTCCAAAGTCTAGGATATGAGATCCCAATACTATATTTTGTTCCAAAACCTTTTGCTAAAGTTTAATCTTCAATGAAGCATCCACGCTCCTTTTTCTGAAAAAACACCTAGGAAGAAATCTTTCCTAAGGCCATCTAGAAACTCCCAAAATTCTTGCTAAATCATACCATCATGGATAAAACTCTAATACCTTTTAATTGACTATAACCAAGACTTATGGAATGCTCTAAGGTTCATGAAACCTTTCAAATAAGTTGAACTTTGAAAACAGGCAATTTTGACAAATTTGGCTATTTTGACTAGTTTGACTTAAAAGGGGCAAAATTTTCAATGGGTTTGTCAAATAAAATGCAGTTAAATTTTATATACCAACATAGTTTTAAAAATATGATTTTAATTTATTTTAATACTTCATTTGCAATAAAAATTAGATGTTTTGTTTTCAAATTGGTCTCTTATAAAGCATTAATGCATGCCCACAAGATTAGGATGATGAATAAAGATGAAGTTTCCATTTTTCAATAAATCATGATTTCACCCTTAGAACCACCACGAAATATTATCCTTTTAATCCATAATATGTTTAACTTATTCATTTGTGTTTGGGTCGGGTCATGAGGGGAATATAATCTTAAAAATCACCTTCATAAGAGAATAAATTTTTCAAAAGCTTCGAGAGTGATTTGGAAACTATTAGATCAGATTATGTGAGTAAAATACACATGATAAATTTATCATAAATTATTCACAAATCCCTTAACCATTCTTCTCAAAACTAATATTAATGCAAAGCTCTATAAATCACCTTTCCAATAATACTAACCACTTGTTATTTACAACTATCTACCAAAAGATATTAGTGAAAATTAAAGCTCTATTCATCACCTTTGTCTCAACTAATGTTCCCATACATCATTTTCTTTCACTATGAAACTATCAAATTTAACATTATGAATAGACATTGTATCATTATTCATAATTTAAAGATTTTTGCCATGTGTTTCCCATCGGTGTCTCATCATTCAATGGGGAGAGGAAGTGGAGGAAAAACCTTGAGACAATGTACAACACCAATCTTTACCACATCTTACTTATGCCACTTATCACTCATCAGTTTCCTATAGAGTTTTGAGGTTGTGCTTAAAGATTTGAGATAGTCCCATATGTTAATTGCTTCCACATGTCAAATATTCTACTTGTTAACCATCAATACTTTCCAAGGTTTAACACTTTAATGTAGCTAAGGAAATGGAAGTATGTTATAGAACCAATTAGTTATAAGTGTCCTCCATTGACATGATAATGAAGAGTGATGTCAAAACTTGAATTTCTCATATGTACTGTAAAGCTAATTCTTGCAAAGTTTCATAGATCCATCACTAAAGTGTTGAAAACTATGAAAAGCGACTAAGTTTAGTAACGCTATTAAATGTGGGAAATTTGATAAGTGTCACATGTCAAAGATCCATAAAAGGCAATGAAAACCATGAAATCAACTAAGTTTAAAGGATTCGTCAAGGCGAGGAAATTCCATTGAGTGGAAGATGGAATTGTTTTACATAATTAAAATTGAGGGCTGAAACATTAATAAATCAAAGGATTTGAGCGTAAAGTAAACATTTCAAGGAAAAATCCATTGAAAGATAAGGAATCTTCTAAGTTCTTTTTGATTTGGTTTTTATACATACATAA